>CM046856.1:13550037-14087537 GCA_025617745.1 Heliocidaris erythrogramma
TATGATATATTGATGTGCAAAGGTACATCCCGTTCTTGAATTGCAAATCAACTGTGACATGTGTAATGAAGAATAATGGAATACTTACGCAATTATCTGTCTTATAGCATGGACGATGTACTGTTCAGTCCACATGAACATGATGAACACTCTGTCTCGCCCCTATAATGTGACATTAATCTTATGACGCTAAGCATGTTGTAAAATTCCTTATAACCTAAAGTTACAACTACTTAAAATGTATTACTTCGGACAGGGAAGGTCGCAGATATCGGGGGGGGGGGGGCAGATAATGAAATAGCTACGTATTTCTATGTATTACGTCAATATCATTGATAAGCTCTTACAGTGGTATGATAATTAAGAGACTTCTAAGCTCATTTGCATGATGAGCATTACAAGAGATGGAAAGATGTTAAAAGCAATTAAAGTTATCTTGATGATAAAATGAAAAGGAACTTGACATGAACCCAAATTAGGACCCTAGGTAAATATTTTAAATGAAACGGGAGTAGGTAAAAACGATCTTATATCAAAATGACTCAGCCTAATGAAACACGTATCCCGGTACAAAAATTTGTATTATATTTATGTGTTTGAACTGCTTTTAAATGTTTTTAATATATATCCCTTTCACTTTCTTTTGCATTTTCAAATGGATAAACGGTCTAACACGGGATTAGCTCCACTGAACTACATATCACACTGTGGCCATGAATCTCGTAAATGTTATTCAACGAAAGTCAATTAAAGTAGAACATCACAGTGAGGTGCCTTTCTTCATGTATATAAATAGTTTTTGTTGTTGTTTTTTTTTACTTTTTAGATCAGTACTATATCCTGGCTTAAAGTTTTGCTTTCGAAAAAAATGATTGAATAATCCAACTTACCTTTAAACAATAATTATACACATCTAAATAACACTGACAATATAAACCAATCTAAGCGCTCAGTTCAAAGAGCAATTAGATTATATAGTTAAGTGTTTTCCATTTTATCACAAATATTTTCGTGGAAGAAAAATACTAAACGTGAAGCTCTGAGAAGCATTATGAGATTAGCACTAGAGAAAAAAACAACATCTTGTCTGTATCACAACAGAAATGGATATTGAATGAAGGACTACTTATTCTCAATCATGAATCAAATAATCTTTTACCTAATATGACTGACATGGCAACTGAGGAATATACATTTATCAAACAAACACTCACTTCCTTTCGCTTTAACCAAGGCCATCTTTGGACCTGCAATTGGTATACCAATCTGGCATTCTTTAGACTCTCATATCCGATGAATTGATTCGTTATATCAAAATATCTACCACCTTATCCCTAAAAGCAAGAGATATATTCGATACCGGTTTTACAGAATTTAATTCATATCATAGACACAGTGGCTCCTATCATGACAAATTACCATGGCAAATTTAATTTGCTAGAAAAGTAGTATGCCCACCGACCATAACGACAAGGGTATGTTAATTTTGTTCTTATTAACGTCAAGGCAGATACCCAAACCTGCAATGATGAAATTCTTGTTCTATAATCCTAACATGTATATTTCAAATGGTCTCAAAGACTCAAGTTCATGCTGTCAATATGTGAATTATTTCTAGAAGTAAGTGGTATTTCTAAAATTGATTTATGTAGATGATAAAGCGATTATAGCAGCAAAGTTGACAGGTTATTAAGGAAAGAGAGAAAGCTTCAAAAACGCTGCACTACTGGTAAAGAAACTCACTTCTTACAGTGGTATCTATATCCTTTTTTCCTCGTTTAAAGATTAGCGGAATTCTATGAGGTGTTTTCCTTACAAAACCTAAAAACCTTTTTTCGGTCAAATGACGGTACATTTTAAAAAAATACCATAAAATACCATAAAACGATAATGGCAAATGATGTTACTTTTCTGTTCATTTAATTACAACATTAACATGTCTCGCATCATGAGCTAAATTACACGTGTGTACTGATACAGTAAAATAACATTCAAAATGAAAGTTACATAAATTACACAAAATGAAAAGGATGGTAAAAATGTTGTCTAACAGAAGATAGTGGTGGACAAAGTAAAAAGTATCTTTGGTGGGTTATACAGTCGTTTCCACACCTTGGATTATCATGCATAACTTTTTTTTCCTGAAACACTCATAAACGAGCAAGAAATGCCTATTTAAGTAATGCTTACCTGTGTCTAAAACTGCGTGGTCCCTAATTTAAATGAGTATCTTTCAGCGCACCACCTCAAAACAAGCTTAATGTGAGCCGAGATGCCCAGCCAAGTAGTCAATCAAATCCGGTTGAACATACAACGAATCAAATCTGGTATCGCTTTATTCGATATCAACTATGATATGGAGGCGTTTTATTTTCGGACGTCGTGAGCACATGAGCAGAAGCATCAACGATTACACTAGGACGGTATCGCAAATTTAATCGATAGCCTTTTTTTACTTGTTTCACGAAGGCTACACAAAACTGGAATGGAATGGGGAAGTTGGAAATTTTAAAGTTGGAAATATTTGTAAACGAAGTATGCTTAACGTTTATTTCAGAGGGCTTGTACTTCATCATGAAATGTTCTCGTAAGACCGAGGAGTGAAGAAGTATACAACAACAGTAGGTGCCTATGCCTAGACTTTGGTCACTGTAGTCGGCCTATTCGAAATCAAAACTTATCCGTTATAAATTCTATTGGGCAATTTTTTTCATTCTATAGATTGCATTAGATAACATGTTATATCACAGAATAAGAATAGTAATCTTTGCAGGACTAGTTTTTTTAATTTTCTAAATAAAAGGTATATAGAAAAAACAAAAAGCACCACCCTAGTTTCAGAACTCTCAGAATATAAGAAGTGGGAACTGATTTCATGTGGAATTGCTATTAACAAAAGATCTTGAAAGACGGGTCATCCATACTTTCTGATGTTCGGATATATTATGGTGAATTTTTGATAAAGTTATTGATTAGTAAAAATGCCAGTTTCCTCACATTTTATCCTTTAGACCTCTTTGAACATATTTATACTTTAGAATTGACAGGCTGGATTTATTTATAGATAGAAACATTGCTTTACTTATAGAAATGACATATTTGATACGCCATAATCTGTTTTAACATAAAGCAAGGTTCATTCGTAAATGAAGGTAACATTTTATACACATAAGTATTGGGGTATATTGCTGATTTAGTTAAACAAGTGAAAGATGCGAAGGTTTGTAACTACGTTTCCCGTCCTTTTTGGTTGTGACTTGAAGTCAGGATGTTAATTCAATACAAGAACGTATTGGCTGGCACCATTCATAAACTATTAATCAACCATGTAATCATCTTGGCAATGTGAACGGTCCTTTTATCGATGAGCTAAATCAACGCGAGCCTTGTCAAGGTCATATCCAATTGGATTACCGAGCTATAATCATTACCACCGCGCCTACGCCACGGCAGAAATTGACATTAATTTCGGGACGCAATTTGGGCCAGCAAGACGGTATTTTGAGGGCTTAACGCGTCATATTGTCATAAGTTATACAGTATCATAGCAGCTAGAAAGGCGGTCGTTAGATATTGAATCTAAAGGTAGCAACATAATCAAAAGATATGAGCTGAGCACTAAAGATAGCCAACAAACATGATACTGGAATCAAAACCGTTGGTGCAGCAGGTGGTATTTAACGACACCCCATCTCATAAAAGAGATTTAATGGTATCAATGGGGACTTGGCTCATGATAGAGAATGAGAAATTCTATTTCATTTGACCTTTTTAAAAACATAACATGATGTCTTGATTATGGATGAAAATCTCCACGTCCGTCAAAGTTTATCTCGTGCAAAGATCACACTACGTTCACATCTTCTCAAGATCTTTGCGAGAGACCTTCGGATGTGCCGTCCAGTACTTTCCTGTCATTCATCCCTTTCCCGTCCTTCATAGGCACCTTCCTTTCAATTTAGAAAGCATCGTTCTATTCACGGCAAACAATCGATAACTTCATCAAAACACCGACATTCAGTTTGCACTGAAATGAGCGGAAGGAGATGTCCTGGTAATTCTGTCTGGTCTAATATACCTTAAATTATTGCATTTGTACTGCAGTTTGTTCACTTTTTCCTTTTTTTCTAAAAGGACAAACATTCTTTGTCCTCTAAACTACAGTTTGTTCCTTTTTATCCAATCTCTATCACAACTTAATTATATCTCTTAAAATATATTTTGTCAGTTGTATGATTTTTCTTTGGGAATGTCATTATTCTGAAAACATTTCCTTAAAATGATTTCAATTTGATGCTCATATAATTAGAGATTATGATTTTCTTTATAACTGTCGGTTTCCCCTTTGAAAGTTGAAACATCATGATCTCCCAGTAGAAGTATGATAATAATCTAATTTTTTCTGCATTCACTTTTGAAAGAATAAATGTCCATGCTAACTTGAGTGAAGTTGCCACTGTTTATAGCTTAAACAGTTCGAACGACTCTTTTCATTGGTTTCCTGGGATAGCGATATGAATAATGCTGGAAGTTAAACTACTTCTGACATATAATGCTTGTATTTACTAGGTTAACAGTTTTCACTTGCATTACTTTTTCTATAATACATTTAAGCTGATGGTATGATAATTGCAGGAAAATACTTTTGATTCACAAAAAAATAAGTAATTGCATACTGCAGATTATGTTTTCATCGTAATCTTAATCCTATCTGCATTTATTGTATTTACTGTGAAAGATGAGATTTAAAATAGGTAAATGTGTGATTTAATACATATGGGTTGTTAGAAAAAGGTAGGCAAAACACATTTCAGCAGATACAAAAGAAACCTGATATAAAGAAACATACATTTATGTCATCTCTTTAAATGGAAGGTTGAGTTCTGGGAAAGGTAAAAAAATAATTTTTAACCTTTCTCATTTCTTTTATGTCGGTTTGGAAGAACATCAGTAGAAATGTCCCCCGAAAAGGATTGCTCTTCAAATGCCCTCATATTTGAAATATGACGAGAAACAGCTGAAATGTTCGGGCCGAACATGTGTATGTAGTCCCAGATACACATTTCTGTGTGCAGTGCATGTGACTCTCAGTAGTATTGAGTCAATTTCTTCTCGTTTTGGTGATTCCAAACCTTACAGCATACACCAATTCCTATTATAATCAAACTTTCCTAATTGATTTGAGACAGTTTCTTTCAAAAACGTTATCGCATGACCAGAACTCAACTTTATCTCTAATAGAAAATAAAAGCAAACATATCCTCACAAGCTACATCCAAATCTCTTTAAACTAATAACAAGGAGAAATAATGATCATGTTCGAAAACAAATCGATTTTGAGGGGACACTGGAGGACATCTTCATTTTAAAATGTACACTTTATTCATTTATATAAACAGCAAAGGCGAGAACTGTAATGTTTGTGGAATAGCGTAAATGGATTGTGATCAATATGAGATGATAGAAAAGACCACTTTCATGGCGACTATTGGTCTTGTGTCAACCATTAACCAACCGATAGGGCCCATCAGTTCACATTAGTAAGGTGTGTTTGGTGATAACAGAGACATAGTCTGGTTTGTAAAGATATTGTGAAAGTTTATTCACAAGGACACAAGAAATTTGACCTTCTTCGATATCCTTCGTCGATTCGAGAAGCGGACTGTTGTCATTAGCAAACACACAGCAGCTCCGTAGCTATGGACTCCTTATTTACCCGCTGATGTAAAACTGTAGACTATAGACACCACTGTTACAAGAGTGCATTGCTACCTCCGAGCGCCAACCTCCCATCTATTCTCATAAACGAAATAGGTGCACTCTTGCGAGAAAATTATACACTATGACAGAACAATGTATGGTTTTTCAAATATATACTAATTTCCACATACATCTATCAATTCAAATATTTCATTAATTTGTGCTTGTTGAGTTATAGCTGAAACAAAAAGAATGTTGCTCCTTGCTATTCTCAACAATAACGGATTGACAAAAGAAACCACACTGAAAGAATAGAACATTTATTATTTAGAAACTCATCAATCAGCACAATCGTGTTTTCTCCTTGGAAATGATTGCAATTATAATTGATTGGGGACGAGACAAGAGTTCAAAAGTCAGTTTTTCTGGACGCCTGCGACATTTCACTTGATGGCAACCTGTTGGAGCTGTATAGATATTAAAGGCTTAGTTGAATAGATGATCTCTTTCTGGATTCATCCTTTGGAAATATGTGATTTACACAAAGAGCAAGAAAATGTAATTTCATTTTTAGAAAAGAACACAAAGATCAATTTGTTTCTAATTTGTGAGGATGGTGGAAACTCCTAATTTGATTTTGATATAGGTCATTATTATTTTTTCAATTCGTAATTTAGTGATACAGTTATATATATTTTTATCCATAACATAATAAATCTCTCTTTGAACTCTGTAACAATACAGTTCATGATTTCTTACAGTGAAACAGAATTGTATACATGTAGTTCTAATTCACCAAAAATGCACACCAAAAAAAAAAAAAAAAAGGAATGTTGATAATTTCATGATGACTTGTACATATGTAGACACAACAGGTTCATTGTTATATATCTCTGATAATATTCTCTACATGTATATATGTAGATATCTTTTCCGAATTTCCAATGATGTCTTGCAAGCGTCCACTCCATGAATCGCTGATCCATAGTTAAGGAGAAAGCTGATAATTGGTAATGTAATTTTATTTTGAAAGAATAGATTTTTTTTCAGAATGATTTTCTTTTTAGTAAATAGGGACATTCATGTATTATGAGTTTTTAACATAAAGGAGATGGGCTAAATCTTGCTGAAATCCTAACTGATTTTCTGTGGACAATTCTAATATAATATTCTTCTACATGGGCATAAAAAGAATATGAATGCTCAAAAAGTATATGTCACCTTTCCTTGAATTCACCCTTCTATTTGAATTTAATCGTCAATATTGAAACCGACTTTAAAATGGTCTTATATAAGCTTTGATCGGATGTGTTTCTCACCAGTAATGAGGGCAATATATCACGATATATCTAATTTTGAGGGTTTTCTATAATGGCAAAGCTAAATGGACACTTGACTATAAACTGTAAACGGATCATGGAGGAAACAATTAAATATGAGAACAGGTGGATTTCAAACGTGTTACCATCGATCGATGAGACAACACGGCGATGTCTGTGGTGCCATTTTACACCAAAAAGAACTTGCGCCACACAGTCAGCCATGTTAGGGATGACAGTGACATCAATCACAATTACGGTGAGATTATTCATTCATTGCTCCTTTTGGGCGCTTGAAAGTATTGCGGGATTAAGGAACCATTTCATTTCCGCCCAGCAAATAAGGTCAAATTAGAACACAAATTACCGACAAGCTATGAGCAAGCCATAGTGCGATGGGGTTTCTGCACAATAGTACTTCTTGAATCACGAATATGATTGATGGCTGACAAGGGTTTTAGTACATTTCATCGTCTTATTCGCTATCTCCTGGAAGGCTTTCATATTTCAAGAATGACATTAATTTCCATTATTAGGGGCTGATCAAATTAAAATTACATTTGGGAAGCCAAAGAAAGAACACCCTGCGGGAATTATATTTTCCATCTGATGATAATTAGAAAGTGGTATTTAAGAGAAAAGCCATAAATTTATATGATTAGATTCATTTTTATAGATTTTCTGATGCATTTCGTCGTCGGAGCACTTTTAAAATATCGTCATGCTCTTTTTTTTATATGAGACAGTTAAACCAGAATAGAACTAATCTTAGTCACACCTTGTCATGCGTTTCGATGATTCGGACGTTTAAGAACTCTACATTATATGATTGTGAATTAAACATCTTGTCATCTAAATATATATAATCATTTACCAACACACCCATGGGTTTGTATACATATGCGTAGATACCCAACTTTAAAATTTCGACGGCGTCTCGGTAATCCTCATGCTTATCATATACACAATATCGGAATATAATTTGCATGGAATAAGGATTTATCCCATCTGTAGGGTAATTAAATGTGCATTGGAAAAAAATACCCATAATTTGAACTAGCAAAGAAAATAATTGATGAATCGTTTTTGACAAGTCTGCAGAGCCCGCCTTCACACACATATCAACAAAATAAACTTAGTATGAGCTACAATTTCACATGATAAGTGAAATCTTTGAAATGGTACTTTGAATTATTTCGCGAATCACCTGATTTCTCCATACTGTGAGAGATAAGATGGGAGCTATTCCATTTTATGGCCATGTGAGCATCGCTTCGTTACTCGAAGACGCCAAAGTATATTATTCAGGTATAGGTTCTTTTTATTCAACATGAAATGAAAGAAGTGTTACTTACTTTAGAGTAATGGTTTATGTCAAAAAGCATGGCATGAGTGAACCACCTCCGGTCAAATGTACGCGAGGCGACCAATACTTTAGTAATTAACAGATTGCATCTTCTTTACGACTTCCAAGAGCGCATGCATTGATGCAGAGCGGCAAATTAGTGTTGATTTAATCACCATCGGGCATGAAATACGATGCGGGTTACTCGTTATAAAAGTCACAGGGTTAATTTATCAAACCTTTTACTACTGCCAAGGCTTTCTAGGCTGTTGCAAACCTTTGTCAAAGCTTAGATTCGGCTTCACCCCCCTGTTTGATGTTTCAGAGAAAAGAAATATAAATACCACTTGCATTGTCTCTACGTCTCACGGGGCTGCTCAGGTACACCCCATTGTTTATCATTTCTTTTTATAAAGTTCTTAAGGTTCCAAAGTTTCAATACTACTAAACTTCGCATACTTTGAAACTTTGACAGATATATTTGACTCTGCGCCAAACTAAGTACATGTACCCAATGCGGCATGTATGACGTATCAAATAAATTAGGAAAATGGTAGGAAAAGCGCAACTAGAGAGGTCAAAGAAAAAAGGCACCTCTTTTACAACATGCGAATCTTGTCCCGCATGTTGATTTAAAATGATAGGCATATCCTTCTTCTTCCCTCGAGCTTTTTTTTGAAGTTTCTGCTTTTAGAATTCAGAGTTGTGACGCCTAATTTGCGAAACTGTGTGAATACCTGGAAACTTTTATCAAATTAGCATGCGACACGTGGGAAAAGGTATCGCAGCAATTCCATTAGTGACATAAGAATACTTGATGAAATATATAAGGGAATGCTTGTTCATGTGATGTCTCTCCGTACTGATGTACAGGGTAGACGATATTAACACATGATCATGATGATCCGATCATGGTAGGTTGGTAAAATTAGACATATTCTCTTAAAAATGTACGTACCGGTGTATTATTAGCAGTAATATGTTTAGGTTTTTCCTGAGCAATAGTTAAAAAAAAAATCAGAAAAGAAAAGCAGAATATAAACATGGTACGCGATAATGGATCTTAAACTAGATCAATAAACATTAAACAAAAATTACTATCTATCTCTGGCGGTCATGAAACGAAGAAAAGAAATAGCAGAAGTGCGTGCCGTTAACCCACAGTTTTAGGGCCACGATGGGCCCGTTGGCTCATCATTATATTTTATTTTTAACACGTTGAAAAGAGTTTAGGCATATAACCCCCCCCCCCCCCTCCCCCAAGAAAGGGAAAATAGCAACGGCCCGGAAGGGCGTGGGTATTGGTATTTTGTACTTGTTTCGGAATCGCTCCACGATGGCATATGAAAAGTGTGGGGGTGGAGTGACCCATTTTAGGATTCAGCCAGCCTATCTAGTCAATCCCAAGCTTTATCGACACTGGCTTGCAGCACGCAATAGAACCGATGTAGACAACTAATGTGGGTATTATGTTTCAGATGCACGGTGATGGGCCAGATCAAAAAGGAGTGTATTTACACGAACGACAGCCTTGCTCACCAAACATCACTCACGATCTCAGCCGCTGTCATGGCAACGATCGCAAATCGATAGCGCCGTAGCTCAATTGTCTGCGCTTGGTCTCGGTATTCCAAGATTGATATTCAAGAGCAATTATTTGATCTGAAATCTCATAAGTATGGGATGGATTCTTTAATGTGATAATTGATAATTCTTGGAAAACATTTAATGAAACCGAAAGAAAATAATGTCATTCCTGTTAGATTGCTAAGATAGTCACAAAGGCTCCACAACGTCCCCTTTGTTTAAGACTTATTTCATAAAGTGATGCCATGCACTTTTAACAGTTTTGCCCTCATTCTACCGATCCACTTAATGGACGCTGGGCTAGGTCATGTTTTACAAAGGCAAGCAGAGACCTCGCTCTACCCTCTTTTTTAAAAGAAAGTTTCATGACCAAGCTTGTCAAGTCTTGAGTAATACCTGACCAAGTATTTTTAGATTGCAAGGATACTAGTGAGTTATTTGGCCTTCCAGAAACGAATACAAAATGTTCATTACGGTACGCAGATATTATACAGTGGTGATTAATAAAGACTGATGGGTTCTGATCTCCATTACTATCATAAATTATGTTTCAAGGTTTTATGAAGCTTACTAAACATAGGATAATTATTTGTGATGATAACTACTTTGTGACGTAGTTAATGTCATCTAAAATGCAAGGTTTCCATGATCATACTCTTTGGAATTGTGATCATGTGTATTGTCTCATCAGTGTCGGAGATGTGTTACGCAATTATATTCATCAGGGGGACGACCTTTTGTTATATCCCCCTGATGAAAAGAGTTTCCTGCATCTTTCCGCCAATTTATCCCATCATGAAATGTCTAATCAGATGAAATGCTTCTATTTGTAATCACGTAATATATAATGTAATATAGCTAGTAGGAAATATGGCAAGGTCTGGACAAAGAGAAACCTCGCGCTATCAAGCGGTAGTCTATAATGTATCTCAGTGGGTATTGGTAAGAATGTGAGAGACGAATTGGATATCACACGTCTAATTTAGAAGATTATAACTGCAGGCCATCACAAGTCAAATAATCGTTAACGGTGTCGATTGGTTAGTCCTTCCGTGCTCACTGAGTCTTAACTTTGTAGCGTATAAAGAATATTTCTGGCTTACTATTCTTTCATACCACCTCAATCCTTTTTTTTCTCTGTTTTCAGTAGATATCTTATGTTTTAAATGCATATTACTAAAAGGAGCGATACATTTTTTTGTATTGGCATAGTGGGGGGGGGGGGGTGAAAAACATATAATATTTTCTATTATTATTATTACAAAACGTTAATTCCAGTTGAATACATGAAAGGAAAGGTGCCAACTCCATCACAATTTTTTAATCATCAAATCAAAAGTGTATATATATTTTTTTAATTTAAGAGACAGAAGGTTTTCATTATCATTAATAATATAAATGTATGATCATCCATATCATCAGTGGCTTAATACAGGAGTCATCCGGTTCCCGTAATCTATGGGTTAATAACAATGTGACAATGATGCTTCCCACAATTTGCATATATCGATTCATAAACAAAAACACGGAGAAAAAAAATTAAAAGGATAAATAACTAAGAGCCTGAGTTGTATATTATAATGTTTAAGAAATGGAAAGAGAGTGAGGGGAGAGAGATAGGAAGAGAGAGGTGTAGAGAAAAGAAAGGGGAGAAGAGAGAAAGAGAAATGAAGAATGAGACAGAGACAAACAACGCACATACACACACACGCGCGCGCGCGCACACACACACACACACACACCCACACACGTTTACATGGCTTTACTTCCGAGGACAACTATTGTTCCTCTATTGTTACTCGTCCTCGGACAGTCGACGGAATAAGGCATAAATTCATTGTTCGACGTTCGAGGACTATTGTCCGCCTTCCGAGGACCATTGTTGTCATGATTTTTTTTTTGTTCTCTGTCCGAAAATGTCCTCGGACATAATGCTAAACAAACGCACACACCCTCACACACGCATCCTTCCGCAAACACACCCACCGGCATCACTAGCCACACCTAAGATATATAAGAAATGAGTTTTACAAAAATCCTTAACTTAGTAAAAGATTAAAAAATACTACCACATGTTAGTTTTAATAAAATTTTAATGTGGTAATGATTTACAGAACATCTAAAAACAAAACTAACAAACAAAAAGCATGGTGGAAAAAGGGAAATGTTCAATAGTATAAAACATTATAGCTGGAACGTTAATTTCTTGTAAATCGAATAAATACCTTTAGGCTGTTATCGAGAAGTCAAATCAATTCAAGAGAAGAACTTGAAGAAAACATGTAAAGGCAATTACATCAGAAGAATGTAAGAAAGTAAGAAGAGTTTCGCTGACTTCATCCTATGAGCATAAAATATAATTGGATTCTGGATACCACGAGGGATGTTTGCTCAAGAGAATGTATCGTTTTACTCCTATGCAAAACTACAATAAAGCTGCATTCTTGCGAAAAAAAACCCCAATAATTTCATTTCCTAGGTTCGGTAAAAGCAAGTAGCTATTGTGTTTCTATATCGTCGTCTTTATTTTTTCCCAATGATAAGCATATACTATTACGCAATGTGTCTATCCCATACGGCAAATACCTGATGTTATTAATTATATTGATCCAGGAAAAAATCTGGAAATAAATACATTGCATTTTCGCGTTTTTTATGACATAGTTTATATTTAAAAAAATATGACAGAGGTAAAATCTCTCGAAGCAAACCAAAAAATATGCTTACGACAAGCAAACACCGCTAAAACGCATTTGCTAGCATTACAAAAAGGGTAAATTCAATGAAAGTTCTCGAGATGAGAAGATATATTTAAAATCGTGCAACGTTTCTTTTTAAGACGCCGGCCACTAACTTTAAGTACTGATTATGCGAAACAAAAATTTAAACATGCGGAAGGTTATTCTGAACTTTAATGGGCTTGTTAACGGTTTTGTTATTAGCTTTCTCGGCAAGCAACTTTCAGTCCTGTCTTGTGTCGTGCTTTGGAGTTAAATCTGTGTAGTTTGTAAGAGGTTGTGAGGTTCTTGAGAAATGTAAAGTATGGCAGGTGGGAGTTTGAACTGAGTTGGATGTAACAGGGCTAAATCATTAATGTACCAGTGAAAGAATTATTTTAATTCTGTTTCAACCAAAATGTATTTCTAAAAAGATTGAACAATTTCAGCTTTGTTGCCGAAAATTAACTTTGGGCAATTTGCATAATTTGCATAAATCTAAATAATAATAATAATAATAATGAATATTTATAAAGCGCCACATCCACTAAAATACAGTGCTCAAGGCGCTGGAAAATAGAAATTACAGTTACACAGGTAGGATAGAGATCACATAGAAAACATAATTGCAAATTGTCCAAACACTACAGCACATGTTGCAAATACATAATAATGATAAAAATATACAAAGGTATGTAGCATGGGAAGAAATGGCCAGGAAACCAGCATACATTAATCAAATGCTTTTTGGAACAGACGTGTTTTCAGGGAAGTCTTAAATGAATTTACAGTGGATATGTCTCTAAGTGGCTGTGGCAGTTGGTTCCAGAGAGTAGATCCCGCATGTGAAAAAGATCGATCCCCCCCCCCCATAATGTTTTCGTTTTAGGTACAACAAGTAGGGAAGAGTCAGAACACCTTAGTTGTCTACGGGGATTGTAACGATTAAACAAAACAGAGTTATACTCAGGAGCCGTACCGTGAAGACAATGAAATACAAGCAAAAGAATCTTAAATATACTACGAAACTTTACAGGAAGCCAATGAAGCGATTTAAGGATATGTGTTATATGATTAAACTTTTTTGATAAGGTGACAACTCGAGCAGCAGTATTTTGTAACCTTTGTAATCGAGAAACTTCAGTTTGAGGTAAACGGTACATGAGTGAATTACAAAAGTTATAAATGGCCCTTTTGAAGCAATATTTTTTTTTGGCAACGAAAGACAAATTACGCAGAATGTGTCAGCGCATCTACGTACTATTTTATAAGCAAATTTCCCAAAGTTGATTTTCGGCAAAAAATTTGAAATTGTTGGAGACCACATGGGATCACAAATAAAAAAACCCCCAAATTTTCTAGGCTAAGTAGGACGGTCAGATAGACTATTACATAGAAAATTGATCTCTTTTACGGACATAGAAAAAAGCACTGAAAGGTAAAAAGCAGGCGCGGGGAGCCAAGGGGATCAGTCACTGACACACTATTCCGTGTGTGCAAGCTAATAATTAAATAATTCGCTCATATTTTTGAAAAACCCCTAAGCTACTAAAATTCAGACAATAAACTGCTAAAATGTGCCACTTCAAGCAAATATAATGCCCATAGTAAGCTTCCTGATCATGAATTAATCTGCTAATGTAATTAAAACGGTGCCATTTGCAACATTGCATGCCATTGTAGTGTAGAGCCATCTTCAAAACTGTGTGATATAATCCTTGACATCTTTCATGTCTCTATAAAGAGCCACATTGAAGCTCACATAGAGGATTACTGATGTCCATAGAACAAAAGAATCCCTGGTGTTGGTTTTGATCAGTGGTAGTCTTCAAATAATCTCAAGTAGGCTACTGCTCTATGACCATGATGACAAATTTAAGTTCTCTTCGAATGTTTCAACCTATGTCAGACGATTTGAAGACGATCTCTGAATTCGTAGTTGCACTTGACTGCATGGAGAAAACATACCAATCCCTGACATTTTCCAAATTCCAAAAGCTGCACGTCTAAATCCTGTCTAATCATTTGTTTTTCCAGATAAATCTCTATATTAATAAACTTCCTACGTTTGCCAACGTCATTCTAAAGCAATAACTTGCATAAGTTTATAACTCTCTCAACTTAGCGTTTTCTGTTAAAGAAGGGTTGTTAAATGTATGAGATGTAATATTGTATTGCACAAGCACGAGCTTATAAAAATATTGAATTAAATATCAAATTTAATTTCGGTTTCATGCTTTTGTTGTGGTTAAAGTCTTATTTACATTTCCTCTTTTTCTTTTATCATTTAGTACTGCAATGTAATAAGGAAACTAGATCAATATCTTCATTAACCTATATATATGTTATCACTTGATATATCATTCCATAATATACCAGAGTTCATGATGACATTCGGGATGATTTGTTTTTACACTTACTTACAAATAAAATCATATAAAATTGCAAATAAAGAAATGAGTGTGGAGAGATATGCCTTTTCATGGTTGAATTTGTAATTTGTTATAAGATATGAACGATCTCATTTGTGGCTGTGACGGAAGTTAACTTACTAACACGATTAACATGCGGTCACTGAATTCATTGCAAACTTGCCAGCAAATTATTTGAAATCTTGTGAAGTGAAGGTGGAGAAGGATCAATGCCTTGTCACCTTCTCCTTGACCACTCTCATTTTATCCTACTTGCATGTAGAGGAGATGCTGATATAATTCTGCCTCCATAATTTTATTCCTTTTACCTGATTGGCTAGGAAGTAGGTTTTAGACTAGGTTATAACTTTCATGTATGTGGAACACCTGATATATGCAATGTTTTAAAGGGAAATCCAACCTTGTTGGCATGATGTTGTTGAAGAAGCAGAAGATCAGAGAAGAAGAATTGATAAAAGATTGAATTTCTGAAAGATAAGATAGTTGTATGACTATTTTCCCGATATTAGATTCACGTGGATACTTGATAAATATACTCTTATATATTAAACCTAGACTCAGCTTGTTTGTCCTCCTGAGGATTTTTTTTGCAGGAATGAGTGAGCTTATGTTTATTTATATTGTTTTTCTACCAGGTGTATGTGAACTTTTGGACCCCTGTATATTCCTGTTTTATACTCTCTATTGTAAAACTGCCACCAACATGTTTCTCTGATTTCTACTTTCACACTGTTAAACTTCTTAAAACTGTTGAATTACCCTCTAGCTTATTAATTCCCCCTTAAAAAAATAAGGCGACATATCGCCTGTGTTTTTGGATGCATTCATGATTTCATATACATTTTAGACAGTGATGGATGCAGGCTTACATTCTTGTGGGCGTATATATGCGCTTGTGTGAACGTAGGCGTGTGCGCGAGTTCGGAGTAATACATGTATGTGGTGAGCGGGAGTTTGGCAAACTTGGTTTCAGTTGGTAACAATATGGCACACTTTGCTCCGCTGGGCAAGCATAGAACAAAAGAATATGCGCTACATTGTATCCATAAACTCTGTGTATAGATAGCTCTGCTTCAAAGATATTGGCATACGAACATAGTGACCACACTATTACGCAGACACATTGAATTCCATATGGCAATTTTTCATGGGCCTATACTTATACATTTTGTGGCTGAACCAGGATAACTTTCCCAATTAAGAACGTTACGCGTTTAAGTTTCATATATTTGCTCTTATACAGAGTTGTATCATTTGAATGATTGCAACCAAGGCTGCTGGTATAGGGAAGATTACTGCCCGGGGCAAGAGCTGAAATTACTCAAGTGTCCAACCTCACACCGATATCTTAGATAATCAAACCATAATGATAGTTAGTTGAGCAATAATATACGCGATTTTGTATACTTTTCACTGCACGGAGATGCGATATGGAATGAAAACTTTCAGGTGTCATGAGGTTTAAAGCTGCCTTAAACTGGTAGAGTTTGAACAGCGCCATCTTATTGTCACTCATAAATTAAGATTATAATTAGAGGTTAGTTTCATTTCTATTTTGAATTTTATCTAACAACTTTTTTTTTCTTCAAACTATTACTTTTTGACTTGGAAATATAAAAACTTTCCTGCAAGTACATTTTAAGGTTCTTGAACGGAGAATGGTGCATGATGGAAGAATTACAAATCCTGTCAAAAGATGGTGCTATTTGCATTGCTTATAATCCATATGAATAAGACTAATTTCGTGAATATTTGTTGGTCCAGTTTTTCAATGTCCTTTTTTGGGGGTTGTAATTCTGTCTTATTCACGTGGATTATATGCAATGAACAATAAATTATCAGTCACCGATCATGGAGCTACAGAGAAAAAACACAATAGACTGGTAGGGCACGCGGCCTGGAGGATTCACGAGGCCATTTTAATCAAATGAAGACGCAATTATAACTAAATGAACATAGATGGGTGCGCATACCAGTTGTCTGACATCTATGACGCAGTGATCGCAAAACGGCAACATAAAATTGGCACCTAACGTCACTTTGCCAGTACACGTTCGAGGACGGTGTCTGAACCGTAGACACTGAAACTGTCAAAGGTAAGAAATAGTAGTAAATGTGTCATATAACTAATTCTTAGTAATTTAAACCATCAGTCTTCCAGTCCGTCCACCAATAAATAAACCATCTTTAAGGCCCGGTCACACCGCCAGAACTTTGCTGGAGCGTTCCTGGAGCGGTGAAAAAAATTCATCACCGCTCGTAACCGTTCACCACCGTTTAACAGAAGTTGGCCCCCGTTAAGGCAACGCCGTATACGCTCGGCCACCGCTGATGGTCCCTCCTACCGCTCCGAAAGTTTTGAGCTGCACAAAATATTGCGAGCGGTGAGGAGCGGGCAATTTTCCGCTCTGGCAAAGTTCACCACCGCTCCAACAACGCCCAGTCAAAGTTTGGCACCGCTAGATGCAAGTTCGTGGACGCTTGGGTCCGCCAGGCCAACGCAGAAATCTTGAACGCTGGACCACCGCTGCTTCGCCAGCTTTGCCCGGGCGGTGATTAAACGTTGCACAAACTTTGGTGGAGCGGTTGTAAGCGTTTTACGAGCGGACACGGGATTGCTGGAACGGTGTCGGGCGTTGAAGCAGCGATCCATTGCGGTGATGAACTTTGGTTTGGCGTTGGTATGGAGGTCTCGGAGCGGGACCAACGCTCGCTACCGCTCGCTACCGTTAAACCAACGCTAAAGCAACGCCGGCTTCAGCGGTGCACCGCTAAGGCAACGCCCGTGTTTTCGATTTTTTTCCCCATTTTGTGCGCGGTGACGAGCGTTGTCGAAATTCGGCCCCCTCTCCCTACCGTTCAAGGAACGCTCCAACAAAGTTCTGGCGGTGTGACCAGGCCTTTAAGTCAACCAGACAGTCAAACACTTCATTAATTTTGAATCAATTAATGACTATTAAAATCAACCAAGCTGTCATTAAAGAAATACTGTAACCTGTTAATAATAATAAAAATTATAATAATAATAATAATAATAATTATATATACAGTATTTATAATGCGACATGGATGTAGCGGATTATTCTGAGGGCTGGCGCAGAGTGATATCAATAGGAAAAAATGTACATAAACAAATGAACGAGAAAGGAATACATATATGAAACAAAAAGTAAATGATGAGAACATGTATG
Organism: Heliocidaris erythrogramma; assembly: GCA_025617745.1. Taxonomy (NCBI): domain Eukaryota; kingdom Metazoa; phylum Echinodermata; class Echinoidea; order Camarodonta; family Echinometridae; genus Heliocidaris; species Heliocidaris erythrogramma. The sequence goes on from CM046856.1 coordinate 13,568,329, forward strand.
ACTTGTTTTAAGTGTTCATATTGATTCTGATTACAGTTAATCGATCATACATCCCTAAAATACTTTAATAACAAGTTAGGGACCAAGGCAGAGAGAACAAAACAGACTACACTATGGGTATTCGGGAGAGACGAGCAGCTACACTGAACAGTTATCTCGAGCTGACCGTTCCGTTTGTTTTTAGACAACGGTTGTTTGGAATGTCAGTATTGTGTCCTCAAATATAATGACTGAAGAACTGCAGCTGGCGCACTAATATAAAAGGATAGATATTTGACATTTACAATTCGAACAGAGTATGATTAGTCAACAAATCTTTAAAATTTTAAAGGCAATTTATAGTGCATGGTTATTAGTTTCGACTAATGACTCTTTATATGTAAACAACTAATTTTGAAATATCCCCAAAGAGGTTGGGAAATTGGCTTGAATAAGATCTTTTTAAGCTGCTGACAGATGCTACCCCTTCCCTCAGTTTGTAGTGGAGGTTGAACGTTTATACGTGCATGAAACCCCATGTTTAATGTAGGCACTACCCGAGGTAAAACCAGAAAATAATGACAGAGAAAAAGCTGTCCATTTTACAGCGGTTCGGCGGAATTACAGAACTGGTTCCTCAATTATGGATACGGTTCAGGAGGTAAGAACTGTAGATGGCGCACTATCATAAAATGATAGTTTGTAAACATTGACCAGGCCAACAAACTCATTGTAAGTTAACAAATATCTTAAAATTGCATTTACAATCAAAGGGTATATATATTTTTCTCACCAATTATCCTATTCCATAAGAAGAAAATTTGATTAAATGTTGTTTTTTTTGCTAAAGAAGTAGATTGGCTCGAAGTGTATTGCATCAGTATGACCATGGATCCTACCACAAATGGTATGACAACCCCCCTCCGCCCCAGCAATAATCTTCATATACAGTGCGTCTCAAAACAAACTTACAGTTTGGAAATATATATATTTTTTCAGAAATTGTTTATACCTGCAGATAGCTTAGGCAGTCCCTTCTATCAAATGACACGAACAAGATCTACCGATGTTTTGTGCTTGATTGAGCAATTCATTACTTTATTGATTTGTTTGAAATCTTAGTTTTTGGTGTGCTTTGAAATTTATGGTTTGATACCTTAAATTTCTCGAAAGACCAATCAATTGATTGAGACAAGACAGGAAAATGGTACAAAATGCTGTACATGATTATGCTGAGAAGAGCTCGACCTTGTTTGGAGAGGGTATTTGGAGGAATAAACACTGAAAATTATTTTAAGTAAAGAGACCTGATAGTTTATCAATGATATTTACCTTGGTGTTTTGTTTTGTAAGACAGATAGGTTGATTGATCATTTGATCTTTGTGTAAGGACCATCATTGGTGGTGTTCTTTAGCTGACATCCAAAGTATGCCAGATTTTAATAATTCAAACACTCACCAAAAAGAGTCAAAACGAGCAATAAAGTAGTAAGTAGCTCAATTAAGCAGAAATGTTGATGACATACATCAGAACAAATTCATACATACAAAATAACATATTCTTTCGTAAATGGTTATAAAACCATCAAAATATGAGAATTTCGAAGGCTTCACACGGCTCCCACCTCTGCTGACATCAGCTAGAAAACCAGTTCTTGTCAAATCTGGATTTTTGCACCATTTCACAAAATTTGCTTTTGCTCATTCAAGCATAAAATATTGTCAAATTAATTAGCGTCATTTACTGAAAACATTTTTTGGAAATATTTATTTTGGAATAAATTTTTAGACGCACTGTATAATTGCATTAAACTATATGATATGTAAATTCTACCTGTAGCAATAAAACAATACCCTGCATACTGTATACATTAGGAGCAAGACAATTCTGGTTCCTATGTGAGCATAGAATGTTTGTTTTAATTCTAAACACGTTGGAAACGGCACCTTTTTTTATATCCGGGAGAATATTAACCAGTCAATTCGAATAGTCGTATTAGCCACAGGTGTGTATACACATCAGTAACCTTCCTGTTGTTTTTTTTTTCTTGTTCTTTGATAGGTTGTTATTCGAACATTCTTGCAGGCTGCAAGAAGTCTGTAATATATGTTATTACAGACTTATTCCAGATAATGGAAAAAGCTCTATAGAAAAAATGGTATTTTGATAATTATTAATATACAGTACGTGTGTTTTTGAAATAATACACAGAGTGGTAAAAGGGAATCATTATAGTTTAATTATGGCATCGTATTTTCTTCTTCTGCTTCCTCTTCATCTCCTTCTTCTTCTACTTCTTCTTAATTTTCTTCTTCTTCTACTTCCTCTGCTTCTCCTCCTTCTCATTCTTTCTCTTTTCGTAATTTCTTCTCCTTCTACTTCTTTGTGATTGCTGGTGTGAATTCCCACTGACGTTAGCAGACCATGCAGACAGTGTGTAAAACGGGTTCTGAAGTTTCGTCAGTTTTTATACAATGTGATTCATCACTGCTATAAAAGCAAACAACTGAAAGACAAATAGACTGAAGGCGGATGGAAATCCCGTTTAAAATGATCGTTGGAAATATCACATTGTATCTCCATTTTGAATATCTTCTTCCTCTTCTCCTCCTCCTCCTTTTCATTCTTCCTCTTTTCTTTCTTCTTCTCTTTCAAGCAAACAAATGAAAGACAAATAGACAAAAGGCTAAGGGAAATCCCTTTTCGTGTAAACTCAAACAATCATTTTGTTCCGACAAGACGACAGGATAAGTTTCCTTTCCGCGAAGCTCGCAAGTAAGTTCTTTTAATCGTCTTAAATTTTAGTAAGCATTCTGTATTTAGTATATTTTCATATTGATGATAATGGTACAGTCTGGATCTTGCATCACGATCTTTTATGCAAACTGGAGAACCAATGTGATTTTTTTCCAACAAGCATCGCTCGATGGAATATATCATCGAACTAGGATTGTTCATATCAATCATATTGTTTCATATAAAAGATCATGGAGAATAGAATGGAGGGGGGGGGGGGGGGGGGGGAGGGGGACCTTGTCAAGTCTGTGCGAGTGCGAGACCCCTCAATATAGTAATCGTATGCGGGAAATAATCAACTGGCGTAATGATAATTCAAATCCCTGGTATTGATTCGATTTTTTTTTCTGTGTGCCATACGTTGTCTCGTCATGTTGTTTGTTTTATTTCTAGTAGAATATTCTGTTCATGCATATAACATTTCAGTGCGCTTCCAAAATGTAATTTATTACAAGGGCTGTACTGTAGCCTTGATGCCCTGATATGGTATTTGTTCCTACCAGTACCCTAGTAATCTCACCAGCGTCGAGAGGGGCAAATTTAAATGAATGTCTTGCTTTAGGAAGACAGTGATGTGGCAGAGACGCGAAGCCCGTACATTGTGATTCACAGTCCTTGACCACAACACCTCTACTTTTGATAGAAGTATCTACCATTTCTCGGAGAATGAAGAAGTGATTAATTCTCGAATTTACAGTGCGTCTTATCTAACGAAATATGATAATTACCAAAAGGAAACCTACAACTCCTATTAACGAGATTTGGCTCGGTGGCAAATCTCATTACGATACTCAGAGAATTTTTACCAAAGGGTAACGGGTGGGCGTTTCCTAATATGATTATGTATACAGGCATATACTGAAAACTACTTTGCGGAAGTAAATTGATCTTCCAGCGTATTATCGTATTGCCAAAGTACTGATAACTCTTTTGACTGTTTAAACTTAATAACAATAATAATAGTATTAATGTTGACTTTTTATAAAGCGCGTAGATCCGTCAAACACCTTGCTAATGGCGCTATACGTACAAATACAAACTGAAAGTATGAACATTAAAATATGAACATATAACAGACAAAATTAATGTAACTATAATAGTTTTCAACCAAAAGTATTTAGATGATATTTCTGAACATGGGACTTAAAATTACTACTGACAAGTGATATCATGTCTTAAGAATTCACAAACCTAATATAGACATGTCATTGTTTATATAAAACTGGTTAAGGGAAACGTAAGTAGTTGCAGGCATTCTTCAAGTCTTGTTTACATGTATATCAAAACTCTTCGTACGTATATCTCGATAGACAATTGACCGGGAATATGATAGATTTCCGGTCTCAAAATAGATTAAGCCGTTTATAAAGATAAAGCATACTCTTCTGTCCGTCTGTCTTTTTAAAAAATCTATGCGTAGATATATCCGTGTTCTTTGCAAAAAATATGAAATAAGTTACTCTACACGTTTCGTTTCAAAGTCTTCTATCGGATTTATATATAATGTTTCATTTAAAACAACAGTGATCTGTGTCTTATTATTCTTATTATGCGCGTATTTGTATTACTCTAATTCAAACTTCAGTAGCAAAACCATGTCGGTGTGGAGAACCGGATGGGTAGTGCTGATATACTGTTCAACTTTCGGTAAATATGAGCCCTTCACATTTGTCCGTAGTATAATGTTTGTTTAAGTGATGAGTACCGTCATTGTTATGGCCAGTATAGCAAACTCTATAATGTGCAAGTATGTTTATGTATTGATATTTACATAGTAATTCTTTAAGGCGGAATAGTCAGTAGTCACAGTGTTGCCTTCAAAATCAAATGCAATATTTATGTATATTTTTGAGTATATAATAAATTCCACACGTCTACTACAATTTGCGATTGTTAATAAATATAGGCATTCATGTTGTAAAATATGATTAAAAGATAACAGTACTTTTGGCGAAAGGAAAACAAATGTGTTTACATTCCTTACAAAAAGATACAAATTTTCAGTGTAACTGCTAACAAAAATGTACTCAAAGAACAATGATGGAGGAAATATTCTGTGATATGTTTATTGGTTCAACAATAATTATTACATAACAACAGTGTAGCATACCCAGGATATTGTTAAAAGTGAAAGCAACAAAAGTGAGTACACTCCCAGATTTTGTGTGTAGCTTGTCTATAAGTTTTACAGTGGAATATGTCATCCGCTGGTGGAAAAGATGTTATTTCCTTTCAAAATGAGAGTAACCCCTAGTTCTTTTCTAAGTAGATAGTGCCTTTCTAAGTTGATAATGCCTTTCTAAGTAGATAGTGCCTTTCTAAGTTGATAATGCCTTTCTACGTAGATAGTGCCTTTCTAAGTTGATAATGCCTTTCTACGTAGACAGTGCTTTTCTAAGTTGATAATTCCTTTCTACGTAGATAGTGCCTTTCTAAGTTGATAATGCCTTTCTACGTAGATAGTGCCTTTCTAAGTTGATAATGCCTTTCTACGTAGATAGTGCCTTTCTAAGTTGATAATGCCTTTCTAAGTAGATAATGCCTTTCTAAGTAGAAAGTGCCTTTCTAAGTTGATAATTCCTTTCTACGTAGATAGCGCCTTTCTAAGTTGATAATGCGTTTCTGAGTAGATAGTGCCTTTCTGAAGAAGTTACAGGTGGATATGTTGGAGTTATATATCATACCAAGTAAGCTAAACCACTAAAGCCCTTCTGGGGCATTCAATAAAACACAAACTGGAGGAACAAAAAATGTCCTACTTTTGACCCCTCTGCAAATTTTCTATTGACGAGTGGAACATCATGCAATCACAGACAGAAGTAATATTGACCAATTCTACTCTGATTACAAGTGATATAGTGCTTAGAAACAATGACAAAATTACATATTTTTTTTAAACATTCATTTAAATTTGAAATTTATTCCAATGTGATATATTACAGAGGGTGTACTCACTTTTGTTTCCACCAATTTGAACAATATCCTTAGTATGCTATACTGTAGTAATGGAATAAATATTTTGTACATGTCACAAACTGTCTACTTTGCCATCGCTGTAAGGCTTGTGATTTTAGTAAATTTGTGTTAGTCGTTACACTAGAATTTTCAAACTTTTTATTAGGGTTGTACTCTCTTTTGTTTGATAATGTAAATATATTACTCTTAATGAGCAAGTTCAAGCTATTTTGTCGTATACGTTACTGATCATATGTAAGATTTTAGATATTATTGCATTAAGTTAATTGCCCCACTAAAGTTCGGATCAAAGCAGACATGAAGTGATATGACACGTTTGATGTCATTTTATGTTTATAACTCCACAAAGCGGGCTACCAAACGACCAGATACCTTCGACTTGCTCGAATTGACAGCCACATTACAATTTAAAGATTGTGTTATTCACGACTGACAAAAATTAATAACAAGAAACACAATTTTGCGATTTGTCGTGGCTTTATTGAATAATTTGCAGTGGACGCTTAGCAAGTCAAAAATCCGTATTCTGATGTCACAAACAATTATAACATATAACTGAATTATAAAATTCCAACTGGAATACTAATAAATATATGCTGATTACAGATCCCAGCCTCCCCGCATATGAAATCGGGTGAAGCAAAATAATAGACCTTATAATTATACCAACCTCCCCGCATATGAAATCGGGTGAAGCCAAATTAGCTTATACCAACCTCCCCGCATATGAAATCGGGTGAAGCCAACTTAGGCTTATACCAACCTCCCCGCATGTTAAATCGGGTGAAGCAAAATAATAAACCTTATAATTATACCAACCTCCCCGCATATGAAATCGGGTGAAGCCAAATTAGCTTATACCAACCTCCCCGCATATGAAATCGGGTGAAGCCAAATTAGCTTATACCAACCTCCCCGCATATGAAATCGAGTGAAGCAAAATGAACCTTATTACATACCAACATCCCCGCATCTGAAAATCGGGTGAAGCAAAATAATAAACCTTATATACAACCTCCCCGCATATGAAATCGAGTGAAGCAAAATTAACCTTATTACATACCAACATCCCCGCATGTGATCTCGGATGAGGCCAATAAAATGACAGTTTAAATGTGACATCTTACTTTACTGTACTTTACCTGCTTTGCTAAAATAAATTGCAGCCTCCCCGCATTTAAAAACGAGTGGGGCTGAAGTACAGTTTTACAATATTGTGACAGCTTATAATTGTAAATTGGTTTTGTAATTACATTAAATTTACAAATAATGACTTTTCATAACGTGACATGTTCGATATGTCACGATAATAATCACAAGTTTTATACCATGCCTCTAAACCCGAGTAGGGGCGAAAAACCAGCTATGTTTGCTATTCTCAGCTGGAAAATTCCCCTACGGCCCACCATTCTGCATGCACGACGTCTTGAATTGTTATTATGCAGATGTGCGACCAAGCCTTCCGCTCCCGGTTTTAGATCGGTATTCACATCATCTATGCTGTACCCCTTAAACGATTGTGCCGTTTTACAATTCGGTAATGTTTCATAATGAATAGTATATTATCATAAAAATGGCATAGCTAACCACATGTTCATGTATATAATCACAATAAAACTTGAAGCTGCATTAACATTGCCTCACATAACCCACCAACCATCTATCTTTAATTATTACAGATACTGTCAAAATGGAACCAATGAATGTATGCTGTCATTATCAAGTTACCCCTTTTACATACCCTTCCATGGTTGGAGAATTAGGGGTGGTGGTGGGTATTTTGTTCACGAAACTTGCATAGTTGTCCACTGATTGAAAGCCACGTACACTGTGAATATCTCACTATATTGCATGTGCTTGTGTAACACGTCTACCGTACGCGCTCACACGCACGTTAACAAGTTAAGTCTTGTTGCAACATTCCTAACTTTTCCCGCCACCAATGTATTACAACTTTGCTTTGATGGTGCCGTGCGCGGAGCCCTGGATCACTCGTATTCATTACGGGCGCTCAATATCAAAGGCGCTATAACCCGACCTGTAATTTTGTCAGTCGATAAATAAGTCATTTTAAATCGTGAACTCTTTAAAAACTATTATTCACGACTGACAAAAATTAATAACAAGAAACACAATTTTGCGATTTGTCGTGGCTTTATTGAATAATTTGCAGTGGACGCTTAGCAAGTCAAAAATCCGTATTCTGATGTCACAAACAATTATAACATATAACTGAATTATAAAATTCCAACTGGAATACTAATAAATATATGCTGATTACAGATCCCAGCCTCCCCGCATATGAAATCGGGTGAAGCAAAATAATAGACCTTATAATTATACCAACCTCCCCGCATATGAAATCGGGTGAAGCCAAATTAGCTTATACCAACCTCCCCGCATATGAAATCGGGTGAAGCCAACTTAGGCTTATACCAACCTCCCCGCATGTTAAATCGGGTGAAGCAAAATAATAAACCTTATAATTATACCAACCTCCCCGCATATGAAATCGGGTGAAGCCAAATTAGCTTATACCAACCTCCCCGCATATGAAATCGGGTGAAGCCAAATTAGCTTATACCAACCTCCCCGCATATGAAATCGAGTGAAGCAAAATGAACCTTATTACATACCAACATCCCCGCATCTGAAAATCGGGTGAAGCAAAATAATAAACCTTATATACAACCTCCCCGCATATGAAATCGAGTGAAGCAAAATTAACCTTATTACATACCAACATCCCCGCATGTGATCTCGGATGAGGCCAATAAAATGACAGTTTAAATGTGACATCTTACTTTACTGTACTTTACCTGCTTTGCTAAAATAAATTGCAGCCTCCCCGCATTTAAAAACGAGTGGGGCTGAAGTACAGTTTTACAATATTGTGACAGCTTATAATTGTAAATTGGTTTTGTAATTACATTAAATTTACAAATAATGACTTTTCATAACGGGACATGCTCGATATGATGAGAACCTTGTGTGTTTAGGCGGCCTAATTGAAAATTACCGCCAAACGAGCTTATAACATATGCTCGGCCGCCAAAACACGTCGATTCTGACCCGTCAATTTTAGGGCTCGAAATGCAAGTTTTATCTGTTGAGCACGAGTAGTACAATAACTCTTGACTAGCTTTTCTAAAATCATGCAGTATGTATGATTAGACAGGGAAAATAGTATTGCCAAAAATGAGCCCTCAAGTAGCAAATCCTTAAAGGCATTCAGTAACTTAGTGGAAGCTTGATTTAATAAATTGTTGAATTTTGATATCTGTCTTGTATAATGATGTTCAGAAGGATAAATAAATACTATAGCCAGGCATAGAAAGGTTTTCAAATATATAATGCTATTATTAAGATATCTGTGACTGAATACTCCCATTTACGAAAGCGTATGGCCATACGCTTAAGTCTAACACTGAGTCAGTGGGGAAAATGAGTCTGGCATTTCCGGTCATTTGCATATGTTTACTTTTGTGAAGCACATGGTGATTTTGAAGTGTGAAGTTTTTTTTTTTTTTTTTTTTTTTTTTTTTTCTTTTTTTTTTTTTTTTTTTTTTACCATATTACATACACTGATAGCATGTAAGGCCAGACAGCTCAGATTTTGTCAAGACTCCACAAAGTTACCTAATCACTTTAAATTGATAACATATAAAGTTAAACATTGAAGATTGTCAACTTTGAAAATTGGAAAAAATTACCAAATTATCATATTTTACAGACCCGCCAACAATAAATTCAATAAAAATATATACATAGTAGCAATAACGTACATCAAACCAAATACAAGGAACGTTAAGATCCAAACAGCACACCAAACAAAACTCGGTGCTGTGAAGCGCGTTACTGTAACGCAAGCCAACTAAAGCGTTCTAATACCGCTGAGTCCAACTCTCAAATTGTTAATAAATAGATATTTTGGTCAGACATCCTCGAGCGAGTGTGCTACAATAAATTTTGCCCCGAGGTGCAGGGAAGGGCAGACAACCGCCGGAGGGCCACCAATCGGCATGCACGAGCTCTCGCGGAAAAAAGGGGAGGCAATGCCACACGGCACTCGAACACAAACAGGGCAGACCCGCATCTATACAGACCAGATGGCCTCCATTTATCCACGAAAGGACTTGATTTGAATGTTTTCTTGCGACTCGAACACGTTTTTCAGCGTATCTGCCAACTGTTTTTTGGATAGGGCTTCCAAGTCATTTGTCCCAACGTGTAGAACCAACACCGTCGGTTTTGGGTTACCTGTTTTCAACAATGCGTTTACTTGGCCCAAGTGCAGGCCCCGCCTCCCCGCCCAGCGGACGACAGTCCCCATGCCCAGGTCGGTCATCCCTGTCTGCTCAGTACGGCGCTCAGCCCAGTAGACGATGGAGTCGCCTACTATCCATACGGCCGGTTCTGTTAAAACAAGACAAAGGAGAGCCTGGGAAGCTTTCTGGTTCCAAAACACGTGACAAGTTCAAAACAATCATTGTATTGTATAAATAATGTATTAATAGCATTTTTATTGCTTGTTGGTTTGCGTTTGTTAATTTAGTCATCTTTAAACGTGACAAGTTCAAAACAATCATTGTATTGTATAAATAATGTATTAATAGCATTTTTATTGCTTGTTGGTTTGCGTTTGTTAATAGTCATCTTTTAACTGGCTTTATTTCTTTTTCTATTTATTAAACTAGGCCGACTTGGTTATTTATACTGGCATATATGCACATCATATAATATGCTCATCGTATTGTACATGTATTTTATATATGGGCAAATATGCTGAAACCATTGCAATTCATCACTTTATAATTGATATAAGTCAGATAACTATAAAACCATGTCTAATCTTATGTACCGGCAATGTGCGACAGACGCCCATCTCCCCATATGTTGAATTTGAGCATCCGAAAAGCCCGCCATGGCGGCAATAATAGCCGCGCCTATACGAAAGGCATCCCGCTATATTCCATGCACTTCTTTACTATGGTCCCGAATTTGTATCTGGTAATTGGGGTTGCCCCATAAAAGCAAAAGAAAGCCTCTCCACTCTTTGGACGCACTTCCAAATATTATCAAATCCCGAGTTACCCTCGGGTATTAAGATTATACAGCCATTCCCTCTCTGATCGGTTTTTAAAGCATTTAGGAATAACTCTATCCTCCTTTGCGGTGTATTTCCCGCAACTCGTACATCAGACATGCAAAGCATACATTCTTGCTTATATTATGCAATCACCATAAATTCACTAATCCACAAAAATCCATAAAATACCAATAAAAATGCGGCCTTATATAGCAACACATCATAATCACTTTCGCAAATATAATTCAAGCAGGGTAATATTCAAAACAAGATTAACAAAATAATGGAATGCCTCATCTTAAGGACCGGCATCTACCCCCCTCCACTAAATAAAACTCTAAATCGCATCATTTGCTCCTACAGATTGCAAATAAAAGACTAAACCAGAAATATATATCTGGACTATAGACCCCGCATGTCCACACCAACACAAATAAACCACAAATTGCACTACCTTTTTAATATCTAAAAATATCTGTGGGTCATAATCATATACCCTGCAAAACTTTTTTAAATACTTCCAGAGCCACTGCGTAAATTATATAAATATTAATTGCCCTGGATGCCATCAGCAGCTGCGTCTGCTCTATAGCCAGCTGCTCCTGAAATCGAGAAAATGCATCGGCTATTCCGTTATCGATCCCAGGTACATATCTCGCCTTAAACATTATATTATTACTCAAACAAATAATAACCGACTTGCATACTAAGCTCATGAGCTCAGGCATTGCGCTGATTGCTCATTAATCACTGCCACTACCGATTGGTTGTCGCAATTAAACATCACCCTCTTGTTTACAAGCTCGGCGCCCCATAACTCCAGGCCGACCCAAATGGGAACAATTCTAAAAACGCTATCGACTTGCTAGTTGCGCCGAAACGTGCGGGCCATTTAGCCTGTGCCCATCTACCCCGGAAATAAATGCCAAATCCACTGCTAGCCGCCGCGTCGGTGAAAAATTGATTTCTTCGCTGCTGTACCAACCGGGATCCCGAAAGAAAACCTGCCCATTAAAATGAACCAAAAATTCCAGCCACGCTTGCATGTCTGCTCGAACGCCCTTCGTTATCCTTATCATGTGGTAAGGCCTATTCGCTTCGCTTGTCAAGTCTATGAGCCTCCTCACGAATGCTCTGCACGGGGAAATCGCCTCACAAACAAAGTTGAGGCTCCCCACAATCGATTGTATACCCCTCAATGACACTTTCTCACGGTTCGATACCTCCGTCAGCTTTCCGACCAAATTTACAATTTTTTCTATAGGGACCCATATTTGCCGAGAAACAATATCAATTTCCAGACCGAGGTAAGACATTATTATGACCGGACCCTCCGTCTTTTCATGTGCAATTGGCACCCCAAATCTCTCACAAATCGCTGCAAATTACGCCATTGCATGCCTGCATTCGTTGTCATTTGATTTGCCTGCAAAAAAAAAAGAAATCGTCAAGATAATGTACAATGTTTCGCGACTCTGCTACTTGTCGCGTACAAAATTCCAAAAAAGTAGTAAAACACTCGAACGTAGAACATGAAACTGCGCAGCCCATGGGCAAACGACGATCATAATAATAAACCCCCACCACACACATGCCTAACAATTCAAAATCTTTCGGCCTCCTGGCAGTAGTCGAAAAGCCGATTTTATATCGGTTTTCCCCATGAGAGCACCCAGGCCTAACCGTGCTACGATTTCGACCGCCGAATCAAAAATGAATACGTTACACATACACCGCTCCTCTGGTATACTATCATTAACGGAATTGCCCCCTGGAGCCAAACGATGCTGAATCAAGCGAAATTCTCCCGGCGATCTTTTGGGCACCAGCCCTATATAGGAGAACACCTGGAATTTTTGAACGGAGGTATTTTAAATTGGCCTACAATCCTTCCCAATTCAATTTCTTTGCGCAATTTCATTTGCAACACTGCCCTGTGATCAAATGCTGATTTTAAATTTATTGTTGTAAGTGGGAGCCACTCCCCGTCAAAATGCAATAAAAAACCAAACTTGAAACCATTAGTCAAATATTTGGCATATTCCCGATTAGGATAAGCAACATCGCATCCAATTTTACTAGAGTAGGCCTAAGCCTGAACTGAGCATCGTATTCCCGCCAACCGTAGCCGCCGAAAGCCCTTGCGGCATGCCTGATGAGATCCATGTATTTTAGTAACTCCCTACCCCGTTCAAATAATGTGCTTCTCCATGTATATAAAAGAAAAAACCAGAAAAACCGAGGTCCATTGCTCTACTGACACGATCTTTCTACTTCTTATTTATGGCTGCAGTTGAAACCCCATTCCAAATTCCAATGGCCTTATAAGTTATACTAAACATAGCATTGGGTAATCCTAACCCAGCCTCACCTCTCTCACGCACGTCCTACTTCAGTAACAACAAAGCTAACTCAATGCATTCACCCTTCCAAATCTTTTCTTTCAATGCGAGAGCTATTTCCCCACCGAGTGGGTCACACGAACTCACTATTTAAAGGCTCGGACGCCCCAACGTTTTCGAATTCGGGACTACAGCCCATTGGGCTTGGATCGAGTAGATCTAGATCTACCTGTAATGGCCGTGTAATGGGCCGCACATACGAAGTACTCGGTTGCGACTGGTCCGGTGGAGCCGGGGCCTGCGGTATGACTGATGGCCATGAAATAAGGCCGATATTCGGTTCACAGGACTCACCGATTTGTTGCTGCGCCCCACCAGCAGCACTAGTTCTCTCCTCCCCCGTTGATCTCCTCGGGACCGATGAAGCTCGGGGCACCGAGGCCGCCCGCGGCCTGTTCGGACGCTCAGCCCCCTCACCCGGCCCGGTATCGGGGCCTGCTAATTGTACCCGTGGCCTTCCTCGTTTCGACTTAGATTTCGCTTTTGGCATGATTCTTGCCCCTATTGCCCAATGAACATATATAGTCCCTCACTACTGGTGCCATGCGGTGATTCCGATTGGTATATAACCAACCCTATTCAAAATAAAAGTTGAATTAACTGATTATTTTGTTCACGAAACTTGCATAGTTGTCCACTGATTGAAAGCCACGTACACTGTGAATATCTCACTATATTGCATGTGCTTGTGTAACACGTCTACCGTACGCGCTCACACGCACGTTAACAAGTTAAGTCTTGTTGCAACATTCCTAACTTTTCCCGCCACCAATGTATTACAACTTTGCTTTGATGGTGCCGTGCGCGGAGCCCTGGATCACTCGTATTCATTACGGGCGCTCAATATCAAAGGCGCTATAACCCGACCTGTAATTTTGTCAGTCGATAAATAAGTCATTTTAAATCGTGAACTCTTTAAAAACTATTATATAAAAAGCCTTTAATAATCCACGAAATGACTCGAAAATGACTATACAAACCACATAAGTCTATTTCTTTTGTACAGACAGTATACCCTTATATTTCCTTGTCCATGATACATCAAGCTGGTATCTTCTCTGGTTTTACGTGTGTTCTTATTTTCCTGTCAAGGTTTTTCAGCCCAGATAGTCAACCCACACAGTGATTCAGAAGATGACTTTAAAACACCATATTTTACGTCAAGAAAGCTTCTTCATGGGCGATACCCATACTACGATTATGGTATGCTTTTTATTCTGTTATCCAATATTACTTAGTTCCTGATACCTTCTGGGTATTTATATGCTTGACTAGCCTTCATAGATGATCATCACTGTTTAACATCCCCTCCCTTTCGGATAAGTACTCATCTAAAGCTTTTAATACTAATCATTCCTATTGACTAACTTTCTTCAAATGTTCTTAGTGGATATTTCGTCGTTGAATATTGAATGGCTTTTCTTTCGTGGGACATAACGGTATATCGCACTCGTTCTGAAAATATATCACTCATCTTACCGACTTGTGAATATGTTTATCAGCACGTGCGATATGAAAAAGAATGTGAAAAAGAAAATGGATCCTGTAAAAAATGTGCAATTTCCCCCAAATTCAATTACAGTTACTTATTAGATATTTATATATTTATAATACTTGATTCATCCTCTAAACATTGATAGAATTTAATCTCTTGATACATATTTCTAGGTGGAAAAATGTGTAATTGAAAATATCTAGACTGTTTGTGACAACGACACGGTAAGAGTTAAAGAATTGCATTTCAGTGGGAATACTTTTTTCTTCAAAACAGATACAATTGAGAAATTCGAGGTCGGAGACGCAATTGGTTTTCTACGGAAAACTGAAGAAGTAAATATAATTTAATAATTTATTCATTGTTTGTTTTTCATTGTCGAAATATTTGTACGTAGTGTGTGTGTGTGTGTACCAACAGAGGTATACTTGTGTGATTAAATGGACTGTCTAACACAATAGATGCCTTTATTCCGTCAGGCTTGTGTGCCTTTTTTTGCTGCTTGTGTGGCTATTTGAACAATAGAGAGAACAAAGGGAAAGACACACAAGTATACCTGTGTGATTATGTGTGTGTGTGTTTATCAATTAGATATGATTATTTACGTCTGTGTTTAAAAATTAAGAACGCTTCATGATTGTGGGTGTCATCTTAGGGGCCATGCTAATCTTGACTGTATAGTTCCATTTTGTATAACGTATATTACCACTTATATATACGATTTATTGAGATATCAATGGGTGCGTTTATCAACTCTTTCTTTCGGCAGAAACAGGTTTTCCAAAGGGCTTTCAGTGATTTTTTAGAGATGATAAACGCGAAGCTGTTTTGATTATGGGGTTCGGAAAGCCTTTTTGAAAGTCGCAAATTTGTGCTTTCCGAAACAGGTTTCAGAAACAGGTTACAAAAACAGGTTACAAAAAGCGAGATAAACGCAAAGCTGTTTTGAAACGACTTTATACTTCGGTCACGAACTACGTGTTTCCGGTTTCTGAAAAGACGCGCGCCAGGCAAGTACATGTGTACACAGCACAGTACTATATAACGTACGTACGTGGTACCGATATTGTGCTCTGAATAGAAGTTAGCCAAAACAAAAAAGCGCGCGCCGTATATGACCCCTTCTCCTCGGGTCAAACTGCGCAATGCATCTGCGCAGTGACAACGTCGGTTTTCGACTTGTCGATGAAATGATAAACGCAACTTATTTTGAAAGCCGTTTGCCAAGGCCTTTGGAAAGGGCTTTTGATAGTGGGTATGGAAAGCCGTTTCAAACTGGGGAAAGATGATAAACGCGACCAATGATGACAACATTTAAAATAAATTACGCGTATCCTGGCAAAGGCATTTCAATTTTTAAAGGGAGTGGCAAGCCGTAATCCATGGGCCTGACCAGTTGGCCTGACTCGGGGAAATTCGGATACAATCAGGTCCAATCGTGCGCTACCGAAGGAATGTTGTTGCTGGATTCCTCGCGCGATCGTTAACTCGAATCCCTCCATACGCAACCGACCAATGAGATTCAAATACTGGAATAAAGAACGCGCGATCTCGTTTACTCAAATTTGGGTCAATGTGCGAACTTTTATTAGCTGCGCACGATAAATTGAAGTCGCTTTGAACTTTGATCCAGAGAAAGGAGCAGCGAACTGTAAAAGCGCCTATAGATTGCGACTTGTCGCTCCCTTTAAGGGGGTGGGGCAAAGCGAAATATTGATTTTTTTTTTTCGTTTTGTGATAACTTTTGAATGCTTTGATTGCAGGTGTCTCTTTTTTGTCGGGAGATAAATGTCATTGCTCACGGTCGACTTTTTAAACCCTCGAAACCCATCGTGTACGATGCTATGGCGACAGACAAACGAACGAACATCCAAACAGTGGTTCGGACATGTATAAAAGAAGACGATGCCTTACGTTGGGCGAAGGAAGGACTCGTTGAGAACCTATACTCCAATGGGCTGATCGACGGTAAATGTGTTTTTTCACAATTCGTCGCTTGTGATATATACAAATATTTTGATAACATTTCATAGATAGTCTTGCTTGGTGCGCATGTTTATTTCACATGGCTCTCCTGGCGCTCCTGTAATATTGATAATTTTAAGAAGTTAAAGTATTGTCTGCTATTGTATAACAATTAGATTATGGTGAAAATAACTCCGAGGTAAAGACATTATTAGGAATCTGTATACCGATATATTGGTTTTCCCATCAAAGATGATCTAAAAGTCCTTTGTTAATTGTTATTGGACTTTCATCATTTTTATTATTCAATATTTACCTGTGACAGTTTCGATGTCTGTAGTTTAGACACCTTCCCTTCCTCAGACGTGGGCTGGCAGACTGAAGATAGCTGCTACATTTCCGATCGCAACAAGATGCCGTTTTGGCGATCCCCACGTCATAAACTGTTGTTTCTCTTTGTATCTTCTGTATTCAGAATGTACTTTGACGACCTTCAATAAACATGTAGCATCTGGCGACTGCAAACCCAATACCAAAATCAATTGCAGTACATCGTGCAACTTTCACTGTGACACACCTGGACTAAATCTCATTGGAATTTCAACCATAACATGTCAGACAGGTGGGACTCTTTCCGCCGACCAGCCATCATGTGAAGGTATATTAGATCGTATTCCACATTTTCACATCATATTGATCTACATTTGCCGTAGACAGTGCTAATTTCGGAACATCCAACCTCATTTTCCCCACAATTCGACAAACCTAGAGCTGCTTAATTCTATGGTCACAACTGATCGTGCGTATCCGCAGCTGTGATCGGCTGTGGGCCAACTCTTGCGATTCGTACGTCCTTCATTTGTCATGGTCACGGTCGTGGACCTCCCTGAATCTCCTTTGGGCGTCTTGCACCCGCCTCATAAATATACACCCTCCTACCTGCAAAAACGAAGGTACAGCCCCGGTAAAGGCACCGTGCAACCGACGCGCGAGACATAGGCTCCGTATGGAGCCATGCACTTCGGGGGAACTCCCTAAGAAGCCAGGGCAGGAACTAAAGGGGCCTTCACAACTGGGCTTACGTGCTCCTACGGGTGGTCTACGGCTAAAAAATCAGCAAATCTGCACGGAGGACGCACGCGTTCCGTGCCCAACTTATAGGTTGCAGACAGCACGCTGAGCCCGTAGACCGAAAATGTGCATGCACATTTTTCTTGGCGTCCTCGCTGCGAAAGGAAGCACGCAATGAACACGTATCTAGGCCGCAAGAGGGGAGTGCGCAGTGCGTGCGTGGCACACAAGCTTCATTCTTTGTCTACGACCCCAAAAGCCCGCGAAAAACTCACACTGCACGCACGTGTTGCGCACGCACTAAGTGCGTGTTCCTTCCAGCGTCCAATGACTGCTGAGAGCGTGCGTGTGGAGTGCGTGGTGAGTGCGTGGCACGCACTGAGCATGCACTGAGCACGCGCAGAGGACGTGCTTGGCACTTCCACAGAACTCAAAGATGCAAGTGCTGCTTTTGAGCTGACCCCTTTTTGTTAAGCTTCTTGGGAATCTTGGAGACGAAATGATGACCTCCTGCACTAAAAATGCTACGTCTTGTCTGCGTGCCCCAAATCCGTACGAAGGCAGTACTCACCACGTACGGATCCACAAATTTTGCCCCCGTTTTTGCACGCAGACAGCACGCATTTGCAAGTACGGCGGGTTGTGGCCTAGGCTTAAGGGCAGTACTAGTCTGGTAACCTGTCCCGAAATTGTCACCCCATTTTACCGATAAGATTTGACCCTTTTAAAGTTACCTAGACCATCTAGACCAAAAGGTTGTCAGTCTCGGGTCGATTTCACCCCATCTCCCCCATGCACCAAACTTTGCCATTGGATGTAGTATGACCGGACATTACAAAAAAAAAAAAAAAAAATGATAACAATTTCCGTGTGGACGACAACAACAACTAAACACCATTAAAACAACAATCACCGGGGGGAGGGGGGGGGGGGGGGGCTTCATTTTTCTGCATGTTAAAAACTACCCCAGTAGGATGGGACTTTCATTATTATAATTATTTTTTATATTTTTAGTCCAAAAGTGTTCAATCCCAGCACTGTCGCCTCATCTCACTAGCAAAAGGGTTCAATGCAGTCAAGAGCTGGATATTGATTATGAAACATCTTGCGAGTTCTCTTGTGAACAGAACTTCTCTCTGAATGGCTCTTCGATTCTCAATTGCTTAGCTGATGGAACTTTGTCCGGACCTATCCCAACCTGCTCAGGTAATTTGCCTTATTGATTTATCAGTTTCCATCTCAAGATGTTCATACAAACAATCCATCTTAACCACATATTTGTAACATATAGCTTGCAACATAACTTAAAAATTAATATTAAATAAGAAACGGAAAATACAGAAAAGAAATGCGCAGTGATCTAAATACTTTGGAAACGGGGTGACAAGCTGAAAAGCGGAGCTTGCAATTACCATATCTTAATAGTCTTTAGAAGCATCTCAACCATGTCAACGATGGACGTTTGGCGCCACAGTAAGCAGACAATCTTCTAATCAGGTTTTGTAACGTGTTTAAATGTTTAGTAAATTTAATGGTTATTGTTATTGCCAAGTTGCAGCCTAATTTAATTATGAATTTTTAGCTTGGGTCTCTAATCTTTTCATGCTATTCATTGCTTATGGCTTTCCAAACACGTTCTCTGTTCTTCGATTCTTGTCGTCATCTCACTTCATCTTCAGCTCAGTTCATAATTGTGGACATCTAGTTCTCAAATCATCATAAATACTTCACGATCACTCACCAGATATCGATAATGACTTCGACGGTGCATGTACCATCACTGCACAATCCATCACATATTCAAACTCGTCACAACTTAACTGCACGCATCCTCCTATGGCTATAATAATACGCGTGTAATACGATTGGCTGAAAGTTTTGACACCTTTATTACTATCATGATGACCATATGTACCCACAAGCACCGATATGAGTATGAATGAATCCAACAAAAGCTTGTGAAAGCTTAAAAAGGACTTTTAAAGTTACTTCGTAGACAGAGTAAGGTTGAAAACTAGTAAAACATCCATGTCCCACAAGTCACAAAATTCTCTTTTTTTAAATAACAGTTTTCTGCCACAGAGGGCGTTAATTGCAACTCATGCCAATAACAGTTACCACTTGAATTTCACCGGGTATTACAAGAAAATTAATATACATGTATATTTATTCCTTACAACTGCTCATTTTTCGTTAAAATATACACTGTCGCTCTTACAGTGTCGTATCTAGGGGCAGGGGACACGTGCCCCGGGCGACACTTGGAGGGGCGCCAATAATGCAAAAGATATAGAAAAAGGGGGGAAATGAAGAGAAAGCATAATCATAAAGGATTATGCGCCCAATCAGCAGGGTAATGCATTAGAAATATTTTTGAGGGTTAAATCGCTTAAATTGCACCCTCGCATAATTTTCTTCAGTCAGGAGCTCGTAATTTTGCTCCCCAGTAAATATTTCTTGAAAAGTCTTTTTTGAAGGGTTTAACATTTGGAAAATGAAGATGTAATTGTCGTTGCTTTGCTCGCCATCATATTAGTTTCTGCTGCCTCTTGCTAAATATTTCGCCCCCATTATAAAAACAGCATTTGCAGAGGTTCAACATTTCAAAGAAATCTCAACTTTCGGTCGCCTTGCTAAATTCCTCGACTATTTTCTCAAGGGCATTCGTAATTTCTGCTCGTAATTTTAGAAGGGAGTGAATAGAAAACCGTTTATCGATGTACCAAAATTTCAAAATTTCTTCGGTAAACTACGCAAAAAAAAATGTGTTTTTAGGGTTAAAAATGCAAAAGATTTGCAGCACGGTCCCTTTGCTCCCTTGCTTGTACAATAACGTAGATATGCTTGGGCACTCCGGTGGGGGGGGGGGGGGGGGGGGGGGGGGGGGGGGGTGGCTGCAACTTCTTTATTTGCCCCGGGCGCCACAATTCCTAGATTCGCCACTGTACCCTTGGATATATTTTAAGAGTGTATGCAATAATGATGGCTGCTATAATGACAAAAAACGTTTCCTTTTGAGTTACAATTGTCCCTTGATTACATCCAAACTGTACTATTGTTTCCTGCCAAGAAATAGAGCATGACGGTGGTGTCTCTACAAGCCCATCATTTAGTATCCATCCATCTAACTTCACAAAAACGGATTCACCTACCCCGACCCGGAAGAAAACCACTCCAATTCATGAAAAACCAGTGTCTAAGGAAGGGACATCTACTCCATCCACAACTCCATCGTCTGCATCTCTCAAACCGGAAAGCGGTAAAGGAACAACAACAAGCGGTGTGAACTCAAATCCCCACAAAATGAGTGAGTATAAGCAGTATGTTAACATCTGCAATATTCATGACCAATATCGTGCAACACTAATTTACGCTATATGATGTCTGTTTAGAGGAAAAACAGATCACGTCATTTGTCATTTTAAATGTAACAGACGTGTCTACGCTCCATTAGTTCTCCGGTAAAAATAAAATAGCAGCATCCATGTCCATGAGAGATGTAGAAGCATATACGTTGTACGCATAGTTTGGATATGTCATAGGCCCTATTATTTTTATATCGTAATTTTGTTTTACTATTTAGTGTCAATCTCGAGTTTTCTTTCTTTTTTTGTTGCAGAAACCGGGTATTTTGCATTGGTTGCCATTCCGGCAGTCATAATACTGTTCGCTATTCCTTTCCTTATTTCAGCTTTGAAGAAAGCGAACAGAAATAAACATGTAAGTTCAACAACAGCACCTCAGTGGAGTCATCACTATTACGTTCTGTGGTGTATTTCAGCAATTAATGTAAACACATGTAAACAAATTTTTTTTCCGGCTAAGAGTAACCAAAACTAATTATATGTCTTAACCGTGTGTTACTAACAGAAATTGAAAAGAAACAAACGTATGGGGGTTAAAAGATACCTGATAACTTATCTTAGGAACTAAATCCAAAAATAAAAAATATGATATTAATTAAAATGTGTAAATTCTTGTCCCAAAGTATGTTAATATGCTTTAACTCCATCGGGCTTATAAACAAGGGGTAATTCCACGCGTGAAAAAAAAGCAAATAATTATTTTTATTATAAAAGTTGATTTAATGTTTTGAAATCTTAAGTTTGCGTGCAACCAATGCATTCGTTTCAAAGAGCAATACACTATTTTTCAATAATGTCATGAATTTAGAATTATTATTATAATAATCATTCTTTTGCAATTTGAAATAGGCCTACAAAGTTTGCTGGATTTCATGGTTAATTCCCATACCGATTTTCTTCTGATTTTTAAGCCCTCCATGAACAAAGAAGATTAATTTATTCGTGTTATAGCGATTAAATCACCGGAGCCTACAATGTTACATGTAGCATGTACAGAAATCTCATGAGGGATATCATATCCACTATACAAAACTGTGACGTATATATTTATAATAATAATAATAATAATGGAAGTTGAATATGTAATCCAGGGTCCCGGGTTCGAATCCCGGTCGGGGCATTGTAATTTTCTCTCATTTCTTTATGATATATATATTCCATATTCAATTTACTTCAATCCTATCAATTATGATATTTAATAATGGAAGTCTGTCGGAATCGACAATGACGTTAGTGACGCCGAAGGTGGGAGCGGAGCCCAAAGGCGGACGCGTAGACGCGGCCACATATTGGGCACGCAACAGCAGAAGTAGGGAAGTATTTATAACGTATATATTAGATGATCTTTGAATATACGTATATTTTTATAACGTATATATTTATAATAACGTATATATTTATTTATAACGTATATATTTATAAACTTTAACTTAATTGTCTGTTTTCAATAATTCTTTCCTTTTATCTTTAAGTACCATTACCTGGATGATAGACAAGAAATCCAGGAGAACCAAGATGGGTGGTGTGGAGCTGATGAAGAAAATAGTCGCTATTTGGAAGGCATGTGGATTGGATGTTACTTTACACACACATCAGTTTGTCTCATCAATTTGTAAATAGTAGTTTCGTTACAGTTTTCGTTACATCAGCATTCGTATAACACGGGTCAAAGTTTAGTTGTTGTTTTTATATTTCCAAGCTTCCATTGCTTTTATGACTTCCCTCTTTGTGTAAGGACTTTACAAATAAAATATTCACAAACGGAGCAAATAAAATATTTTAAAAATAACTGTTCAGTTTTTGTTACAGTCGCTCGATCATTGTTGTTTTTATCATTATTATTATTATTGTTATCATGTATTATTAACATTATTATTATTACTATTATTATCATTATTTATATTATCATCATCAATATCATTCCTTTGAAGCATCATGTGATGAATGCTACCAATAAATTCGAGGGATCAGAAATGTGTCTCTTGTCCATTTCAGCAACCGTGTGATTATATAAATGATACATAATAAACAATACAAAATCCTTAGACTTTTACTTCTGTCCTCTAAAAACATTGAATTGTACGGGTGAATAGGGAGACATTCGCTATGTGTATGTTTATGATACTCTCCTCGAATCTATTGCAGGAAAGCCTGATATTTCTCCCGACGTCGATGGATACTATACAAATCGTCACATATTACCAGCACATCCGATTTCGACCCAGCTTGACCCACACGAAGTAAGGCAACTGAATTTAATATCTCTTGAATCAAAGTAATATAAAAGTTCGTAAAGATGTTGGTATTTTTATGTGAAATATATAGAAAATTAGGAACTGGAAATTTAGAATTCGGGCTGTACGTGCGTTAGACCTCGGACAAAACTGGGCCCATAGGTCTGTGATATCTTTAGTGATCTTTTCAATAATTATATTTCAGAACTATAATATGGCTTCGAGAGAGAAAGGCATAGTATTCATCCTAAACAACAATAATTTTCCTGACGGGAGATTTCGGAAAGGATCTGAAATAGACGTCAAGAATGTAACGCACGTGTTTTGTGAAATTGGCTACCGTCCTCAGCTCTATCAAGATCTAACTGGAAATGTAAGTTAACATAGATTTAAAAAGACGTACATTGCTGGTCGGATTTGTCCGATAACGATAACGATAACGAAATGTTCAATTAAAGGTACACCCTACTACATGGCGTGTACGTGTGAGTATGCTCGTGTTTTTTAATAATAGGGCAGCTCTAGGGTGAACCTTTATAGCCCCATTCCACTGACCATCGGAACCCAATCCGAAGACCATCTGATCCCAATTTTGCAAAAATTACTTACAGCGTTCCGATGAGTTCCGATGAAAAATCACCCGACATCCGCTCTCCCCCCCCCCCCCCCCCCCCCCCCCCTGTTTTCCGAAAAATCCGATAGAGACCCAACACTGATCGGGGTAGTCGGATGAAAGACTGGTAACGGCCCAATGTCTGTCCGCCATTTTCATCGGCGGCGTCCGGTTGATCCGATTTCGGTCGGATTGTAATCCGAGGGTGACCTGGCAGTAATCTGACACTTCCAACACTCTCCCGACACCAATCCGACACATCCGTTACTATCCTTAGGGTAATCGGACACTGACCCAATACTGGTCGGATTTGTTGCCAAAATCGGCAGTCGAGTATAAAAGCGGGCTACACCTCCTGACAGAACTAGACATGGATCAAGACAACGCCTTCGCAACGCTTCAGCCCTGGGCTGTATCTTTTTGCTCCAGCAACAAACTATATGTATGCAACAAGATGCAATAACCCCTGAGGTCCTGAGGAGGCTGAGGAAAAGGCGAAGAAGGCCACGCCGTTATTGATGCTGGGAGGTCTCTCCTTTTCCTTCTGCCCTCGAACATTTATGTTCTTTCTACGAGCCATCTTCAGGATCTTGGTGCTGTAGTGTCTGATGTAAATCTGCGAAGTGAATGTGTGTGTGTGTGTAATTGGGTTTTTACAGACGTGTATCAATCAGATATGATTATTTACGTCTGGGACCGACCTTTAACGTCACCATCCGAAAGACGTGACTCAGTCTCGAACCTGGGTCCGCTGAATCAGTTTATAACTTCCACTGGTAGCTGGATTACAGGCGCACGCCACAACGCCCAGTCAGAGTGTCGGCTGACTCTCCTTTTATAGTCCGTCTGCCATCAGAAGTGACCGCTTGCTATGCGATATGTGTCGGATGGCAGTTGAGTTGATGAGCGATTACCATCCAAGCGATGAGCGATGTCACAACGGATAGCAATCGGACGGTGCTAAATGTCATGTTGCTTTCCGATGGAAATCGAATTGCTGCCGGGCGGCTATCAGGCACGTCGGACAGACCGCAGATTGCAATCAGATGAGCGTCAGATGACTGCTAATTATCGGACACTCATCAGATCAGCGTCATACGTCGGCTAGACACGTCCGACTGTTCCACAACACCAATCTGACACGAATCGGACTGACTCGACATTCATCCGACACTGACTCGATTTGCGACCGGAAATGGCGTCCGATCGCGAACTAAGCTCTGAGCTTAGTTCCTTCATCGGACGACTTTGCCTCATCGGATCACGTCCGACCCGTCGGACACTGACCTAATAGCCGACAAACACGAATCGGATTCATCGGTATGTGATACGATACTCTTCGGTGGGTTACCGGAAGAAAAAAAAATGCTTCCTATGAGTGACCGATGATCCAAAATTCTGTGGAATTGGGGTATTAATGAACAATATAGTTATCGTTATGGTCATCAGACAAATGTAACCAGCCCTTAACCCTAAAAGGGCCGGGGGTGGAATCCACCCCTCCCCCCCTCCCCAGACGTTTCTCACGTTATGTCCGCAACGCGCAAAGCAGTCGCCGCGGCGTTTCATGACTTTTTTCTTTCGAATCTCACGCATCTTTTGAGACCAAATTCGCGATGTGTGGGCATGCGGTTCCCAAGTTACGCAACATTTCGTACTTGCACGTCAGACCGAAAATTGCTCTAAAACGTGATTTCATGTATAATTTCAATACAAAATGTGTTTTCAGCCAAAATTTAGAAATCTGTGAATATTTTTACATTTGCTGATTGAAATTAATTTATTTTAGGCTGTTTATGTTCGCGAAGGTGTCCCCGACAAATTTCATCCAAAAAACAATACAAAACAAAAGGTAAAAAAACCCCAAATAAATACATAAGAAATTTTAAATACAATGAAATACATAAGAAATCAAGTTTGATACCGAATTTTTTTCAAGTATATTTGCTAAGAATAGTGGAAAGAATGTCTAGACCAAAAATTAGCATATTTTGAGCTTTATTTAATGATTTAGAGCAAAATGTTGATTTCATGCATAAATTTGCATAATTAATTAATGTAAAAATTTTTCGGAACATTTAACTATACAGTTTTGTAGATTACGTTGTGGGACGACGATTTTCGGCGCGATCGCGCGGTCGACGGTCGAGATATCATGGGGTGGGGGGAGGTGGATTCCACCCCCCCCCCCCGGCTGTGGCATAGCCAAAATATCCCGGCCTTTTTAGGGTTAAGACCAATGGGACATTTTTTATCCCCCCCCCAAAAAAAAAAAAAAAAAAATAAAAATAAAAAAAAAAAAAAATAAATAAATAAATAAATAAAAAAAAATAGAACGGCCCTTATTCATATAAGCGGACCAATTTAAACCTGGGTCCAGTTTCCTAAAACTTGTTATCAATAACATTTGCAACAGATCCATGACAAATTTGCCCTCAGCCAATCATATACTCTGATTTCAGTAGTTTATAACAGTCATTGTGATTTGTTATTGACATGAAGTTTTATGAAACAGGGCCCTGGTTTACCTTATTGTACTGATTTAATGGATCGCGAACTGTCAAACTTCATTCTTTACACGTTACTGCTACTGAAAACGATTAATGAACAAAGGAAAAGTATTATGAAAATGGGAAAATAATTTCATCAATCGCACCTATACTAAAGAGATGGTAGACTTCCGCTATTGTGAACATCGGAAAGGGTAATTTTAAGTGGTTTGTACTATTAGGCCTTACTTCCTAATACCCACTGGTCCTTCGTTCATTTGATCTGATGCAACCTACATTTAAAAAGACGTAATAACAATGGGACATTCTATATTTATATTTATGCAGCAATGGAAATACCCACGTGAGAGTCTACCCGGGGTAGACCAACTCCGGGTCGACTAAGGATAAACATTTTACGTATGTTTCTTGCCATTTAGTAAACCCAGGGTAGATAACACTTCCAACTATTTATACCACATGTGTTCTAGATGTTTGAATTTATTGTCAACCCAGAGTAGTATTTGTGGCCATTTAGTCCGCCCAGGGTAGATACAATTCCTACTGTCTATATCACAGGCATCCACAAATACGAGTCTGTGTTGACCACAAATTAAAACATCTGAGACGCGTGTGATATAAACAGTTGGAATTGTTATCTACCCTGGGTTGACTAAATAGCCACAGAAACTACTCTGGGTTGACAAACTAAAACGACTAGGATGCCTTTGATATAGACAGTAGGAATTGTTATCTACCATGTATTGACTAAATGGCCATAAAAAAACTACTCTGGGTTGACAAACGAGCTAAATCGCCTAGGATGCCAGTGATATAGACAGTAGGAATTGTTATCGACCTACATGTGGGTATTTCCATTGCTGCATATATATATATATATATATATATATATATTTATAAGACCAATGGAATATTAGAGAAACACGTTGTTTTTTTTTAATTAAATACAGGATACAGGCTTCAAATGTGCACAAAATCCATGTTCGATGTGCTCAAATCACATGAGTTGATCCCTGAAAATTATCATTGTCGCTCTCATTTTATAAAAAATCCAACTATCATCTCCAGGAGATTCGAAATGCTTTATCATCGCTGGTAGATAAGATCGAATGCTGTCATACGTCGGTTGTACTCGTTCTTATGTCACACGGGGAAGAGGCAGGTATTATTGGCGTAGACGGAAACCTTGTCACCATGACGGAAATCAAAGATAGGTTCTCTGGTAGAAACTGTCCGGCGCTACTCGCTAAGCCTAAGATCATCTTTGTCCAGGCATGTCGTGGAAGTGAGTACATAATTATATTTCAGTACAAGATTTACTGCGGTTAGATAATCATAGACTTGTGTAATTTAATGAAACATATTAACTAAGTGGGACAGATTATGATGTTTTTACATTTTCTTCTCCTCGAACACACGCACAGAAGACACATTTCTTTTTTTTTTCAGTTGTCTGGATTATTTCTATTATTGTGTTCTTGTGAGAAATAATTTTAATCATCTTCCATGAATAACATGTATGAGCATGGTAAATGTATTTGTCCTTCCACATTGACTACGCAGCAACTATGACTAGATGTGCCACGGATACAGACTTCCGTAGGTCAGAAGCGCTTGGGCGCATGACTACTGATTCACTGTTTCATTCAGCTACCAACATGACCAATGATTTTCCTTTGGCATGTTTGGAGACATGGTTTGACGTGGACACGGATTGCAACGTTCCAGATAATGCAGATATGTACATCGCTCATGCAACTTCTGAAGGTATCATATGACATCTGAAAACCATGAAAACTTTACTTAGGCGTTGTTCGAATTCTTATGTAAACTCTCAGTACGTAGGATCATGAGGACGTCCCGAAAACACATTAAAACACACCCGAAATTCATTATTTAATAAATTTACCATAATCGAGTTTTAAAAATGCCGTTATGATAGTTTAGCTGTACTGGCAAGAACATTTTTAAAAATTCCATATGTTAACTCCATTATCTAAGATTTCAATTATATTCAGATAAAACGGCAAATTATGCCAAAGTTATTCATGGTAAAACTATGTAAACGTTTGTTTACGATGTCATGTGTAATCATGTCAAATCTTCAATGAATAGATGTCGCTTGATATCAAGAAGTATTTTTTTGGCGCAGTATACACTAACTTCCCGCCATAATTTTAACGCAGTATCTCTCTTTTTGCTGAATGTACTTATATAACACGTTATACTTTACAATGCAGGTTACTTTTCGATGAGGGACCGAGTGAATGGGTCTTGGTTTATCCAGGCTCTCTGTGAAGAACTTCTCGCCAGTGTGCATCTTGTTGACCTTGACACTATCATGACTAGGGTAATAGTAAATATATTTGTGATGTACTTAGCGTGCTTAGAAATGAAATATAATTTGTAATTAGAAGCTTTTTGTCGTTAGAAAAACCCTTAAAATTCTGATCTATCAGCTGCAATGACCCATAACCTTCTTAGGTCAGAAGGATTATTTGTTTAATATTTTATGCAAGAGACAAATTAAGAGGAATGTAATTGGATGTATTAAGAAATCGGAGATTTGAAAAAATGGGAAAAAAACTTGATCCGTAAAAAGTCAGGTCTGTTTTCTTTCTTCACTGACGGGGTTAAGTCCCGTAAGTGGTCGATATTGATGTTAATTATTATACAGTGCTTTGTGGATCGGGTATTAAAAACTATTTCCTAAGTTTATCAAAGAAGCGCACTATATCAAAATATAATACAAAGACATGCTGATGATAGTTGACAACACTGTACTAGAATAGGAGTACATAATGTACTGAAGTCATTCTTTATTTTTGACTGTAGGTCACAAGGAGAGTCAAAAGACGTGAGGCTAAAATCAAAGAGCAAGGACAAGAGCACCGTGCCGTACAAACACCACAGACCATCAAACAAGGTATAGGAAAACAAATCTATTTCCTTCCAAAATATCCTCCTACAGGTTCTGAAGAATAGATCAACTTTGGAGAGAACGTTCAAAATGAGAACGTCTGAGGAAATGGCAGTGTTTGAAGATTTGAAGTTATTCAGTAGACATTCACTTTCCGTTCAGAATACAAATCGTTAACAGGAAGGGAATGCCAATTATCTGTTGTGTGAAGACGTTAAGATATTGTGACATGTAATTTAGGATTCTACCAACTTTACAATTTAGTAGGCAAGCTTTCATCCACTCCTGTGGACTTTTTCAATCCAAGTGACCTTCACACAGTTTCTTGCTAAATAGGGTCTCTGGTTCATTATCACCTATCTTCGCTCCAGCGATCTTGATGCAGCAGACAGCAAGATACTTTCTCAAGGCACATGATTCTTCACACAGTATCTTGCCGTCTGCTGCCTCAAGATCACTGGAACGAAGATAGGTGATGAACCAGAGACCCTATTTAGCAAGAAACTGTGTGAAGGTCACTTGGATTGAATAAGTCCACAGGAGTGGATGAAAGCTTGCCTAGTAAACTGTAAGGTTGGTAGAAGCCTAAACTACATGTTATAATTACCCCAACCAATAATTCTTTAGGATATTATACACGTTGCATAAAACTTCAGCCACGCCGCCAAAGAGATTCAAAACCTATTCCACATCGACCGCTTCTTGGCCATTCGTGGTAATCTTTTGTTCGGTGGGTTGTCGGTCTGGCGTTCTTTTCGTCGGTATGACTGCATCTTTAACAGAATGGGGTCTTTTTCACAAAAGTACGTCCAAAAGTTTTAGTTTGAAGACCAGAATATAGTTTTTAAATAAGAAAAAAGGTCTGTTTCTTTGTTCCCTGGTAACTGGTAAAATTAATGATAAAACTGATATTCAATATGATGTGTAGCCGATTTTCGTAGCTTACATTTGTGACATTGAAATTGCAAAGAAAAAAAAATTGTCAAATATATATTATATATAATAAGGAAAAAGAATGAAGTGAAATGTTCATATACATTAATATCAAAGGTACTTAGAGGTCTTTTTAAGGAAAGAGAGAGAAACGGTTAGGGCTATATATGTATTGTTTGGAATGGTTGATGTCTGTCAAGTGAAAACAAAGTGGAATGGCATTACACCTGTTATAAGACTTAAATAATCAGTGACTCTATTTTGTATCTGGGTGAATAGAAGCTGGTGTACTGGTTTACAGCAGTGGTTAAATTAGTTGAAGGTGCTGCGACACAACAGATCCAGCAACATCTAGGTCACAATTTGCTTTTGCCTTCTTGGCAGTCTGCATACAGGCAATTTCACAGCACCGAAACAGCTCTACTTAAAATTAAGAATGATCTCTTAATGGCCATGGACAGACAGAAAGTTACATTGTTGAACTTGCTTCACTTAAGTGCAGCATTTGATACTATTGTTCATGATGTTTTAGTAGACACATTACGTACTTGTTTTGGTATTGGAACAGTTCTTGATTGGATCGAATCTTATCTTACTGATAGGCAACAAAAAATACGAATTGATGAGGTTGATTCAAATATTTTTAAGGTATCCCATGGTGTACCCCAAGGCTCGCGCCTTGGCCCTTTACCTTTCACTTTATACACTAGCAAACTTATCAAAGACATTCA
The DNA here is from genome assembly GCA_025617745.1 of Heliocidaris erythrogramma. Lineage (NCBI taxonomy): Eukaryota > Metazoa > Echinodermata > Echinoidea > Camarodonta > Echinometridae > Heliocidaris > Heliocidaris erythrogramma. Next base: position 13,599,409 of record CM046856.1, read on the forward strand.
AGAAAATTTTCCTATGGTCTCTTGTCATTACTACGCAGATGACACACAGTTATACATTTCTTTCAATCCTAATCACGAAATGCATGAAAAAATATCAGTTTTTGTGGCATTTATTAAGTATGTACGCTCATGGATGCTTCAAAATAAACTTAAGCTAAACGAAAGTAAGACAGAATTTATGATAATTGGAACATCCCAACAAATATCAAAACTTGATGTCACTAGCATAAGAGTCGGTAATTCAGTTGTAAATTCATCCAATACTGTAAGAAATTTGGGTGTTTGGTTTGATACCACTCTGAACATGGAGACACATATAGCCAAAGTGTGTAAAGCAGATTTCTATATGCTTTACAATCTTTGTCACATTCGAAAATATCTAAACCAGAAAAGTGCAGAACTTTAGTGCATGCTTATGTTATTAGTAAGATTGACTACTGCAATGGATTACTGCTTGGTTTACCAGAGTCACATACATTGAAGCTTCAACGTATACAGAATGCCTGCGCTAGACTAGTTTGTAACTCCTCAAAATGTTGCCACATTTAAAAGCACTTCATTGGTTGCCAGTGAGGCAGCGTATTGCTTTTCAAATTCTCTTGATTGTGTTTAATGCCTTAAATGGTCAATGTCCGAATTACATTTCTGAATTACTTACTTTAAAATCAAAACCACATTCATATAATCTCAGGAGTACAAATGACACATTGCTTCTAAAAATGCCAACTTACAGGACTAACATGACTAAGGTGACAATGGGAGATTGGGCTTTTTCTTGCGCAGCACCTAAGATTTGGAATAATCTTCCTTTTAACATTAGGAATTCCCAGTCAGTGCGCTCTTTTAAGACTAAGTTATAAACCCACCTGTTTGTAGAAGCTTTTCAGTAGTTTCCTTTTAGTGTATATCACTTGTGTAATGAACTACCAAGTAACAATTGATTATCAAGCAATATTATTGGTCCTTTATGATAAGCGCAGTAGAGTATAATTATTGCGCTATATAAATGTACGTTATTATTAAATGCCACATCCGGTGAAGTTGTCTTGGTGTAGAGAGGTGTTGCAGTTTATTAAAGACATAGACATGATAGATTGCTGTTGTTGTGTGTTGTGAAAATTTTAGAAAGGTGTTCCTTTAGTTTGAAAATAAGCTTCCGAACCTACATGTAAAATCGGTACATTACCATTGGTAAGTGATATGATGAAATTATATTTTATACGATATTGTTACTTGTATAACTTTTCAATCAATGGTATAGAATTAATCAGTTGGGTAACATGAAATAATGAAGTTAATTATTCAATTGTCTCCAACGGCCACCAGAAGGTGGTAACACACGCAACTGCTGTGTGATAGGTTGCTCGACTGCTGTGAAATGTTATAAAGTGTATTTTTTCTTTACATGACGAATTTGAGATACGATAAAAGTATACTTTAAAAAAAAAATATTTCTGTCAAATGAAGTCTGTGAAAGAGACATTATGTATCTATATGGATGTAATCATGTGCTTGTTTTTATGATTGAAGAATAAAAAATCTTGTAATGTTGTTCTGATATTGCCTATAAGTAGAAACTACAGTAGAGAGTGGACATTATGATGCGAACTCATATCTACAAATTAAAACTGTCAATGATTGAAATTTATCGTAATCAGAAACTACATCGTCATTTGTGAATGAACTACTAGTATGCAATTGTCATTTTTAAAATTTCGAGTTGGAAACGTGATGTTTTTCTTTTCAGTTTGTGAGTGATTAAAACAATATCGATATTCAGAGCGTATTATAAAACTTGTTTCTGAAATTTGGACTTAGACCAATTGAGAGGTCGTACATGTTTTACATACAAAACTTAGAAGCACCGTTCGAAAAATCGGTACAAGATATTGATTAGTTGGATAAAATAATGAGTGGTTTTTATACCCCCGCCAAACGAAGTTTGAAGGGGGTATATATAGGAATCAGTCAACGGTTGGGCGGTCGGGCGGTCGGTCGGGCGGTCGGTCGGTCTGTTGCAAATCTTGCGGATCTAACTACTTCCTCAGTTTTTGACCGAAAGTCATGAAATTTGGTACACACATTGGACTTACTGGGAAGATGTGTACAACATATTTTTTTGATGTGTCGGTATCTGCGTTGCCATGGAAACGGCATATATATGGCAGTAAATCAGGGAGAAATCTTGCGGATCGAACTACTTCCTCAGTTTTCGACCAAAAGTCAAGAAATTTGGTACACACATTGGTCTTGGTGGGAAGATGTGTACAACATATTTTTTTGATGTGTCGGAAGCTGCGTTGCCATGGAAACGGCATATCTATGGGAGTAAATCAGGGAGAAATCTTTCCGGTTTTTTTTTTAGCTTTAATTAAGAGGATATCAAATCTGTAACAAAGAAATTCATGTTGACCGTTTCGAAATTCAATGTGGATATTTCAGATCCGCTTCTATGTACCATACTGATGTACAAAATGTGTTGTGAGAAGAGTTTGAAATTGGCTATGAATAGAGGTTGAACGGAGTGGTATTCGAGGTGAAGTAAGTGGACAACTCAGGTCTGCTTTTCACATAAGACGAGTGGTTGGTTTATTTTATAAAGATATACACGCTGGTCGATTGGAACTTAAAGTTTTGGTGTTGAAATTAGCGGACAATACAGGTCTGTTTATGTCACTGTAGGATGTACATGGAGATGCTTGTTAAACATCAATATTGGGAGTAAAGGTTGATTTAATTATTTTACAGATTTGCTATATGTACATGTATACATATATATTTAGACAATTCAGGTCTATTTCTATAGGTTGAAATTCATCTTGTTTACGAATATCGCCAACTGTTATAATAAGGGATAATAGTGAATAGTTTTATACAGGAATTGAGTGCGCGGAATATAAATCTTCTTTTTCTGGTGTTCATCTGGTTTTATATTCCCCTTTTTTCATCAAGGAATAGGCACTTTACTTGATTTATAGTAAAAATTTGATCAAAATCATGAGATCGTAGATGGCATGTAGCAACATTGTAGGGGTAAAACAAATGCACATTAATGTACTCTTATATTATATTGGTACATTTTTATAAGATCATATACACCACGTTATTTATTTGTTTATCAACCATTCGTAGCCTCTTGTGAATCAGAACTTTTTTTTCATCGTGTCAGTGTTAATGTTGAAAACGCTACATGGACGCTACAGAGTGAAGACGTGTTTTTGGACAGCTCCGGTTGGTGCCTAAACTTATTTACCCAGCACCCAATACAATGTTCCTCGATCTCCCAATTTGAACCGCAAATGTGTTATTTTTAGCAGCAAATTTGATATTCTACTCTATCATCTGCAAATTAACACAATAAATCCCGTATCAACTCTCCACAACGCAACGTATCTCGACATCTGTTCTTACATCATGTCATTGGCACGCAGCACGCGATCTACGACCATGGAGAGGGGTGCCCACCCGAGTACCTCCCCTCAACACTCCTATAACGACATCAAAACGGAAATCATAAAGCTATCTGAGGTACTTGGCGGGAAAATTGACGGTCTTCGCGGAGATATATCTCTTATGCACCGTAAGATTTCTGACATCGAGTCTGCACTATCTGACACTAGTAAACGTGCCTTAGATATTGAAAAGGTGCAGATCCCAAAACTTAAAGAGGAACACAAATCTGACATGGCAGTTTTAGAAAACAAACTAATCTTGATGGAACTCTACCAGCGAAAATCAAATCTACTTTTCTACGGGGTAAGCCAAAGCAAAACAGAAAACGTTTTTTCTAAACTACTGACTGTATTTATGGATCTTGGTATACCGAGGGAGGAGGCCGAAGCTATTACAATTGCAAACGCGCATCGACTACCACGGAAACCTCCCGGTGGAGCCGCAGCCAGAGACCCAGGACCCGATCCCATTATCGCAAAATTCACCATCATGCAAGACCGCCAACGTGTCCTCGAGGCCTACGAGAACCAATCACGAAGCGTCAACACGTCGTCCCCTAGTCACGTGACCAGTAGTGGCGCGAAACCCGGGCCCGGCTCCAGGGTTTCTGTGAGGACCGATCTACCGCCCAGTATGAAAGCTCGCCGTGGGAAGCTCGCTGCAGTAGCCTACACTCTCAGAAAGGAAAAAAACATGTCAACTAAGATCTTCGTAAAAGGAACAGACGTTCTGCTCCAGTACAAGGAAAAGACTGCCAGGGAGTGGACAACCTACAAAGAATAGAGTAAGGATATATTCAAATCATTTATAGCGAACATCGCCATTAATTTCTATGCAAATTACACAACTCAATTAGTTATTACATCGTTAGGTCTATATAATGTATAGCCGTACGAACATTAATACGTGAGCCTATGCAATTCATCAGTATGTCGCATAAGTATTACCCATTCATTCTGTACATGTATATTAAAATAATATTACTCATAATCTAGTTCATAATATAAATTGTATACTTTGTAGTATTCAAATAATTGTCGTACACGTGTCATAAAATGTGATGGATTTGCTTATTTCACAGAATGATCGTTCGATGTTATACATATACAAGTACGTATAGGCCTAATTCATCATAGTATACACTACGTCGCTCTCAAATTTCGTCTGATACCTAAATGAGTAATAATTGTCTAAGAGCGACTATTTTATAGGGTTATTATCAGTGTCCGTCGCAGTATTCATATCATATTAAAACGCACACCGATGTTAGATACTGGTGGGAGGATGGGGGGGGGGGGGGGGGGGGAGGCATATAGAACGAAAATATCTGATTAAATAAATGATTTCTGGTCATTTTTTGCCCGTTAGTCCTGAGTGGCCCAGATTTATTGCACATTCCCTCTTAAAATATACAATATTTAATCCCGTATTTATTAGTACAATCTCTTTTTCATTCATGTCAACACAAACTCAATGTTATATTTTCTATGTTTTTTTTTACTCTTGTTCTTCAAATGTATTGCTTTAATTGCTTTAATATAATTATGCTTATAAATATGCCTAAATGCTACTGAGCACTAATTATTACTTTGCATTACCAAGGTTATTTCATGTAGGATTAGTCTGGGATAGGATGCAAAAGCACTCTTATCGCCAGATCAGTGAACCGCCCTCTAAGCTCAGGACCAGGACAGGACAGTTGCTGAGAATATTTGTTAACATTAAGTTGTTTCAAAGTAAAGCCTTACTTTCATTTTTATCAAATAACAAATTGAAATCAAATTTTGCAAGGTTTCCCTAGCTGCATGAGAGGCTCAGATTTATTGCACATCCCCTTTCTAAATATGATGCATTATTTAACCCGTATTTATTCAATAGTACAATTTCTTTTTCATTTATGTCAAACCAAGGTCAATGTTATATTTTCTCTGTTCTACTCTTGTTCTTTAAATGCATTGCTTTAATATCATTATGCTTATGAATATACCTAAATGCTACTGCTAATTGTTACTTTGCATTACGAAGGTTATTTTATGTAGGGTTTAGTCTGCGATAGGATGCAAACGCACCCTTATTGCCAAATCAGTGAACCGCCCTCTAAGCTCAGGACCAGGACAGGACAGTTGCTGAGAATATTTGTAAACATTAAGTTGTTTCAAAGTAAAGCCTTATTTTCATTTTTATCAAATAACAAATTGAAATCAAATTTTGTAAGGTTTCCCTATATAGCTGCATGAGAGGCCCAGATTTATTGCACATCCCCTTTCTAAATATGATGCATTATTTAACCCCGTATTTATTCAATAGTACAATTTCTTTTTCATTTAAGTCAAACCAAGGTCAATGTTATATTTTCTCTGTTCTACTCTTGTTCTTTAAATGCATTGCTTTAATATCATTATGCTTATGAATATACCTAAATGCTACTGCTAATTGTTACTTTGCATTACGAAGGTTATTTTATGTAGGGTTTAGTCTGCGATAGGATGCAAACGCACCCTTATTGCCAAATCAGTGAACCGCCCTCTAAGCTCAGGACCAGGACAGGACAGTTGCTGAGAATATTTGTAAACATTAAGTTGTTTCAAAGTAAAGCCTTATTTTCATTTTTATCAAATAACAAATTGTAATCAAATTTTGCAAGGTTTCCCTAGCTGCATGAGAGGCCCAGATTTATTGCACATCCCCTTTCTAAATATGATGCATTATTTAACCCCGTATTTATTCAATAGTACAATTTCTTTTTCATTTATGTCAAACCAAGGTCAATGTTATATTTTCTCTGTTCTACTCTTGTTCTTTAAATGCATTGCTTTAATATCATTATGCTTATGAATATACCTAAATGCTACTGCTAATTGTTACTTTGCATTACGAAGGTTATTTTATGTAGGGTTTAGTCTGCGATAGGATGCAAACGCACCCTTATTGCCAAATCAGTGAACCGCCCTCTAAGCTCAGGACCAGGACAGGACAGTTGCTGAGAATAGTTGTAAACATTATATTGTTGTTTCAAAGTAAAGCCTTATTTTCATTTTTATTAATTAACAAATTGAAATTAATTTTTGCAAGGTTTCCCTAGCTGCATGAGAGGCCCAGACTTATTGCACATCCCCTTTCTAAATAGATACATTATTTAACCCCGTATCTATTAGTACAATTTCTTTTTCATTTATGTCAACCCAGCTCAATGTTATATTTTCTATGTTTTTCTACTCTTGTTCTTTAAATTTGTTGCTCTAATATATACGCTTATGAATATACCTAAATGCTACTGCTAATTATTACTTTGCTAGGAAGGTTATTTTATGTAAGGTTTAGTCTGCGATAGGATGCAAACGCACTCCTATTGCCAAATCAGTGAACCGCCCTCTAAGCTCAGGATAAGGACAGGACAGTTGCTGAGAATAGTGTTGCTGTTTCAAAGTAAAGCTCTATTTTCATTTTGTATTAAATAAAAAATTGAAATCAATTTTTGCAAGGTTTTCCCTAGCTGAGAGACCCAGATTTATTGCACATTTCCTTTCAAAATATGATAAATTATTTAACCCCGTATTTATTACTACAATTTTTTTTTTTTTCTTTAAAATCCATGTCAACCCAAGCTCAATGTTAGATTTTCTATGTTTTTCAACTCTTGTTCTTTAAATGTATTGCTGTAATATAATTATGTTTACGAATATACACAAATGCTACTGTTAATTATCACTTTGCATTACGAAGGTTATTTTATGTCGGGTTAGTTTTACTTACCCTCTTCAGACGTAATTGTAGTGCATATTGTATCGAATCATTTGATACTGAGAAAGGAAACATCTGCAGGGCCAACATTCCTGTTATTCTCAATTTAACCTATTATACAGTCTGAATTGTGGTATTCTTGATTTATACGCCTGTCCCTAACACCCTTTTAAGAATTCATTAGTCATTCATTTTTACATTCTAATTATTGTTAAACAATGCATTTTTTAAATAACAAAGTGTCTCCAATTCAATGGGACTCACAATTCAGCCTGTTGGCCAACATTCGAAAATAACTATAGATAACTACACCGGCATTTAAATGAATTCAGTTACCATTGTACTAAATATACCCCCGCTCTCTCTCTCTCGTTCTCACTCTCTACCTCTTTGTTTTTGTGTTGTCTCTTCTCTCTCCCAAACCTTCCTTCCTGTCAGATTGGTGGCGGATGGCTCGACGACTCGGGTTCATCATCTGGCTGAAACATACTTGTAATGGGATGTCTTTCAATCAGCCTCGTCGGGCCACCCGCCACGCGTTTTTATTATGGAATCTCCCGAATTGGTGATTATGTTATGAGGCTATGTTATGAGGCGACTTTTCCCTTTCCGTCACCGTTATTATTTAATGTAGAGCTAATTATAGGCCTACCAGTACTAAAGTATAATTTAAATCTGACTACATAGAATTATCAACAATGTAATTTAGAGCTATTTCCCGCCATCAAATCTATAGCTATTTGCAAAATGTATTTTTACTTTTTTTACTTTTTACTTTTTACTTTTTTTCCCCCATTAAAATAGAAATAAAAAGAAGAATAGTGTTAATTGCCACCAGCCCCGAGTCTGTCTGATTGTCACACATACGCGAACATGTACACACACACACAATTCGACACATCACTACATGCACCTCTCTGCACTTGCACGCACCAAGCACTCCAAAATGATGAACTATTTAATTCCCAGAGCAAATACTATACTGCAAAAGAATTCATTTCTACTTTTAATTCAACAAACCAAAATGGTAAACGAAAAATTTTCAGCGTAATACATATAAATATCCGAAGTTTGCAAAAGAACTTTGATACTTTCAATGAATTTTTATCCATATTAAATTCATTTCCTTTTTCTATAATAGCTTTGACAGAGACATGGCTACACTCAACGACCCCTCCCATATTTGATATTGAGAATTACACGTTTAAACATATAGATCGCAAAAATGGTAAGGGAGGCGGTGTTGCGTTTTATATTCACAATAATCTGCATTATAAAGTGAGGCATGATATTATAATCAACGGCATAGAAACCCTATTCATAGAAATTATTAACGATAACTATAAAAATAAAATAGTCGGTGTAATTTATAGACCACCTAACAACATAGCTGATATATTTTTAGATAAATTAGAATCATGTCTTGAAACCGTATCTCGAGAAAACAAAGACATTTACCTCATGGGTGATTTTAATATAGATCTCTCTTTGCCTTACACTGCCCTTGGGCAACATTTTACTAATTTATTATCATCATTTTCTTTCAAACCTCTTATTGACAAACCTACGAGGATTACAAATACAACACACACAATAATTGACAACATCTTCTCAAACGTGCTGAGTAGAGATAGTAATGGAATAATATATTACGATATTTCAGACCATCTACCAATTTTCACGATATGTTCAGATAATAAACGCTTACATCAACATTCAAATAAAGAACACATTACTCGACGAAAAGAAACCAAACGCAACATAGAGTCCCTAAAAACAGATTTGAGTACAGAAAGTTGGCAAGGTGTTCTTCATGAGACAAATGTTAATAGTTCATACGAAATATTTATAAACAAACTTCTTTATTATTATGATAAAAATGTGCCTCTAACAAGAATAACTTCCAGCAAAAAGAAGAATAAACAACCGTGGATCACTCAAGGAATCATAAAATCAATATTTACTCGTAATAGATTATATAAAATATCACTTAAATCACCTACTTTGGCACATCAAAACAAATATAAAAAATACCGCAATAGGTTAACTTCTGTTATCCGTTTAGCACGAAAATCGTATTTCTCTGACAAAATTGAAAGCAATAAAGACAATAACAAAACATTATGGCATACAATTAATGAAATGTTAGGTAAAAAAAGAGAAAATATACAAAATGTTGAATTTTTAGAGAATGGAAATTCCATTAAAGACAATGGTCTTATTGCTGAAGCATTTAATACATATTTTACTAATGTAGGCCCTAAATTGGCCTCAACGATTGTTACTAATAATAATGATTTTTCACAATATCTAAATAATCATACCGAACACTCATTATTTTTTAATCCAACGAATGTTCATGAAATTTTAGAAATTGTTCGATCTCTAAGTCCTTCAAAATCTAGTGGCCATGATGGAATAAGTGTATATCTATTAAAACAAATTATTCATTTCCTGGCTTCCCCGCTGGCACATATTTTCAATCTATCTCTTTCCCAGGGAATTTTTCCTTATTCACTAAAACTTGCCAAAATAATTCCAATATTTAAAAAAGATGACCCATGCCGTATCGCAAATTATCGCCCAATCTCGTTGTTACCAACCTTTTCTAAAATACTTGAAAAAATTGTTTACAAACGTTTATACTCTTTTTTGGATATGAATAAATTATTAATTCCCAACCAATATGGCTTCAGAAAAAATCATTCGACTGACTACGCAATCTTACAACTTTACGACAAAATAACCGATTCATTTTCAAAAAAGGAGCACACTGTTGGGGTTTTTATGGATTTATCGAAGGCATTCGATACAATGGATCATGCTATATTATTATGTAAATTAAAGACATATGGCATCAGAGGGATCGTACTTTCCTGGCTTAAGGACTACTTAGATAATAGACGTCAATATGTTAATTTCAAATCCAAATCATCTAATATATGTACTGTGAAATGTGGAGTACCACAGGGCTCAATCTTAGGGCCCTTGCTGTTTTTAATATATATGAATGATATTGTCAATGCATCACCTTTACTAACATACGTTTTATTTGCAGATGATACTAACATATTTTATTCACACCAAAATTTAAATATGCTTGTTACAACTCTGAATCTAGAACTAAAGAAATTATCATTGTGGTTTAAATCCAATAAACTCTCCCTCAATATAAACAAAACAAACTTCATGTACTTTAAACACATTAATTCTACACATGTATTTCGTAATAATATTTTTATTGATGACATGCCCGTTACCGAAAAACATGAAACAAAATTTTTAGGTATATTGATCGACTCAAATGTAACTTGGAATAGTCACGTTCGTAACATTAGCATGTTGGTAGCAAGAGGCATAGGTATTTTATATAAATTCAAATATTATCTTTCTCAAAAATCGCTATTGATGCTTTACAACTCATTTATTTTGTCACATATATCGTACTGTAACATAGTATGGGGAAATAGTAACAAAATGAATATAGACACTATGTTGCGTCTTCAAAAGAAAGCACTCCGTATCTGTTCTCATTCTCATTACTTAGCCCACACCGATCCTATATTTCATAAGTTTAAAACATTGAAAATTAACGATATTCACACCTACCAAACTGCTATATTTATGTATAAATTTTCCACCAACGCTACACCAATATCCTTTCATAATATTTTTATCTACAACAGAGATGTCCATTCCTACCCGACACGACATTCATCAGATCTTCATCTAACAAATCCAAAATTAATAATAGCCCAAAAAACGATAAGACATCACGGTCCAGATGTTTGGAACAATTTACCTCATGATATTAAACACGCCGTATCTCTTTTTTCTTTTAAAGCTTCGTTAAAGAAGTATTTGCTATCCACTTATTCGTAAACTTCTCACCTGCACGTGCACCCACTTGCACACACTTCACTTTAATCCCTTCCCTTCCCCCTTTTTTTTTGTAGTAAATATTTTTTTTTCCAGTTAGTGACATCGCTTTTATGATATAGACATTTATATTAAGTATGGTTTCCATGTAGCCCTTTCCACTGGCTGCTATTCATTCAAGCATTTTGCTTAAGATAGCTGGCCCCTGCATTTTTGTTCTTTCTACTTGTTCATTTCGATTTATAATCATGTCTTTTTTCTATTGTCATTCTTATTTAATTGTCACATTTTTTTTTTGAACAATTATGTTGTATATTTATTATTATAATTGTTTGTAAATTTGTTATTATTTTGATTTGACAATAAATGCAGAAATTCCTGCCCTAAAAAAAAAAAAAATGTCGCATATGTCTGTTTAAACATAATATCATTGAATAAAGAGCATTGAGAGAAACTGAATTTTAAATATTCCTGGATGTTTAATAGGAGTTAATCTTTATCAAGGTTTATAAAATATAATTTATTACTTGTAGAAGTTAGATATTGTAAAGAAATAAGGATTATGAGAAAAGCATTGCATATAATACACGATCAAGACTTCCGAGAAATAAACTTAATGGCAAATTCACTACCCTGTTGTATTACCTATAGAAATCATGTTCGGATTATGCAATATATCACTGTAATGGTTGCACATTTCAAAAGGCGGCAGACACGGCTTTTGATTTAATATTTTTAACCCATTATGAATTTTTCAATATAGATCAAAATGAAACAAATGTAAAGGTCCAATTTAGCACCATTGTCCATTTATTAAAGCACGCTTATATTATTGCATTCGGAAATATGAAAATGAATAAATTTGAAATAGCAATAGAAAATCATTAATGAAAGCATAATTATTTCGCTAGCATTTACCCCAGTGTATGAGTACTAATGAACGCTGAGTAGATTTGTGAAGATTTGATAATTTGAAAAACGGCGACAGATAAAAGTGCTTTCATGTTAATCATTTAATCATTTAAAATTACTTTCATATCTTTATTATAATAATAAAGATATGAAAGTAATTTTAAATGATTAAATGATTTGTCTTGGAATAAAAAAAAATATTTATGTATTAAGTTCTAAGAAAAAAAAGCCTACATTTATCATTTGTATTTAAAAAGAATTCATGTGAGTTGTTTTCAGTTACAAATTTATTCATTGTGCGGAACGAATGACATGGAATCCCGAGTTATCATCATTAGTAAACATTAGGTGAGCCTGAATAGTGTGATTTAGTCGTGACTTATTATTAATTTATATCGGGAAGGACGTTCCCCCCCCCCGTTCCAATTGTTGTACAGGGACAGGCCTACCATTAAGATGTATAATGATCAAAGGTGTACCCGGAGGGATGGGGAGGGGGGGGGGGGGGGATTGTCATATTTTTTTTTTGGTGGTGAAATGGTAAAAACTAATAAATTTCATGACCATTTTTTCTTGAATTTTGCTCACCCCCTTAACAAAGTCCTGGATCTGCCGCTGGTACCCCGATGCTTTGGTCATTTATTGACATTCATTTTGGCATGGCTCTCCTATATGAGTGACGTCCATTATCTCCTAGTAGGATTTCCTTGGGCATTATACAGTTGTTTACAAACACATCGATAATTTCATACTTTCCTTTATAATAATTACAATGATGCATTCAAAGGCCAATAATGTAATTTCCCTAAAATCTAAAATACCTAAAATTAACTCACTTTCTTTTTTAAAAAGTGTTTTAAGTCATCACAATATATACATACATGTACAAGGGGATGTTTCATACTGAAATTCAAATGGAAATGTACGAAACTATACGATAACATGCAAATATAAAAGAACAAGAATTCTAGGACATTGGCCTTTGGAGAGCCTGTCTAAATTTGACTGTTATTCAAGATAATGAATCGAAATATATTGCTTAAATTCATTTATTCGCGATGAAACTTACATTCAGCTACAAAGACTGCTTTTCCCCAAGTCCGTGTGATTAACTTAAAGCAGATCAAACAGAAATCATATAGAATATGAATACACATAAAATAGATAAATATTCTTTTTGACACTCCCAGGTTAAACATTCAGTGCGTATTTCGGAAAAATGATATTGTGCTTCTTAATCCTCGGTACTTATTTCAATTTGATGACAGTCTTTTGCTGGATATTTTGGTAGGAAGTAGATCAGTTTACCAATTCCTTGTAGCAACAAATGCACATTAATGTACTCTTATATTATATTGGTCCATGTATTTTTTATAAGATCATATACACCACGTTATTTATTTGTTTATCAACCATTCGTAGCGTCTTGTGAATCCGATTTTTTTCATCGTGTCAGTGTTAATGTCGCATATACGTCTCCTTAAACATATCATTGAATAAAGAGCATTGAGAGAAACTGAATTTTAAATATTCCTGGATGTTTAATAGGAGCTAATCTTTATCAAGGTTAATACAATATAATTTATTACTTGTAGAAGTTAGAAATTGTAAAGAAATAAGGATTATTAGAAAAGCATGGCGTATAATACACGATCAAGATTTCCGAGAAATAAACTTAATGGCAAATTCACTACCCTGTTGTATTACCTATAGAAATCATGTTCGGATTATGCAATATATCACTGTAATGGTTGCACATTTCAAAAGGCGGCAGACACGGCTTTTGATTTAATATTTTTAACCCATTATGAATTTGTCAATATAGATCAAAATGAAACAAATGTAAAGGTCCAATTTAGCACCATTGTCCATTTATTAAAGCACGCTTATGTTATTGCATTCGGAAATATGAAAATGAATAAATTTGAAATAGCAATAGAAAATCATTAATGAAAGCATAATTATTTCGCTAGCATTTACCCCAGTGTATGAGTACTAATGAACGCTGAGTAGATTTGTGAAGATTTGATAATTTGAAAAACGGCGACAGATAAAAGTGCTTTCATGTTAATCATTTAATCATTTAAAATTACTTTCATATCTTTATTATAATAATAAAGATATGAAAGTAATTTTAAATGATTAAATGATTTGTCTTGGAATAAAAAAAAATATCTATGTATTAAGTTCTAAGAAAAAAAAAGCCTACATTTATCATTTGTATTTAAAAAGAATTCATGTGAGTTGTTTTCAGTTACAAATTTATTCATTGTGCGGAACGAATGACATGGAATCCCGAGTTATCATCATTAGTAAACATTAGGTGAGCCTGAATAGTGTGATTTAGTCGTGACTTATTATTAATTTATATCGGGAAGGACGTTCCCCCCCGTTCCAATTGTTGTACAGGGACAGGCCTACCATTAAGATGTATAATGATCAAAGGTGTACCCGGAGGGATGGGGAGGGGGGGGGGGGGGATTGTCATATTTTTTTTTTGGTGGTGAAATGGTAAAAAATAATAAATTTCATGACCATTTTTTTTCTTGAATTTTGCTCACCCCCTTATTAACAAAGTCCTGGATCCGCCGCTGGTACCCCGATGCTTTGGTCATTTATTGACGTTCATTTTGGCATGGCTCTCCTATATGAGTGACGTCCATTATCTCCTAGTTGGATTTGCGTGGGCATTATACAGTTGTTTACAAACACATCGATAATATCATACTTTCCTTTATAATAATTACAATGATGCATTCAAAGGCCAATAATGTAATTTCCCTAAAATCTAAAATACCTAAAATTAACTCACTTTCTTTTTTAAAAAGTGTTTTAAGTCATCACAATAATTATATACATACATGTACAAGGGGATGTTTCATACTGAAATTCAAATGAAAATGTAAAAAACTATACGAGAACATGCAAATATAAAATTCACTAAAAGAACAAGAATTCTATGACATTGGCCTTTGGAGAGCCCGTCTAATTTTGACTGTTATTCAAGATAATGAATCGAAATATATTGCTTAAATTCATTCATTCGCGATGAAACTTACATTCAGCTACAAAGACTGCTTTTCCCCAAGTCCGTGTGATTAACTTAAAGCAGATCAAACAGAAATCATATAGAATATGAATACACATAAAATAGATAAATATTCTTTTTGACACTCCCAGGTTAAACATTCAGTGCGTATTTCGGAAAAATGATATTGTGCTTCTTAATCCTCGGTACTTATTTCAATATGATGACAGTCTTTTGCTGGATATTTTGGTAGGAAGTAGATCAGTTTACCAATTCCTTGTTTAACTGTCTGTGGCGTCTGCATCGCTTGATGATATTGGCCTTGGAGTTTAATTTTTGCCTCACGAGATTTCACACGTCTTGTAACCTACAGTATATGAAAAAGATAAAGATTCAAGAAGCAGGCTCACTTCTTTATTTCCAATGATACGGACTACTTTAGACCTGGATAATAATGCAAAATCACAATGGTTTTAATTGAATCATAACGGAATTGAACAGATATAGATATTATAAGCAGGATAATACCATTCCGAATACGGACATTTGACCTTTCAATTTCAAATGCAATATTTTAGGGACCAAATAATTATATTTGCACAGTTTTTACAAGTATGGATTTAATGCTTGAATGTGACAATTTTATCTCTTCTGAAAGGCCGTAAACTTGTCACTCCTACCATGGTGGAAAGAAAATTGAACACCGTTCAGCTACTAAGCTGCCTATGACAAAATGCATCCCGTATTTTTGACCTGTGCATTTTTTTTGAAAGAATATACCGTACATGTAATGACCCGCAAATACACATATTAGTAATAAATACATGTAGATTCGGCCCCTTTTACTTTCATGATTTTTAGTACAAAAAAATGATACCTTTGTCATTATAGTGTCAAGATCGTCAAGATGGGCTCTCGCTATCAGTACTTCACAGAGAGCCTGAATAAACCAAGACCCGTTCACTCGATCCCTCATCGAGAAGTAGCCTTAATCAGATTTTAAAAAAATCACATTATTTTTCTAAACGTTGATATAAACAAAATAAGTAAAGAAAAGGGAAAAAATATTAATACTTAAGTGTTCTTTTTTTATCAAGACGAACTTTCATTAAAAAGAATAAAAATCAATATCAACATATTTTTCATGGAATGAACCTAAAAATAATCCTGCGCTTCAACACATTGATTATAGAAGATCTGAAGATAATTACACCGAGAATGTTTTTGTTTGCATTCGCACTGATAAAAACCCATGCCATCGCGCAATGTGGGTCTTTGATAAAATAACTACGTTATTACCAAAAGCACCATTTCATAGTCTGCAGCAGACATGTTACTTTTTTCTCATATTGCTATATTTTCAATTAGGTCAATGAAATGATGTTACCTTCAGAAGTTGCATATGCTATGTACATGTCTGCGTTGTCAGGGACGCCGAAGTCGGTTTCAGCAACAACCTCCGATTTCACAGGTGCATCATGGGAAAACGGCAGAAACGATGATTTGTCATCATCAAGAGGATGAGCTCCCTGCTTTGCATTTTCATTTGTTGCCCGTTTTGTCATATTTTCTTTTCCAAGATGACGTGATAGTGACAGGTGAGGAAACATGAAACCAAAAAAGGTAAATGGCGAAAATGAAAATGTTTCTTTATAATTATTATTTGTTCGCAGAATATGTCATGTTCAAATAGTAAATGTAGTCGAATATTTTCACAATTCAATGATAATATAAAACTTTATTTCAAATTTACCAAATATTATCTGACATGACAAAAAAGAAAGAAAAAATATCTGAATTGTCCGTGTGTGTGTGTGTGTGTGTGTGTGCGGGGGGGGGGGGGAGCGGCGGACTGATGTGTGCATAAAGTATAGCAGTTTTTGTTGGGAGCCCCTGTTTCACCTCCCTCGGCCTCCCTGGAATTCGATTTGGATTTGAGAAGGACATGACAATGTCAAATTCTGCAGACAGTTCAGACGCTTGACATCTCCAGATATTAGTTGACTGTTATTTTTTTTTATAAATTCCTATGGTAATCACGGGGATAAGGATGAACTTACTTCCACGGCACGCCTGCACAAAGATAATCTTCGGTTTAGCAATCAACGCGGGGCAATTGCTTCCAGAAAACGTGGCTTTGATTTCGGCCATAGTGACCACGCGTCCATCAATGCCGAGGATTCCCGTCTCTTCCCCGTGACTCATGAGCACTAAGACAACTGATGCATGCTTCCTCTCGATCTTCTTGGTCAGCTCATGCATGGCGTTTCGCACCATCTGAATCAAAATAGTGGAGAAGAAATATTATTTATTCATTCATTCATGTTCCTTTTTTTAACAGCAGGGTAGTCCAATTTAGAGTCACAAAGGGCCTCGTTTACAAGGGAGGCATTCCTCCATCGTTCTTCCAGTATGACTTTTTATTTCAATTACTTTTTCTAAATAGGACAATAAGGGTAGAGGTAGGTAAGCTCTCGTCTTGCTTTATGGAGAACCTTCTGTGTATCAGATGATATTAATTTGCGCTTCTTTTGCTCGGAGTAAATTCAAAATGAATGTCATAATAATCGAAATAAATAGTCCTAGCGTGTTGCGAGCAGCACTTTATTTCCTTATTTGGATCAGGAAATTGTTAATTAATTTTCTGCTTATAATAACATGTATGATTTCATTCTAAAATAATCCTTTAATACTCATAAAGTCGACATCAGCACTGGTTGTAAAGAGCCCCTTCATGTGTAGAAAGTAGAACACTCGACGTTGTAATTAGAACATACTTATGATTGGCGCCCACAGAAAATGCCCGCGATCCTTCATCAAAGTTTAATACACACGTTAAATTTGTCTATACAAAAGCAGATTTACGATTAAGTCTATACAAATCTTTTATCATTTTGACTTATCCTTGAAGTGCTTAGTCCGTACTTACACTGGCAGTTAGATCTTTGAAAGTCATGGGCTTGTAACCAATCTCCTCGAAGATGTGTTGTATATTACAAACATCTATCTCAGAGCCTTTCCTGAATCTTCCACATGCAAAGTTGTTGTTGTTCAAAATGAATACGAATCCCTTCTCTCTTGAATCCATGCGATAGTTCTGAAAAGGAGCGAGAAGGAAGACATCGCGAGAGAATTGAAGGGGAATTAACCTTGAAATAAAAATGTGCTTATATTCAAAGATGTAATCTATTCCTTCTTGTTGTCATACGTAGTTTTGCATTAAAATATATAAAAATTTATCGTCTGGTAGCGATAGTTGGGGGCTGCCATTTTCTTGATGTATGTGTACATAAAGATATTTTTAATCCGAATGCAAAATTGTCTTTCTTCCTGATACAAAATCCAATTTGACATATTATATTTCTTTGAAATCTATTTTCTTGATACTATGACAT
This sequence comes from Heliocidaris erythrogramma, assembly GCA_025617745.1. Lineage (NCBI taxonomy): Eukaryota > Metazoa > Echinodermata > Echinoidea > Camarodonta > Echinometridae > Heliocidaris > Heliocidaris erythrogramma. The sequence continues at coordinate 13,617,817 of CM046856.1, forward strand.
ACGCGACGGAGCAAATTAATTCAAATTTATGAATGATAACTTTCCTGAGCGTCAGTAGTGACAAACTATGCATTCACCTGCCTTGAGATATTGGATTTCAATAGTCGGAATGCGCGTTGTATAAATTATGTTCTGCTCTTCCAGGCAAGCCCAAGAAATCGATTTCTATTTAGCAAAACCAGAGAACTTTAAAAGAAATCTATAAATTTCAAGTTTTAGAATATATGTATACACCTATTATATATTTTCCATCATATATTGAGATTTTTTGTAATGAAGAGAAGCAATTTAGCTCTAGGATTAAAAATATCTTCCTCACCGGAACGGTTTCCAATGGTTCATGTACAACTCCATATCGTCAAGAAATGGAATCCCCCATGTAAAGTGTTAGCAGATGATACCGTGTGGTAGAATGTCTTGATTTAAACCCTTCTCTGATATTTTATTTCTAAAGTGATACAGGCCAATGATTAAGAATATATTACACCTTTGAATATAAGTACATTTATATTCTGGGGTTAATTCTCCTTTAACAATAGGTACAGGAATGTCTGTCTACTAAAAATGATAGAGGATAAAAATTTGTCATCTAAGTGATCGTTTACACATGACGATGAAAACCGGCGCTGCAAGACAAAAACTATATAACGTAAAAATGTGCGCCAAATAATCACGCTGTGAGTGTTCACTGTTCTGTGTGTTATATAGGATACAGAAAATGTGAGGCGCACTATACTGTTACTGTTATATTAACCTGCGGCGCTTTGTTTTGTTTTTTTCTTTTAAAAAAATCTGTGTACCACGTCATATGCAGATTATCATTAAAATTGTGTATCCGCAGGTTAAGCTGGTTTACAGCTTTTGCGAAAAAAAATCAAAAAGGAGAACAGCTCTGGGAACTTTGATTTATAACTGAGCAACCATATTATTCTCTCATTCTCTTTCGCATTGTATTTTTTTACACGAGAGTTGCCAAAACTTTTCTATATTTTATTTATTATCAGTCGTAAGTCTATGGCAAACCATGTACTGAAGAGTTACAATTGATCTTAAAATTAATTGTGTCTCTTTATGTTACAGGCCCCTGGACAGACCCCTGGACTATTTCAATCCTCTTTGACGTAGTTTGAAGGAAATTCATTATTTATTTGGTCTTAGAGGATACATGCACCAAAATATATTTTTATAAAACCACTAATCTTAACCAGCATTTTTAAAAAACTTTACACATAACGAATGTGAAGGTTTTGAAATATTTACCTCCTCTGGGTCGAGTTGTTTAGAGGTGGGTGTGGCCGGAATGATATGTGAATCCCGGTAGTAACCGTCCACGTCTGGAGTTATCTCTGATGTTTGTATAGATATAGCGATGTTATTCAAATTATTGTTTGTGTAAATTATCTTAGGAATTATGAATTGTTATAACACTACAATCATATCATTATAGGATAAAGTTTTTTTGCACTGTTCAGACACAAGGTAAAAGAGGAGACCTTCATTTGCTTACACTAACGGCCGCATGTCCATGTCTGCAAAGTTAATTATGCAGTGACTTTTTGTTTTATTTTTCTTGTTGCCAAATCTATTACTAACCTGTTGCCCGATTTGGTCCGACCTCATCCCTATTAAAAATGTTATAGCGACGACTCTACTATTTGTATGTTTGACAGTAAGGTTACCTGACATGCTTTATTCATATAAACGAAAACATGTAGATTTGCTAAGGGCTAAAATGTTACATAAAAGGCATCTTTGCTGCCGCTCATAAGAGATTGATACAGTAATGAATTAAGGTTAACAAGTTATGGGGGGGGGGGGTGGATCCTACCCCACATATTGACAAAATATGAGAGAACATCGTGTAGTTTTACCTTCCAGTTGCATACCACTGTGTGTTGTCAGAAATGGTTCACATTCTTCGTCAAAAACGGTTTCGATTTCGTTGCTCTGAGGGTGTATGCAGAAGAAAGATAGGAGAACAAGGCTTCATAACAACTTCAAAATCGTAACAGAATTCTACGGCTTCGTTAAAAATGAAATATTTTTGAAACCTCAGTTTTTAAAATTTGCGGACAGGGTAATAATATTTTATTTTTTGATAGAGCAGAAAAAGGGAATTTCAAAAAGTAATTATTAGTTCTACTTGTCCATGTTTTTCGAAAAATTCCTAGAAAAATACTGCAGAGGAGTGTCACACTCCACACAACAAGTTTCGTCATATTTTATCAAACATTTATTAATATAGAAAGAGATATTTGTAAAATGATACGTAAAAAGCCTTCCAACACTGACCTTCGTAATTCTCCTTTTTATTAAGTAGACTGAGATACCAAGAATGAAACCTGATAGCGGAATAACCAGAAATGCCAGGAAAGAGTTGGCTTCTAGTCCATTGGAAAGATGAAATAGATGGCATTATTTAATCAACAACATGCTAAATGCGCTGGGTCGAAATTCACCCCAAAATATTGTATGGTGTCTTCAAGGGGATAAGTGTCCATCTCGGTATTATTTTCCCGATTTAAGGCTAAAAACGAACAATAAGGAAAAAAAGAAATCATATCGAAAGATACATAGAGAAATGAAAGAAGGATAACGCGTAACGTGATGCAAAATGGAAGAGAAGATGATAGAAGGATAATGTAAAGAAAATCATAACAAATCATAGAGGATAGAAGGGTAGGGAAAGATGAAAGAGAAAACAATGAAAGGGAAAAAGGATGACGAATGGAAAGATGGACAGGAAAAAAAAATGATAAAAAAGAAGGATAAAAACATAATAACATAACGAAAGAAAGAGAGAGAAATGATAGAAGAATAAATATAAAGAGTAACATAAGACTGAAGGAAGAGAAGATGATAAAGGGGGGAAAAACAAGAACATAACGAAAGATAGAGAGAGAAATCATAGAAGGATAGATATAAACATGAGGGAAAATGGATGAGAAGGATGATAAAGGGAAACAAAAGTAACCTAGGGCGAAATAGACAGAAAAATGATAGAAAGATAATTACCAAGGAATGAAATAATGAAAGATAAACAGAGAGAGAAAGAGAGAGATGATAGAAGAATGGATTTATGAAGCAACATGAGAAAAGATGGAAGAAAAGATGATAAAAGGAAAAAAAAATCATTTGATAATTAATTAAATTATTAATTCATGCTTTCATCAGGTCACCCTTTTTTCTCCTTTTTTTTTCTTGCTGCTCAAATAAAAGATACCATACATAATATTCTTGAAATATGTTCAAAAAAATGTTCGCCGCGCCGCGCTGAGGCCCGACTGTTTTATAGCAAAAGCCACGTCTCCTATATGCCTTCCCCTAAATTCAGTTCATGGCTCAAAATGTTTTTGAAATATTGTGATAAGCAGAATTTTAAAAATACTATAATTACATTTTAATTTAAAATAGAATCCGTCGGTATATTTAGTTGGTAAATGTAAACAAGATATGGCCGTATTTTCGTAATATAAATTTTCTGATTTTCATTTCCCAAGCCAGCAGGCAAGTGAAGCTAGAAATAAAGCGTGATCACCCCCTTACGATAAGAATGTTGTATGAGAATTTTTTAAAAATAAAATATGACACTTTCCAGCACCTGTTGAAAACATTGTTGGCTTTTATTCTCTGCTAAAACTAAAAACTAAACCTTAAGGAAAGACAAATAATTTAACGGAATAATTTAACGGAATAATTTAACCACTTTAATCCGCACGGCAAAAAAACAATATTATTCAAATCAATTCCACATATTCAAGTCAGACATCAAAAGTACGTGGAAAGTAATCCACAAAGTTTTAAATAAAGAAAATAATAAATCTGACTTTAGTAATATTCATGTTGATGGTGAACATATAGATAACCAGACTTCCGTGGCCAATGCATTTAATTCCTTTTTTGTAAACATAGGCCCTAATCTTGCCCATAACATTCCTGAATCCAATATACCATTCCATTCTTTTCTAATGGACAAAATATCACACAGTTAATTTTTTTTACCGGTTCACGAAAATGAAGTTATTGACATTGTAAGCAATTTAAAGCTAAAAAACAGCTCTGGGTACGATGGTATAACAAATGTTTTATTAAAAAATATCGTTCATGAAATAGTTTCTCCTTTAACCCATATTTTCAATCTATCACTAACAAACGGCACTGTCCCCAATAAAATGAAGACTGCAAAGGTCATACCTATTTTCAAGAAAGGTGACCGACAAGACGTAGGTAATTACCGCCCCATATCACTCCTAACAAGCTTCTCAAAGATTCTAGAAAAACTTGTCTATTCTCGCCTTATTACATTTTTAAATAATAATCATGTTCTCTCCGGGTCTCAATTTGGTTTCCGCAAAAAGCATTCAACTACGCACGCACTTCTGTTATTCATTAATAAAATTGCCAGAGCGATTGACAGTATGTCGCACACTGCAGGTATTTTCCTGGACTTCTCCAAGGCCTTCGATACTATAAATCATGATATATTGTTGCATAAGTTGTCCCACTATGGTATTCGGGGGAAGGCCTTGGAGTGGTTCAGGAACTACCTTATTGATAGAAAACAATATGTATACATAAATGGTTTCAAATCGACCCTTCAATCAATTACTTGTGGTGTCCCTCAAGGCTCTTTACTAGGCCCGCTCCTGTTTATATTATACATTAACGATCTCCAAAACTCATCTGCAGTCTTATCATTTATCCTTTTTGCCGATGACTCCAATATTTTTTGCTCTCACCAGAACCCCGATACACTTCTCAACATCGTAAACACTGAATTAAAATGCGTTTCTGACTGGATTCAAGCTAACAAATTGTCGCTCAATATAAATAAAACAAATTTCATGTTATTTAGTAATTCTATATCATCCCTACCAGGTAATATACAAATTAACAATAAAAATATCGCCCAGGTTGAATCTACCAAATTTCTGGGTGTTTTTATAGACACTAGACTAACATGGAAGGTTCAAATTGATTGCCTATGTAAACTGTTATCACGTAATTCAGGTGTAATGAACAAGTTGAAACCTTTTGTACCTCCTCATGTTATGCTTATACTCTATTCTGCCCTGATCTTGCCTTATCTTAATTATTGTATACTTGCATGGGGAAATTGTTCTATAACCATAATTGACAAAATTAAAGTTGTACAAAAACGGGTTATTAGAATAGTAAATAATGTTGGATTTCGTGCACATACAAATGAACTTTTCTATAATTGTAACATCCTTAAGATATCTGACTTGTACTTGTATAATGTTGGAATATTTATGTATGAACTCTCGAAAGGTAATTTACCAGATGCTTTCGTCCCTATTTTTCAACGCAATAATGCTATACATTCCTATCCAACTAGGCAAACAAACCATTTTCACCTCCCCCGAACTCGCACCGTTTTCGCAAACAAAACAATCACCTTTACTGGACCCAAATTCTGGAACAGCCTGAATAACGATCTAGTTGATAGCCCCTCCAACAATTCTTTTAAACGGAAGCTAAGGTGTTACCTCTTAAGTAAGTACATGTATATATGAATATTCATATCTTGTTGGATCGTACAGGTGGTCACATAGACTTTGCTTGTGTAACACTGTCATGTCTTTACAAATTTTTCTTCTCCTTCTTCTTTTGCTTTTTTTCATTTTCTCTTTTTCTTTTCTTCATCTTATTTTCCTTTTTTCTTTCTTTCTTCTTCTTCTCTTTCGTCTTTTCGTTTCTTTACTCCATATTCTGAGCTTTGCTCTCCGTGTACGTTTTATAAATCTGATATTTCTAGTCCGTCCCCCCTTTTCATTGCATCCAAATCAGAATTGCTTTATACGGGAGCCTAATCATTTACAAGCAATGCTTTTTATTTAGGCTCCCCACATTTTACATATTTCCTCTTTTGCCAGTCGTTTATATATTTCTCAAACTTTTTACCTATTTACTGTACATTATACTTGATTTGAGTTCCTTTGAAATTGACAGTTATGCTTGTAAAATAACTTCTGAAAAATTGTTTCGATGTAAATGTGGAATGTGGAACAAATAAACTTCAAACTTCAAACTTCAAATAGCTAAAATTGATCATTCATATGATCCCACAGAAATCAATTACCTATAAAGACTGAAGTTCATTTACAACCATGCTAATCTAGCTATTGTGTGAAGGTAATATTCAAATTTGTCTCACTATTATTTTTGGGAGAACTTAAATCTCCCTTTGTCGTCCATTGCTTCCCCAGTGCACCGGGGGTGGTTGTGGCCTGTCTAGCATTATTCCCCGTAATCTGTGTAAAAGCTTTCGGCGTCATTGTTTGATTCTTGGTCACAGGCACTCCTGGACCGTGGGTCCCGTGAGTGGAAAGAGGGTCATCGCCTGCTAGTACAAAAACAACAACAACAACAGCAGTAATAATAATGATAGTGATGATGAGAATAATAATAGTAAAAAAAAAGAAAAGAAAAAATAATAATTATAATAAAAATAATGTTAATATTGATATTAATGATCATAATAATAATAGTATAGTAAGAAGAATAACAGTAATTATAATAATAATCATGACAATAATAATAATAATAATAATAATAACAATAATAATGATATAGGTTTCCCGGCCAATTTCGCACTTTTGTAAGTCAATTTAATAAAACGCTCATTCAATTTAGCAAAAACATCCTTTACCGCATCTTCTGCCATTCAAAAGCGTATTTAAAGGGATACGCCACCAGGCGACCGTGGGGAAAGTCAGGGTTGCGTAAGCCCCATTCACTCGTACACAAAGTTTGTGCGTCGAACGCGTCCGTTGGACTGCTAGGATTATATTTCGGATTGCACGAAGCCGACCGAATCTCGCACGAGAACTCGAGCTCAGGCGGAGCGTGCATGTTGCGCAGCGACTAGTCTGTCCGAAGCCTGCGCTCCACGGGGCAGCGGCATGATCAGGAAACGATCGCGGTGCCCTCTCGCGGCATAAAAACGTCATTCAATGTAGCGTTTCGCGCAAGGAAATCATTCAAATTCATCGGCAACTGCCGAAAGGACACCTCGGGCATTCAAATTCGAAAATGGGCAGTCAAATTTGGAACATGTTCATGAGGTTACAGCCCTATAGCTAGAAGGTCCGATAGTTAGCGGGTCCGATAGACCGACACCCAATAGATAGAAGGTTCGATAGACAGAATCGGCAAAAGGGTCCGATAGTCCGAAGGTTCAGTAGGGGTCCGATAGTTAGAAGGTCCGATAGACCGACAATAACGTAAAAAAGGTAAAATAAGTGGATAAATAAGTCTTTAATAGTTTTATCTCATAAAAGGAAAAGGGTAATGCCATGCAGCTCAGCCCCCCATGTTAATTTTGCCACTAAACCGATGTAATGGCAATGGGGAACGCTGACCATTTTTTGAAACATAGAAATCTAATTATATGGTGCACACTAAAGCCCCGAGGCCCATCATGCCCGAAGCATTTTTTTCTGGTGGAGCAAGCTGAGGAAAGGGCGTCCCCTTCTATTACAAGTGTTATTTTTTAAACAAAGAAATCTTATGGGGTGCACACTTTATATTCTGACAACAAAAGATTCTGACCGATAAAAATGAAATTGTTTCAGTTAGGCCCTACCACCTTCTTGGGAGGTGGCGTTTCCATTTTTTTATTTTTTTTATTTTTTAGGGTTGGTTTTTTGTAGGGGGTGGGGAAATTCGAGAATAGTCGGATACCTCACTGCCCGAATATTATGATATTCGGGCTTCTTGTTGCTGCAGGACGTAAGAGGTGCTCGCTGCAAGAAACAATCTAGGCCTAGTTTCTTGATTGTATGAACGAGCAAAGCGAGCGGACGAGAGAGAGAGAAAAAAAAGAAGAATTTTGTATCCTGAGAATAGGTTCTATCGTATTGTTATTCCGTTCTCATAACCTGTTTAACATGTTATCGGCATCTTCCGTTCTCATATTGGGAAGAGACTATTGGTCACAGGCCATTATTTCTGAAAATTCATCTCTTTAGTCACTTTAGGTCAACTTGCCGCTCGATTCCTTTCAGTTATGTTGCTAACATTCTTTGAGTAGAAAAATAGCATTTAGCTAGAGATTCAAGATGCGAACCAAATAACTTCCATAAGAATATGACTTATTAATATAATTGGCATTGGTTTATATACATAAATATGGTGATTATATTAATCACTAATATCGATAATGAAAATATAATGGGCACTGGTAAATTAATGCTAGTGAGCGAAGTTTTTGCATTTTTGTTTTCTTCTCTTTCCTTTCTGATTTCTTCTTTTCAATTTCTCTTCTTTTCTTCTTTCCTTTGGTTGGAACGCCCTCACTTATTTTAACCACTTACTTTTTACCCACTTATCATTTCATCCACTATATTTTACCCTTTTTACGTATTTATTGTCGGTCTATCGGACCTTCTAACTATTGGACCCCTACTGAACCTTCGGACTATCGGACCCTTTTGCCGATTCGGTCTATAGAACCTTCTGTCTATTGGACCCTCATGTACATTCGGACTATCGAAGCTTCTATCTATCGGACCTTCTGACTATCGGACCCGTTGGTCATTCGATCTATAGAACCTTCGGACTATTGGACCCTCCTGCCGATTCCGTCTATAGAGCCTTCTGTCTACTCCCTGATAGCAGAAAGTGTTAAAAAATGACGTGATATTTACGTCGCGGTTTTCGTCTTTTTTACGTCCTGTAATTACGTCAATAAGACGACAACTTGCACCAACGCAAGACGTCAAGAGGACGTCTTATTTTGACGTCAGCTCTACGTCTTCATTCCTCTTCCCTGATAGCAGAAAGTGTTAAAAATGACGTGATATTTACGTCGCGGTTTTCGTCTTTTTTACGTCCTGTAATTACGTCAATAAGACGACAACTTGCACCAACGTAAGACGTCAAGAGGACGTCTTATTTTGACGTCATCTCTACTGTAAAAAACTAAAGTGCTACTTTTAGGGGCATGTATAGTGACTGCACCTGAAATGCTGTTTATAGCCCTTGTAGTGTGCTAACTTACCAGCAAAAAAAAAAATGTGACCGTGCCGAGCCTCGAACCAGGTTCCGCTGATTGAGAGGCGCTGACGTTACCAATGGACTATCGAATGCTTCTTGCAATCCAGTTTTGTCATGGGAGTCAAGTAGATAACATGAACTATGTGGTGTCGTAAATTCACTATGTAACAATATGATCTGCTCTAAGTCGTACAATGTGAGTTAGTCTAGCGGTAATGCCAGCAATTCTCGATCAGCGGACCCTGGTTCGAAGCTCGCCCAAATCATTTTTTTAATGAATGTTTAGCAGTTTAAGGAGCCGGTCCAGCTCCCGTGAAAGTGCTGAAATAGCACGCTGTGTGCATTCAATAGCACTCTGAGTGCAGTCCCTATGCATGCCCTAAAAAAGTGCTATATACAGCACTTCAGTTTTTACAGTGTACAGATGACGTCAAAATAATACGTCCTCTTGACGTCTTGCGTTGGTGCAAGTTGTCGTCTTATTGACGTAATTACAGGACGTAAAAAAGACGAAAACCACGACGTAAATATCACGTAATTTTTACCACTTTCTGCTATCAGGGCTGGACCCTCTCGTACATTCGGTCTATCGAACGTTCTATCTATTGGGTGTCGGTCTATCGGACGCGCTAACTATCGGACATTCTAGTTATAGGGATGACCCCGAAATGATATTTTATACGATATTGATACTTCTGTCTACTGGACCCTCTTGTACATTCGGTCTATCGAACGTTCTATCTGTTGGGTGTCGGTCTATCGGACGCGCTAACTATCGGACCTTCTAGCTATAGGGATGACCCCGTTCATTCAATTTAACACCACGTTAATAGCACCCCCGCCCCCCTGTTTTGTTTAAAATTCCCACTAAATAAGGCTGATTTCGAATTTAATTTCCTTCTTGAGTCCATAATATAGTACACCTTATTGTCCTGTAGGCTATATTTTAAAGGATGGATTGTATTCTCTATTTCCCAAAGCCATTTAATTTCGTCAAAATTACATCCAATTTAACGATGCGATCATTCAATTTTCGAGCGATTTTCGAGCGATCACCGAGATCAACATTCAAAAAGCTAACTAGTTCATTCAATTTAATTTTATTAGCATGCAATTTCATGATTTTCTCACATAAACGTGTAAAAAGCGGGCTCAAAATAAAAATGCACGTAAAATGCATTCATATTCGCACCAGCACTGACCTGATGAACGTTAGGGAATTCAAATTAACGAATAGGCAAGCAATTTTAGCATTTGGGCAGTGTTTTTCGTTACTGCTTATGTTCTTTGTAATCTGCATCTGTTTGAATAAAGTATGCAAACTTTATGCACCTTGAAATGGGACATTTGCCTTATATTGTTACATTGTTTATTTTGTTACTGGGGGTGCTGTGAGCAGATTTAAAAAAAAATGTTTTTGGTATGCAGGGGCAAGTGTCCCCTATAGAAAACTGGGGGTGCTACAGCCAGCGGCGGATCCAGGATTTGTGATATTCAGAAAGTTTTCTGACAAGCAAAAAAAAAAATCCTCAGCGGTTTGGAGTCTCTTTTTAAAAGGATACGCCACCGGGTGGCCGTGGGCAAAGTCAGGATTGCGTAAGCCCAATTCACTCGTACACAAAGTTTGTGCGTCGAACGCGTCCGTCGGACTGCTGGGATTATATTTCTGACTGCACGAAGCCGACAAAATCTTGCACGAGAGCTCGAGCTCAGGAGGAGCGTGCATGTTGCGCGGCGACCAGTCTGTCCGAGTTTTAATTTTGCGCCCCGCGGGGCAACGCACAGAACTCCTAAAGACGTCTTTTGGAGTTCTGTGGGGCAACGGCTTGAATCAGGTAACGATCACGGTGCCCTCTCGCGGCATATAAACGTCCACAATGTCCACAATCTGCTGTTGAGTATCCCTTTAACTCCAAAAATCTCAGAATCATCAGAATTCTGCTGGCTATACAGACCCCCGCATCCTCAGCCTTCTAGGGGTGCTGTGCACCCCCTCAAAAAATTATGGGGGTGCTGCACCATCCCCAGCACAACCGGCTTCTAGGGGCCTGCATACAAATCATTTATACACGACTATGGCGGCGGCTCCAGGAGAGTGCATGAATATCTCGAATACGGACAGAATTAGGTTGGCTGAATCAATTGACAACCAGCAAGACTCCCTAGAACTGGCCAACACTCTAGGAATAAACATGAAATATGATTAAAATAAACTTTGAAAATCAAAGTTTGAAGATGAGAAGGAAATTATATAATCAAAAACAGTGAAAAGGGTTGCATACGACGTGAAAAAAATGAGGTAAGAATTACATAGAACTACAGAACTTGTTTATATTAATTGAATTCGAACGTTCAAAGTGCTAAGGTGTGTGCCTATAAATGAAAGTGAAATTGGTATTTGGGACGAAATTGAACGTCTATCCAGTTGGCGCGAAAATGAATGACAACTTCGCGTCGTTAAATTGAATGGATTTCTCTCTAAATTGAATGAAATAAAATATAAAAGGAATGATATAAAACGAATTTGAATGTTCAAAGAATGAAAATGAACCATGAGAGCAGAAAGTTTACGAAAATCGTTCGAACTTGAAAGCCTATTCATGAATTCGAATGCAACTCTGATGAAATTGGGCGGGAAAACCTATATATACATCCACGACCACCCTCAAAAAATTAATAAACTTATATTCCCTCAAACGATGGGATCTTTAAAATTCTCTAAATCTCTAAATTCTAAATTAAAGTTTTAAATTGAATGTTCAGCACGCTAACTTGGATGCTCCAATATGAATTGGAATGCAGGAACGGGTTTGTTGCGTGATAACGTGACCATGCGATGCTAAATTGAATTTTAATTAATTTCAATTCATTTATTTCACATTTGCATAAAAAACAAAATATATAACATTAGAAAAATAAATAGGCACATATACATGTATACGAATAAACATATAGCATGGAATAAAAATACAGAGAATACAAATACAAATGTGTGGAATTTGCAAAGGCCATAGGCCTATCAAGGCAAATTCTAGATAGCTAATTGTAGAAAAAAATGAAAATGAAGGGTTTATGAAATACGTTCGTGACCTATGAATGAAAAGAGTGTTAATTTGACTGCCTGCAGTGTGAATTTGCAGGCTTTGGAGATGAATTCGAATGCACAGATCATGAATTTGAACTGCCGAATAGCACGGTACGGCGAAAATCGTTTAAATTGAATGGTCGTAAAATGAATTTGACTGACAAAGTTGCAAAATTGGCCGGGTAAACCTATAATAATGATGATAATGATAACAATTATGTCTCAAACCTGCGCAAGTGGGTAGATCTGCTGACAATGTACCATCACTGAGGCAGGAGACAACAGCACTGCCGTTGAGGGCGTAACTATCATCGCATGTGAAAACACAGCCTGCTCTAAATGGAATCCTGAAGCCAGGTCCACAATTTGCGTCACAATTTCGTAGGTTTGGCGACAGCGGTGGGATGATACACTCAACAGCTAAAAGAGATCAAGCAACAAAATTGGTGACTATTCATTCCTCAAAGACGTCGCTGTGGTACCTGAGGAGTATTTTTTTTAAGTTGATCGATTCATTATACGACTATTTGTGTATAAGAGAATACAGAATAGTCTGCCGCGCTGCCTCTATATAAAATTCCCCTTCTTTCTTCATCTTCATTTTCTTTTTCTTTTTCTCATTTTCTATTCTTTCTTTTTTTACACGAAATCATCAAAATAACGGTAAATGGTAATTTTCTGTTAATTCGCTTGTTTTGTTGTTGTTTTTGGAGGTGTAGGTTGTTTTTTTTTTTTTTTGGGGGGGGGGGGGGGGGAGGAGCTACATTTCCGTCAAAGAAATTACAAGTTCCATGCTTGAAATAATTAGTATTAATTTAGGCGTCAGAATTTTAAATATGACAATGTTCAATAAAGAAATTAAATTAGTGCTGAACATCACGTAGAAGAGTAAACTCCCCACACAATTATGCACACAAGCGATAAGACGATAACGTTGCAACAGAATACTTGGAAATAAACATAGCTGCCATGATGTTGAAACTAGACGTTACATCGTGGATATATATATATATATATGATTAAAGATGTTGCAAGGCCTCACCTACAAGATAAAAATAGGGAACATGGTTGTAAAATCAACTGATATGGAAATAGGTAAAATATACTTTACCTCGGCAACTTGGAAGTTCAGATGACAAGGATCCGTCAATCTGACACGTGACACTTGATTTGCCAACAAGACGATAGCCAAGTTTGTCACATTCGAAGGTGCATGTTTTCACATCCAGTGGCGTATCCAGGGGGGGGGCGCAACAGGCGCGCGCCCCCCCTATTGGCCGTCGTAAAAAAAAAAAAAAAAAACTAGCAAAAAAAAAAAAAAAATCCTCATACCAATTTAAAATATTGTTCATTTATAAAATAGGCTTCAAAATTGGTCACATATAGCACTATTTTGCATCTCAGCCCTTCTACAGAAGCAAAAATTTTCCAAAGACCCCTCCCCCATGACGGCCCATGTCAATAAGTTTCGCCTACTTTGTTGCATCCGCGTACTTGAAGGCCACCTGAATGACAAGCATCCACGCATTATACGAGCACACGCACAGATCTGATTATTGAGTGATCAGTCTACAAACACAAGAGATCTTCTAATTTTCAGGGAATCAAATATCGATAAAATATTTTCTTTCACAATTTTTCAGTTGAATAATAGTTATTAGTAATAATATATTAAATTTACACATATTATGTAAGGAGACAAACAAATATCTTTTTCAATTATTTATTCATCATTTGGAAACATTTGCGTAAAATTCAAATTGGCAACAAAAACTACTTCTGCTTCTGGGCTTTTCCGCTCATTAGGCAATGTAATTTATTCATGAAATTGGATGGCCAGAATTCCATGCAGCCAATCAAAAGCCAAAATAGAAAGGTCAAAGCTGGACTTTGTATTCTTTTAAGAAACCATTTAACTGGTTAATTTCCGCCATCAGAAACACTTCGAACCAATCACCAAAGAAACCCTTGTCAACGTGCATGAACGTACTTTCCCATAGAAACGTGTGTAAATATGGTGTTTCGGCTTGTGTTTAACATCAATAAACAGGCCGTTTTGAAACAAAATGGGCCAGAATTCTACAAAACAAGCACTCATATTTTCATGTACAGCAGAACCTTTGGGTTTTCTATATATATTTTCCTTTTTAACTGAATTAAACCAGTGTAAACTAAAAAATATAAAATGTGACCCGACGCCTCAAAACCTACAATAAGTCGCCAAATTTTTTTTTGTTTTGTACGTTTTCTGAAAGTCGAGATTCTCAGCTTTCCAATGGTATATCACTTGCCTAGTTTACTCAATGATAACACCATTAAATGTCAGATTTAGAATCAGTATGTAACCAGCAATTACTCCTTTTCAGAGAAAATGGAAATTTAAGTTCGGAACAAAAGAGCGCTAAACCTTCGCTCTCTGTGTGCGCCCAAGTAAAACTGGGTATTCAAAGGCCATAGCAACCAGTGTGAAGGGATTATCAGATTAAGCTGAATTTTGGCAAACTGCTACAGGAGGACCTATTCATTACTCACTCCAAAAATCAATTTAATACCTTTAGAGGTAAAGTAGTAATTTGCCATTGAATGAAAGTATTACAAAAGCTCTTTAAACATTCATTAGCTGGACAGGTGAAAAAAGGAGTTATTTTAAAATACCCCCAAAACGAATTACAACTCACAAACTTGAGACATGATAGAATGATAATGAAACTACCCATTTCTATCAAAAATCGACTGATCGAAGCAAATTTGCTATTTTGGACTGTTTGCTTTGGGCTTTTTGGACTTATTGTAGGTTTTGAGGCGGCACAAATGGTTTTAAAAGTTGAGATTTATGGATTTTCATGATTAATGTACATGCCATTGGTTCAATGGTAGTGGAAATTTGTGGTGGGTGATGCGTGCGCGGAAAGTTAAACTCGCGCAATGCAACACACTTTTTGGTATGATCAATAATTCCTGGCGCCCCCCTATTGGGAAATCCTGGATACGCCCCTGACATCAGACGACTTAGTACAGCTAATTTTGGATTGAGGTTCGCATTCTCTTGATATCAAGTGTACACCGAATGACGGCACATAGCAAGCTGAAAATAAAAAGAGGCTTTTTTCAGATAAGTTTAAAGAAACTTTAAAGACATTTAAAATATCGGAGCGGAGGACATTGTGAACATAAAATTGTGCCAGAAAAAGGGTGACAAGGTTGAATATGGTGTAAAATTTGGTCATTTTCACTCCTTCATTAAATGTCATTTGTTTTAATCATAAAAAAATAAACATCTCACTATCAGAACCAATCTACATTCGCTTAGTAAAACGGAAAATTCATATTCATTTCGTTTAACCTATCTTACATGGGTAAAAACGTTTTTGGGAAACCTGTTTTGTTAATTTTTATTTTATTTAATTCCTGTAAATTGGGGAGGGGCACGCGGGGAGAAAAAAAAAATCTCCAGACTAATGCTATCACAACGTTTGGTATTTATTATCATTATTAGTTTAATTACTTGGGTGTTTGTTGGGGGTGGGTAAGATCATTGAATAGTTACGGTTCTATATTATTTTAAATATCACGTCGCTACCATTCGAACATTATATGCGATGTGCTGTCAAAATAATCAAAATAAATCCGAGAAATATTTTACAAATTAAACACAATTGAAGCCCTTTACCGTGTATGAGACCATCGGAGATCAACTTATCAGTGAGACCATTAATCGCGTAGTCCCTTGCATCTTCTCCGTTGTTTTCGCCTCCCACAACAGCGCGGATTCCTGTCACTTCATCCGTCGCCATTGCATCATATACGATGGGATTCGATAATTTATTCAGTCGAGCGTAAGTGATGAAACTGATTTTTCGACAGTATGTTGTAATCTATGAGGTGGAATGATTCCATGATATATCCATGGATACACTACTAAATACATAGATGATATTATATCTGATATATTCAATCGACGAGAGTACTTTATCTTATTCTATACTGTTGAAATAAATAATATAATTTTACAATTCAATGATTTCATGTAGTATTCAGGTACGAGAGAAAAAACAATATGAAAAGTAATATGATGCGTAGAGTTATAGACCTTTATGTCGACACTTTACATGTTGACTAGTTTAAATGCTGACCTTGTGAGCTTCTGGACACCTTACAGGACTGAGGAAGATTGTGGGTAGACTCTAGAGAAATGCCATATTTCGTTTAAAATGCCAGACCATCGTATACTGTTTATATATGGTTAATACTTTTTTTCAATTTGATTGTGATTGATTTCTTTCACACTTCCTCGGAAATGTTAAACATTAAATACTGATACCATTATTTGTATTGATGACATAAATAACATAAGTCTGTTTACTGTGAAAACATCGCTATTTCAGAAGAATACCTTGTCTATTGAGGTTTCCTTATTTGTATCTGACAGTTTTGACGTTCACACTAAGAACCAGAGCTTATTGAAAGTAAACCACTTGCAAAGTTTCAGTATAAATAAAGGAAACACCAAGAGCAAAATTCAGTTATGATAGATATGAATAAATATTTACAATGAGACTATCAATGCACTTGATGAACGATAACTTTGATTTCAGGCCAATTATAAGGGAATTGTAGCAAGATGATTTGGAAATCTATGAAAAGGTTGTTTATTTCACGCTTATGGAGGATTGTAGTCCGTATGTTCGTATTATGGGTCTTAGCGATGTCAGTGACCATGGCCGTCGCCAGGGGGGGGGGGGGGGGAGTGCGGAGGGTGCGAACGCACCCCCCTCCAGACCCCCCCCCCCCCCCAAAAAAAAAAAAAAAAAAATAAAAAATAAATAAAAATAAATAAATAAATAAATAAATAAATAAAACAAAAAATAAATAAATCTTTTTTTTTTTGTTGCTTGTCAGGGAATAATGGAGAGAAACTGGACCCCCATAACCCCCCCCCCCCCCACTGAGCGACTTTTAGAGAAGCTGGCGTGACCCCCAAAATACGGGTCTACCTTTTGACAAACCTTCATTTGTGTGCCCCCTCTTAGTTGGTAAATTTTGTCTTTTTTTTCAAAAGGCACCCCCCTTGAAAAAAGCTGGTGACGGCACTGGTGACCTACCTCATTTAAAAATATCGTTATTATGAAGTTTAATTACTGGTAAAGGTGAAAAGTACTTTGTGGGCTTCCCAGGTTTCTTTTTTTTTTGTTCTATGCGAAAGAATAATATGATAACATTGCGAAATAAAAAAGGATGCCTTTGAAATGATCTCATATTTCAAATAGAAACAAGTGAAGACTTTGGATCAAATTGTGATGCCACATATTTGTCAAGTCCCATACATCCATATATGTGCCTAATGTTATTCATGAACTTCCAAAGATTCCAAAGCACCATAATACATAAATACATAAATATTCACATTTACTTCATAATCTAACTAAAATCTAACTAAAATCATTCATTTGATACTTACGACACCTGTTTTCCTACGAAGAGGAAAGAGGACATCACCTTTCTCAAAGTTCTGCACAGATTCTTGATCGCGCATATAGACGGGAAAGAAAAATACGGGGAAATGCTAACCGAGGCTCATCAAATTTCCTGTCCACTTTATTGTGATCATGATTTCTTAATAAACCCACTATAGACAACTGAAATTCGTTCTCTTCTTTTGAATGAAATACCGTAGTCTCTGTTGAAAACTCCGATTTTTTGCTTACTTTACTTTGATATTCAAGCTCATTGATAATTAGTCTTCCTTACAACAAACGCCGAAAATGCGTATATCACAAGATAATTCGATATCATCTGATCATGGAAGAACTCACTCGAGATTTTAGTCATGGCGGCTAGAATGGAGGCAAACTAAGTTATAAGTTTTTAAGACAATGCAAATGTAAATATCCACCTGCCGCCCTCTAACATGTCTACAAAATTGTGCTCTCTGTTCGATGTATTGTCAAGTTTTATTCACAATGTTTTTTTTATGTCGGGTAAAGTGTGCAGAAATAGTGTCTAAAGGATTTCAGGATTACAGGGCAACTGACCCATCTGACAAGTACCCACAGGTCAATTACTCCCCCCCCCCCCCCCCCTGGTCACTACCGTCAAATAATCTACAAAGGGTGGTTAGTACAGGAAATGGGGGAATCCCTCTACGGATTTGTCCTAAAAGGATTTTTCCAGTTTTCCAAACGTCCTTTTGTGAGCATGGCTGAATTTTACTACTCGATCTAGCGTTGAAAGCATCAAAGTAAGTTTTACAGAAGGGCAGAAATGCCATTTTTGTCTACTCTGGTTCGTTTTGCTTCTTTTTTATTTTTATGTGGGGTCGCCCAAAGCCAGAATGGAGAGCACCAAAAAACGAGAAGAATCTGTTAATTAAAAAAAAATAATAGCAATATATTTCTCAGTGATTTCTCGACCAGCATCGTGCATTGATGGATGAGACTACATGATAATTGTTCTTTTCTTAATATATCTCCATATTTTTTTTTCTTTTCTTCTCACTATAGCGGTATGTCTGGTATATTCCTTTACATTGGTTTTAATGGTCTCATTTTAGGCAACCGACATACTGTAAGCGTCATAACGAGGCATACATTAAAATAACAACACGCTCTTTCTACAATGTCAGTTTTCTTAGAAAAAAATAAGTATATATTATATCAACAAGTTATCCAGCAGATTAAGAACTTACCATGGTCAAAGTTAATTTCAACTGCATCAAGGAGTTTCCTTGAAGAAAATGAATTATTTTCCCCAAACTGAACATGTTGGTGATTGCTCTTCTCACTCAAAAGCTCTAAACTTTGTTTGGACCACACGTAACCTGCGAAACATGCGTTATAGAATTGATCAAAACCGATTGAGTTTAGCCCACAGCCTTGTTGCCATTACTTTACATTTAATTACATTTTTAAAAAGTAACGTACCGGTTATTCCACGAAAGGGAAGGGGCAAGGGCAAAGCGAAACTTGCCTGTATACTAATTGTATTCAAAATACATACTCTTCGAATTCCCTACAATTTTCTAAATGTATATGAAATTATAGATATTCCTAACTGTATTGTTTCGTCCCCGGGTTGCATGTTGTTTATAGTTATTTTACTTTTATGTTGTTATCTTGCTTTTCTTCTCAGGACAGAGTAAGTGGTGGAACAGTCCCCCCTCATGTACTCCCTACCACCGAAAAACCAGACATTGTATTGTATTTCCCAGGTAAACGGGTAGTCCTTGTAGAACTCACCGTCCCCTTTGAACCCAACATAAAGAAAGCCCGGGATAGGAAAGTCGAACGGTATTGCCAGTTAAACGAGGATATCAAGGGGAAGGATATCGAGTCACACTTGGTTTGCTTTGAGATTGGCAGCAGGGGGGTAGTCACAAAGGAAAACCAAAAGCAAATATGAAAAATCTTCCGTTTTGTTGGGGAGAAAGCATCTAAGAGTTTCGTGAACAAGTTAAGTCGATTAGCACTTATTGGTTCCTATGTTATATTCAACGCCAGGTCAGACCCTTCTTGGACGGACATAACTCTGTTAGATTAAATTTACCCATATTATGTCCCCAAACTTTCGGTTTTACAGACCAAATTGATATAGATAGACATAAAGTCTTCTAGGCTTTCATTGTGTAGACTTTAAACTAAGCAGTTTATGTATTTCCCAAAGTACGAATTTTTATATTAATACAGTCTCCACCATTTGTATGACGTTTTTGTTCCATATTGTAAAAATGCTTATACCATTTTACACCATTCATATATCAATATGTAATCCCCCCTGTAGTAAAATAATTATGGTTTACTCTCTCAATGCTCTATAATCATATTACACATTTATATATATATTTTCTATTCTGTGTTCAAGAATGTAAGACGGTGTAAAAATAATATACATCCTTTCAACCTCGATACTTAATGATGTTGACGAAGGAGATCACGATAATAATTATCATAGTAATAATAATAATAATAAAAATAGTAATGATAATATAATAATATAATAACAGCACTAATGATGATGATAACAATACTACTACTAACAATATAATAATATAATAATAAAAGTAATAATAATAACAATACTATAACAATAATTTACCTATCTGTGACTTAAGGCGAATCCTAACAATAGGTTTATTCCGTCACAATAGAAATTCGACGTTAAGGCGAAACGAACGTGGGTTAGGGCGAATCCTAACAATAGGATGAGATAAAAGGATTCGACCTAAGCCGCAGTTAGAGTTATAATAATAATAATAATAATAATAATAATAAAAATCATATTAATAATGATAATAATAATGATAATAATAATGTTATAATCATTTTGTTCATATTTTGATATACATAATTGTGTACTCGACTTGTTATATGCCTATTGCCTTGTTTTTGTCATATATATATATATATACCCTGTACAATGTTGACGAACTTGTATCCTGGGATTGATTGTTACCCTTTTATTATAACTTTTGAAATAAAAGGATTTTAAAAAAAAGTATTCATAATGCATCATCGATCGTTCTCACCTAACAAACAGCATGAAAGTAGATACACAATGGAGATTACTGCACTAGATGACGGCATTGTCACTTAAGGCAAAAGATATCTGTTAATTAGCATAAGGAAAAAAAAAAGACTGTTGAAACTGAACAAAAATTTAAATTAGTTCTACAAACCTAAATCTTTATTTAGCGTATTAGAATCTGAATGTCCGTGTTGTTCCACAATGTTTCCCAAAACATTGTGGAAAGCATTCATTGATTCATATAAGTACCAAATATTATATACAGAATGTCATGAACATGCATGAAGCAGGCCACACCAGATATATCGCTTTATTCAGAAATAAAGAGGATTCATCTATCTATGAATATATATTTAAAAAGAAAAGAGTTGTACGACACATATTACAGCGACAATTTCTCAGGGGTAAATATCCAACAATACATTACCGAATTCTTGACGCTGTACCAGACAAGATACTCAACCCTAACAATAATCTCACGCGATACCCAATTGCAACCCTAAAACTAACCCTATACCATGTATCTCTTTGATGAAAGAAATATGTAAAAGCACCTCTAAAAATTATTGTGGACTTACCGTTTTGCTAATGATTTTGATATTCAGTAAGGTTTCGTCATAAACAGTTCTCTGACGAGCCTGTATTCAATCAAGAGCAGTGTACAGAATCTAAAAGGGATTGTTGCAAATTATATCACGCGATATTATTAAGATGGAGAATCCTATACGATGTAGAAATATAAAGTCAACGCTTTGAAACAACCGTGGCCACCACTTCACGGGGGAGTGTGATAGAGTTTCAGTTCCTTTTTGTATTAATCGTACTAATTAGGCCCTCATGATGTGCGTGAATGGTGAAATATCTTTCTGTTAATGAGTAATGATATCCAAACACTAACACTGATGAGGACGATGTGTTTTATATGCCTAAACGGAAGAATTGATGTAAAATAAATGTTTATGAAACAGATTTGGGGAATTTCCTATTTCTATGTATTTTTCAAGATGAACATGATGAAGTTCTCTCTGTGGGAACCTTTATATTTCTTTTGTTGTTTTCCTTTAAATATATATATATAAAAATACCCAAAAGGAATAATGAATAATGGTTACAAGTCCTTCCACTGTACCGATGACCACTCTTATCACAAGAAAGGACAAGGGTCTTCTAATTAAAATTAGAAGATCCCTGTCCTTTCTTAAATCTCAATCTTTACGTCTCTGAAAAAATCTCTTATATGACATCGACATTTGATGCACTCATGCAAACCTCGTCAGGGAAGCTGATGCTCCGTGCCTGTCATGAATATCAGCTTTCCAGTTTCTAAGTGCAACCCCCCCCCCCCCCCCCCCCCCTCCGGGGCCCAGACTCATGGGAACGTATATGATTTCATAATTAAGTATATCATGCCATAGCTACCAGCGGTGTAGGAAGTTGAGGTTAAGCCAATTTATTTCGCACGAGAAAAGGGAAATGGATATGGAGCAGAAGGTAAAAAATCGATCGATTGGGTCTTTGGAAGCAGGGCTAATTATCATCGGTTCATTCATTCATGCTCTGACAAAAACAAGATGTGTCATCCGTTGTGTTTGTGAACGATCTCATCGATTCGCCTAATCTAGCATTGAAGCATATTTCAATTGTATGACGTCACAATGCTCCGTGGTCAATTTCTTTTATTGACCGAATTCCTAACTCCAACCCTTGACCCCCAAACTATACCTAACCCTAACGTAGAATATCGCATCTTGTAAGCCACTTGTAAAGGGGGTTCAGTCGCATTCACCTATTGATGATATTATCCTGCCTTTATCAACAAAATTTTCCTCATCTATTCCCCAGGACAACCATATACTTTGAACAAATAAACCAATGCGAAACCGTGTTTAAATCAAACAAAACAAAAGAGAATAGGCAAGGGGTATTATTCCTTTTGAAAGGATTCATGTCAATCTTATATTTAGTAGCAATAGTTTTGATGTTGTGTCATCCATCAATATGAAATGCGCCATCTACGAAATACGCCATGGTATACCATGTATACGGTATACGCAATCGAAGTTGGGTGATTGACACATTTTTGAAAAAGCTTATGTGCAGAGAACATTGCGGACATGTGGACATACCTGATGCTTTCTCTGAATAAAGATTACGTAATTGTACATCAAAATTAGTTGTTTATTTTTTTTGTATGTGCATATTATAAAGCTAATAGATATTTCATCAATTTAGTAAACACCAGGAAGCGGTTGCAATAATTGTAGTTCTTTTAGTTTTCAAACAAACAAAAGTGATGTTAATTTTGATGCGAAAAAAATATGTTTCTGCATAATACGAAATCAACCCATTAATCCATTCTTCCATACTACAGCGGTATATTTCCAAGGAAAGGAAAGGAAACAGAGCGCAAATAGTTTTACCAGAATACATCTTTCTTAAATAATAAATTTATTGCAGTGAAACAAGTTCTTATACTATACATATTGATACATAATGATACATATTAGGTAATATAATCTCAATCTGATATAATAATAATGTAATAAAATCATTTCAAAGAGACTTATTTACTTAAATATGACAGTGAAAATAGAAGTTTATAGTACATCCCTCATGTTGTTACTTTATAAATTTACTGTATTAAGGGCAAAGAATTATATTTTCATATAGATTCAATATATAAAGAGAGAGAGAGCGAGAGAAGGGGGTTCTATTCCCGGCGGAGACAGTTTTTCAACCTTAGCAAAAATTTCAAAAGGGAGGAAAGCGCACTCTCGTGTAACAAAAGGCTACGTCATGTTTAATTACTTGGAAACTTGGCATCCAAAACAGATTCTTACCCATCTAAACATATTTATTTCTGCAATATACATGTTTAGTATGCATCATAAAAAGATTACTAGTACTACAAAATAATCAAAGAATACCTTTCAAAACAACGACTTATTGTAGGGTTTTGTCTTCAATTCATCAGCAGAGGCATGGCACGGAGAAGGGAGTCGGACCCAACCTCCCAACAAAAACCCACAGCAATTGTCATCAGAATTTCAAATTTGCCAATGTTGGTATAAATTAGTCGTCAAAAAGAATTTAAATTTGCCGACAAAGGTTCGACAACTTCTTCTCACAGGTATTTTTTACCCCCCCCCCCCCCCCCCCCCACCCCCGTAATTCCATATTTCTATGCAAACGGAATAAAGCTTTTCAAATCAATACGTTTCCCGGTAGGTACAGAAATCTAATGCCCTACTTTTGTTTTCTTTTGGTGCGTTCATTTTCAGACCCAAGACCTTTAAATACAGAAAATGGCAGGGGAAATAATTATAACAATAGTCAATATTCATGAAAATTATTAGCAGATATTGACAAATGCTTCCAACATCATAGTGAATGTGGCAAAAACATTTTGTTATTATATTTAAATCACTTCCAGCATTTAGGAAAGAATCTTTTCCTTGTGTGCACACATCTTGTAGATACTTCCTTTATCTCGCAAAAGGTTGTGTTTTCTGTCATGTTTTGTCGACATGTTAACGCCCAAAACGTTCATGTGCATTATAGGTGTGATTTTCAAGTGGTGTGCTCCTGGTAGAGGACGAATGGTTTGGCCAAATTTTTCATGAACGAACAAAAACATGGACTCCGTTTTCTTGGACCAGATCGGTAGGATCTTCAAGGGAACCACTTAGTACGCAGTAACGATCCGCTGCTACCCATGTAAATGCATCACAGTTTACGGTGCTTATGCATTGCTGTGCACATCTGATCTGGGTTGTTGGACCTTCAACTGTTTCAATGCGCTTGGTAGTGGCAACAGTCTTGTCGGTAAAACGGAGAGAGAAATTGTTTGATGTCTTCCGGGCTGGAACAACTAAATATTCAAAGAGAGTTCCGCACATGTTAATGATTATTTGCAGCACATTTAAACATGTAGACATAATGCACTTATGTATAATCTCTGAACTCATAAAATGACGGTTATACAAGAACTCATACAACAATTATTATTTGAGATCAATCTGGTTAAAAGAAATTAAAACACATGTGTTATATTCGTTTCATGTGGTTTGACTGAAAATACTCAACAACTTTTTAATAAAAATTGTATTTACGAACAGCAGATTGTTTGTTGATCGATATACAATAGACGACTTGATTTTCAATCCTGATAGGATGTTCATCCGAAATTGGGAACAATTAAGCTGCTTGTGATGCCATGCAACATTATATTATTGGTATTAATAGACTACTAATAACTGAAAGCTTAGAATTGCTGATCCCCATTTCTTACCCATCTAATTTGTCACTCTTGCCTCACTGTGGATTAATCCATAATTATTGGGATTTAATACTGGAATGCGTTTGGGAGACACATCGCAATTGTTCAAAATCGTTTGACTTGCGCCATCTATTTTCAAATTATTTGCCTCGCCTTTTCTCTTCATTTTACAAAATTACTTACATGTACCTCGTCTTTTTTCTCCATATTACCGGTTATTACCTCTATTTTCATTCGTAATGGCCATATAGAACCATTGCAATTTTTTTTACACAAACCGCTTTCCATTTTTACTATAATTTGACAGCAAGCTGCTTCCTTGTATCAATAAAATGTTATGTTTGTAATCATTGTTTATTGTGATCTTATCAATAATCCAATTGTTATTATAATCGATTATATCAAATGTTGTCATGGCAGAGGTCTGAACTTTAGTTGGAACACGCAGAGAAATAAATAATTTTACGCCTGAATTTCCTTACAATTCTGTCTTATCAAATGGGGCTAATGAATCAGAGACGTAGCTATACCTGAGTTAGTCGTAGCCGATGTAGTGATCGCGTTTGCAGTACTTGGTTCAGAGGTAGTAGTTTCTGTTGTTGTAGGGGAGTCAGTGGATGTCAATGTTGTGGTCATCTGTGTTGTCCGACTAGTCGTTGGATCTAGCGGTACTGGTGGTGGCTGTATTGTAGTTGTTGTTTGAGTAGTTGTTGATTGAGTGGTTGTTGGTTGGGTGGTGGTTGTTTGGGTGGTGGTTGTTTGGGGGGTTGTGGTTTCATCGCCACCTAAATTGAGGGAGAAAATATATATATGCAAGAACGCTCATGCAAATGGTATTAGAAGGTAAACGTTTATCTGTGTCTCAAAAATATGATAATAGTAATAGGAAATAATAATAATAATAATAATAATAATAATAATAATAATAATAATAATAATAATACTAATAATGATAATAATGATAATAATAATTATATAATCGTTTTAGATTTCTAGATTTGTTTACATTCTCATGCTTTTTTCTAATAAATGGAAGCATTTCGTATTGCGTATGAATAATTAATAAATGCCTCTCTTAGAGTTATGAATGGTAATATCACTTCTGGATAAGTTTACACGTAAAAAGAGTGATGCGATTTTCTAGCTTCATACTTACCGTATATTATAGTTTGGTAGTCTGGGCATCTTTGTGTCTCGTATTTCTGACCGCCCACATAAGCATATCCAGCTGAATTATCCCTTCCATAATTCACCACAAAAAAGGCTCCATTCGTATTGGACTGCGATATACTGTAGGTAGCGGTCTGAATTCCTTGGTAAGGGTAAGCACACATGTCGCCATTTGATGTTGGAGACGGCAGCGTTGTCGTGTAGATAAGATTCCCGGGAGCAGTGTAAGTCATATCTAAACCTGAACCGGACGCACATGGGGCCACGATGGTAAAGTAGTGGGTTAAAGTAAAACCGAGGCTGTCTGCACCTGTTATTCGCATGTATGTGGTCTTCAGTGTGTACTGTTCCTCGGGTGGTATGACAACCATTGATGTGGCTCCCTTGAGGAATTGCACTACTTGAATAGGTTTATCACTGGTGATACGAAGCATGGTGTTCGTTGTCACTTCTCGGCTTTCAGTTTGACCTTGGCTAAGGCTAACCGATGTACCATCGACGTTGATATTGGTGTTGTCTCTGCCTGCAGTAACCTGGATGTAGTAACCTGTCGAGCCATCTGCAAACGGCGGTACGTTGAATATGGTTCCCCATTTATCATAAGGCACCAGCTGTTCTATGGCATAATCGCAGGATCCGGCAAAAAGTTCAGGACTATAAGCACAGGCAGATCCACTAACGACCGAAATAGACTTGTTGGCCAGTATTCTCGACCCCGTAAAGTCGTTAGATGAAGTGGTGATAACCATCTGATACCAGGCCGGAATCTCCACTTCCAAGTCTGAAAGTGGACTAGTATAGGTAACGCCGTTGTATATAAATGGACCATTGGGTGTAAGACGAACGAATGTTGTTTCGCCGGTCGAAGAGATAATCACTTGTCCAAGACCTGGACCCGCTCGAATTGATGCAAAATATTCCTGGCCTTGAAATTCAAGAGGAATTATACCCGTGGCGCCATATGCAAGTTCCTGTAAAGGAATGAAATTGCAATCCCCATAACAGTAATTAAACACCCGACATAGTGTAGTCGCTTAGGTATATTAGTAGGGGTAAATAGAAAAGTTGCGTTGGATTATCACGTTGCCAAAAACTGTAAAAATAATTTGCCGATAAATTTTCTCAAAAAATACCCCCCCCCCCAAAAAAAAAAGGAAAAGGAAACGTTACAACATTGTTAAAATTGTAGACTAAAGTTGAAAATGATACCGTTCATAGGAATTGAGAACAGAAAATTATAATGGGGATGGTGGGACCACCCCCCCCCCCCCCCGTCATCCCGATGACACCTAGTACTCGTTTATTCTAATAGACAGGTATAGTATAAAATCAAAGTACGGTATATCAATGTACTATGAGTCAGAAAAAATGTTACACTTTTTACAATGCTTTTATTACAAATATGAAAGAAATGTCATCATTTTTGCATAAATAATTAATAAAATAATAGTTTTATTTGATACCACATTTGTGGGGAATCATTAATGAATTTACAGTACAGGAATCAATTAATGTGTCCGGGTAAAAACCCATTTGCGCCAACATCAACAATGCCTTGCCTGATGTGGATTCCACTGTACAATGAGAAAGAAAGCCTTTTGTAATGATAATTGAGTCATAGCGTTAGGGGAAGGTCTCCAGACTTAACACTTATGAACTTCTTCGTGTGGGGGTTCCTGAAGTCCAAAGTGTCCAGTAGCCCACCTGCATACTTGAATGACTTGCCTCAACGAATCGTCAGAAAAGCAACCAATCTGCAAGAAGACAGGCAGATTCTTCGTAGGGCCATGGCAGCGATGCTCCATCGAGCTCAGAAATGCATCGAGGGAAACGGACGCCATGTGGAAGCTATGTCCAAGTGCTCAAAATGACTATGAAAAAGGACTTTTCAGTGAAGGTCACTGAATGCTATGATTTATTATTATTTATTTATTTATTCATTTATTTATTGGTTCTCATTTTTATTTGTCTTGATTAAACATATGCATAAACTGTACGCTCATTGTTTGTGTGAATGTTGGTGTCTCGGTTTCAGTAGGTAATCAAACGACTTGGCGCAAATGAGTTTTGACTACCTTCAAACAATGGCTGTTGTCCACTCAACCGTAACATCAACGTTGAAACAAATGTTACCAAACAACAAAGGAATATTTATCCTATCATACATGCTAAAAATACTCTGTTAATCCCACATTTTTAAAACAATACTCATTTCAAAAAGTGTAACATTCTTTTTGACTCACACTGTATATATCAAACGTCTTAGTTAGCTCTGGATGAGAATACTAGTGAAGTGTTCCAGAGCTAGTGATGTTAAGTATGCCTAGATGTCGTGCATTATCAGAAACCTTGTCAGTATACGTACGTACGACCCTTATTCAGAGTCATTTTCATATGACATTATTCAAATAATATTCCCATAAAAATATTTAGGGTTTACATTTATAAAGCAAATAATGAATTGGTCATTCGTTAATCACACAATCTAATCTCTCTCGGTGAGCCTGCATGATTGTGCATTTGTTGTATTTAAATTTCGTATGAGAAATGCACACAGCCTCAACTCCACTTCGGATCGATGGTATAATGAAGTACTAAATGTGAGATTCCCACCTAACATAATTCCAAGAAGTATGACCGAAATACTAAAGGCAATGATTTGCAAATGTATGATACTCCCTTAACACCTTGTTCAATGCAAAAGCTTCTCCAGCTATTTATACTTACTACAGAGTTTGATCCAAATAAGTACATCCTGAGATTGTTGTCAAGGCTGATGTGTGATGTCCCGTCTTGTAATCCGGTAGTTCTTTCAACTGTTGACTCTGCTGTGTATGTCAGCTTAAAATGCTGGGGCATTCCTGATACGGAGAAGACTGCAGATACAGCCTGGGCCGGTCGAGCTATGGTGAAAGAGGTACCCGATGATCGGTTGGTCTGAATGAAGCTTCCGTAGTCTCCGATATATGTATTGTACTGGCCGCTTGCAAAGAGACCGAAGACAAATTCATCTCCAAATCTGGTTGAATCTGCATGATTTCCGACTGTCATGAAGAAAGTAGTTGAATTACACTTCAGGATTCATTTAAATTATTAATCTTATATTGTCGATCAAAGAGGGTATAAACTAATAAAATAGCATATATCCAAGAAAAACACATAGGCCTACTTCTTCAAGTATGTCCAATAGGGAAAAACAAAGATTTCTCATAGAGACATACTATGAAAAAAGATTGAAAAGAAACTTAAAGAACAACGTTACTTTGTAAAAAATAAACTATGTATGGAAATCTCCTGAACGAGGTCATATACAGCTTTTTAAAAGAATCAGAATTATACTTAGCATCTTTCAAATTTTGCCTCTATCCATAGTGATCTTATTTGCATAAATGTGTAATACATTGTAGTAATTTTAGGCTAGATTAGTTCAATTGTTTTAGATTTTGTAACGATTTGTTAACAATAAGTTATGTCAACAGTAAATAGTTAAATTAATGTTGATGGTTGTTGAGAACAAAAAATATTTTTAAAAGTGAATTCAAGGTCTGAGTAACAAGATCAGCTGGGTAGTGGCAGGGGGTATACAGAAGAAAGAGAGAACTGAAGTTATTTGAAAGGCAACAAAAAAATATCAATAAGATCAATATTCAATCGTACTCTTGTGAATTAGCCGGAGCCGGGCAGTTTATTTTTCTACTAATATACTCATCGTATTATGCACTCTTTCAAGGTCACCGCCTCAACAAACAAAAATGTGCTAATTGTAAAACAGACTATGAAACTGATATTCCGGTATAGGGGATTTAGGGGAAGGTCTGAAACTGAACATGCCCCCTTCCTCTATTTGAAAACCAATCTGCATACCTGAATTAAACAACAACAAAAAATTACCCATTGTTGTGCAATTATTCAGAATTGTGCCCCCTCCTTTTTCTTTTTCTTTTTTACACCATCCTGGGTCTCAGCCTGAACATTACCATACTGTCATAGAAATTCATGAAATAATGTACCGGGGTGAAAATATGAAGTAAATAAAGTAAAAATCCAACAATAGTAGTCAGAAATAGGTGTAATCATTGCTACTCACATGACTGACATGCCTACATGTTTGAGGACCATTTAAGTTGTTGTTTTTTTACATTCAGTTTCTTTAGTGTGATCCCTCACCCAGAATAAATCATGGTAGCCATAGAAACGGCACTGAGTAAGAGGGGTCTTTTTTATGTTATACCGTTCAATGAATTACATTCAAACATTTGATTAAAGAAAAGCAAACATGATCGGCAACCTTAAATTTGTGCATCCTCCTGTGTCTCCCAATCCTACATTATAATCTACAGTAACAAGGGAGACTGGTGTGTTTGCCAATTCGATTTTGGTTTTAAATGAGGAGCGTCCACGTGAAAAGACGCGGCGGTCTGTTCTGTCTGTTATTTATTGCTTGTGAGAACAGATAATGTTTCCCGGAGGATTTGTAAAGCTTAAGATATTTTAAATGGAAGTATAAAGGTTTGGGCATATTTACAATTCAGAAAATGCATGATTATTTTGTTGCCTCATTAGTAAATAAGGAGTTAACCTACACCTAAAGCACACCGCACACTATATTATCGACTGCTATCCGATTTTGGAAATAAATCGCAATGACATTAAAGGGGAATTAACCTCAAAATATAAATGTGCTTATATTCAAAGATGTAATCTATTCCTTCTTGTTGCCCTACGTAGTTTTGCTTAAAAATATACGAGATAGGTATAAATCAAGATTTTCTCAGCAAAATGTATTGTCTGCTAGCGATACCTGGGGGCTGCCATTTTCTTGATGTGTACATAAAGATATTTTTAATCCGAATGAAAAATTCTTACTGATTGATCTTCCTGATCCAAAATCCCATTTGAGATTTAAAATATTTAACAGATATATACATATATTCTAAAAACGAAAATGTGTTTTATATTTCTTTGAAAATTACTATTTTACTAAGTATAAATCTATTTTCGTGATACTACGACGTTCGCGACGGAGCAAATTAATTCAAATTTATGGACGATAACTTTCCCGAGCGTCAATCATGTCATTCGTGACAAACTACGCATTCACCTGCTTTGAGATAATGGACTTCAATAGTCAGAATACGCGTTGTATAAATTATGTTCTGCTCTGCCATGCAAGCCCAAGAAATCGATTTCTATTTAGCAAAACCAGAGAATTTTAAAAGAAATCTATAAATTTCAAATTTTAGAACATAAATTATGTATACACCTGTTATGTATTTTCCATCATATATAGGGACTTTTCGCAATGAAGAGAAGCTATTTAGCTCTAGGATTAAAAATATCTTCTTGACCAGAACGGTTTCCAATGGTTCATGTACAACTCCATATCATCAAGAAAATGGCAGCCCCCATGTAAAGTGTTAGCAGATGATACCGTGTGCTAGATTGTCTTGATTTAAATCCTCTGGGGTTAATTCTCCTTTAAATATAAGCATTTTAACAAATAAAATGTACCTGATTCAGGTTCTGAACAATAACACGAATACTAAAGATAAGATTGTGGTGCGCTGTCGACCTTATACCCGGAATAAGGGCCAAATTTGTTTCAAATCGTAGACAGTCGTATGACTGCTCTGACGTCACTGCGACTTGGAGCCGATTGGCCTTTCCTCCGACAAGAAAGCTCGCAGTACGCCGTGTTTTCGATTTTATTATGTATATTACTATTCAGAATCTCAATCAATAATATTTATGTGTTTAAAGGCCAAGTCCACCCTAACAAAAAGTTGATTTGAATAAATAGAGAAAAATCCAACAAGCATAACACTGAAAATTTCATCAAAATAGGATGTAAAATAAGAAAGTTGTATTTTAAAGTTTCGCTTAATTCCGCAAAACAGTTATATGCACATCCTGCTCATTATGCAAATGAGGGAACCAGTGATGTCTCCCACTCACTATTTCTTTTGTATTTTATATAAAAGAATATTTGAATTTCTGCAGATTTCACAATTAGGAAGCTCTCATTGAATTCTGTATAGGTTGCAACAATGGCAATTACACATGTTCAGCGAGGAATCAAACCTTGTTTCACATTATAACAAGGAAAAATTACAATGTTTCGTATTAAGCGAAACTTTAAAATACCATAACTTTCTTATTTTACATACTATTTTGATGAAGTTTTCAGTGTTATGCTTGTTGGATTTTTCTCTATTTATTCAAATCAACTTTTTGTTAGGGTGGACTTGGCCTTTATATGAAAATGTTATTTCATTTTCTTTCGAAATCGGTTTGCAGACCGATCGTATAGTGTGCGGTGGACTTTAACCCATTTCGCGACTTACCAGTACAAGTCTGTGCCTTTGCGACATGAAGGAGCCGTAAAGCAAATGTCATCAGAAAGGTGATAATCACTTGAGACATATTTCCTGCCATACCTTAACGGCTTAATAAATGAGAGTAACAATTCTGGAATGAAAAGGAGAGAAAGATGATGATTTCTGCCTAATCGAGGAATAAGTCTCCCCTCATCCAGTGTGTACGCACACACTTGCGTGTTATGTCTATTAAATTGGAATGAATCGGGGAATGAAGTCACCATAGCGTTGCACGCAATAAACCGATACTGTGCGGAGTGAATGAGGGGAGACTTATTTCACGATAATGCTAGCTTCTAATTTAAGTAGCTAGAGCAAAGTAGCAATAAAATAAAGACAAAACAAACATTTTGATTAATTTACCAGTAGGGTTACAGCCTGAATAATATTGTAAAAAAATGTATGTAATTCCACTAGCTATATTATATCAACTATGAAACAAAAAAAAACAACATGCTTCCTTAAAAATATAAAACACAATTAAAATTGCTCCATCAACTTGTTCGTAATTTTCTTCTGTGATATTAATTGTTGGTGTATCTGATTCAGTATGGATTAATTTGAATACACCATTCCTATTGAATCAGATGATATATTTATGTTGATAATCGATATACATTACTGTAGATACAAATCTATTGTTTGCCAATATTATGGTTATCCGAATCTTTTGCCCTCGTTGCAGGAGTTCTTTGAAGTAAACTAAAGAAAAAGTAAAATAATTACTTTTTATTAGTATTTCTGCACTCAATATTTAATTTAAAATAATTTCATTTTGATTAAAAAGCTATGATATGCATATACACGATATGCATATATATTCCTTTGAAAATACGATGCAAACGTTTTTATTGCACGTTGCAAATAATTGATTGTAGTGTCAAATATGGATGTTTCGTGATTGAAACCTACGGTTTATATTAATATTTTCTGCACTATAAAGTTTTCGGTTATATGATTATAGTAATACAGTGACGGTTAATGGCGAAGGCAGTGGCTTATTTGGGATTGAAACTAAATAATGCTTTCATTTGATCAATTTAACTCCATGATGTAGTTTCAATGAGAGGGCGTAATAATACTGACCGCAGTCGACAAAGTAATAAATAAACGCAAATCCATCTCAATGTCAACGCTGCGTCAAAGTGGGATTGCAGTTTAATCAGTGGCATTCGTTGAGAGGGACATTGGCATATGGATTTGGGCAGAACTACCACTCATATTTCATGATGAATAGTTATGCTAAAGTTCCAA
Source organism: Heliocidaris erythrogramma (assembly GCA_025617745.1). Taxonomy (NCBI): domain Eukaryota; kingdom Metazoa; phylum Echinodermata; class Echinoidea; order Camarodonta; family Echinometridae; genus Heliocidaris; species Heliocidaris erythrogramma. The sequence continues at coordinate 13,651,523 of CM046856.1, forward strand.
GGGGGACAGTGGCATAGGGCAGTCTGTGGCAAGAGGGACAGTGGCATAGGGATATGTGCAGAATTACCACTCATATTTCATGATGAATAGTAATGCTAAAGTTCCAAGAACATCATGCATATTAATTAACTTGTGTGGATGAGTATAGGTCTAGGCATTAACAAATTATAAGACTTGTTATCTAAATATGCATCATGATTTTTTTTATTTTTTTTTTGAAGTCAATATGGATTTGCGTGTCTATCTTTAATGCTAAACCGATCCAACGTTGTATCAAGGAAAATCGTAATAAAGGTGAAGGAGTTAGCTATGACAGCCTGGATGTCGTCGGACGTTATTTTTGCTTTTTAAAAATCTTCTTCTTTGTCAGTTTGAAAAGATATTGCCCCCCTCCTCCCCCCCCCCCCAAAAAAAAAAATAATAAATAAATAAATAAATAAATAAATAAAATAAAATAAAATAAGATTACAAAATTTAAAAAATTATAATAATAATTATAATATTAAAACAAGCTAAACATTAGTAAGCGAAGAAGCTTGACTGGGGAGGAATTTTTAATTTGTAAACAAATCTTTCGGCATATTACTCCCAGTGTTAAAGATCGTATGCTCGATCTGTAATGAAAAACACAAGTCAGAAAAAATTGGAACCAGCGGGATTCGAACCTGTCATCTACTGCTTGCCGGGCAGCGACTTAACCACCAGGCTATTCTGGTTCACGGCCAAGTCACGACGAACTAGAATCAAATACCCAAGATCCTCTTCTTTCTGACTCATTAATATTCAAACGGTCCGCCGTGGAACAATGGTTAGTAAGCGAAGAAGCTTGACTGGGGAGGAATTTTTAATTTGTAAACAAATCTTTCGGCATATTACTCCCAGTGTTAAAGATCGTATGCTCGATCTGTAATGAAAAACACAAGTCAGAAAAAATTGGAACCAGCGGGATTCGAACCTGTCATCTACTGCTTGCCGGGCAGCGACTTAACCACCAGGCTATTCTGGTTCACGGCCAAGTCACGACGAACTAGAATCAAATACCCAAGATCCTCTTCTTTCTGACTCATTAATATTCAAACGGTCCGCCGTGGAACAATGGTTAGTAAGCGAAGAAGCTTGACTGGGGAGGAATTTTTAATTTGTAAACAAATCTTTCGGCATATTACTCCCAGTGTTAAAGATCGTATGCTCGATCTGTAATGAAAAACACAAGTCAGAAAAAATTGGAACCAGCGGGATTCGAACCTGTCATCTACTGCTTGCCGGGCAGCGACTTAACCACCAGGCTATTCTGGTTCACGGCCAAGTCACGACGAACTAGAATCAAATACCCAAGATCCTCTTCTTTCTGACTCATTAATATGCCGAAAGATTTGTTTACAAATTAAAAATTCCTCCCCAGTCAAGCTTCTTCGCTTACTAACCATTGTTCCACGGCGGACCGTTTGAATATTAATGAGTCAGAAAGAAGAGGATCTTGGGTATTTGATTCTAGTTCGTCGTGACTTGGCCGTGAACCAGAATAGCCTGGTGGTTAAGTCGCTGCCCGGCAAGCAGTAGATGACAGGTTCGAATCCCGCTGGTTCCAATTTTTTCTGACTTGTGTTTTTCATTACAGATCGAGCATACGATCTTTAACACTGGGAGTAATATGCCGAAAGATTTGTTTACAAATTAAAAATTCCTCCCCAGTCAAGCTTCTTCGCTTACTAACCATTGTTCCACGGCGGACCGTTTGAATATTAATGAGTCAGAAAGAAGAGGATCTTGGGTATTTGATTCTAGTTCGTCGTGACTTGGCCGTGAACCAGAATAGCCTGGTGGTTAAGTCGCTGCCCGGCAAGCAGTAGATGACAGGTTCGAATCCCGCTGGTTCCAATTTTTTCTGACTTGTGTTTTTCATTACAGATCGAGCATACGATCTTTAACACTGGGAGTAATATGCCGAAAGATTTGTTTACAAATTAAAAATTCCTCCCCAGTCAAGCTTCTTCGCTTACTAACCATTGTTCCACGGCGGACCGTTTGAATATTAATGAGTCAGAAAGAAGAGGATCTTGGGTATTTGATTCTAGTTCGTCGTGACTTGGCCGTGAACCAGAATAGCCTGGTGGTTAAGTCGCTGCCCGGCAAGCAGTAGATGACAGGTTCGAATCCCGCTGGTTCCAATTTTTTCTGACTTGTGTTTTTCATTACAGATCGAGCATACGATCTTTAACACTGGGAGTAATATGCCGAAAGATTTGTTTACAAATTAAAAAAAGCTAAACATTGAAAAGAATGTTACAACGTTGACAAATCTTAAAAAATAACTAAAATTCATTCAAATTTATCCCTGATTTTGACTAAAATGATTCTACTCTTGTAGTTATCCACCAATTGCCGTACCTATTTTCCATCATGAGTGCCCCCTCCCGTTCTTTACGTACACTCTTTCTATGGACTGTATGGAGCCGGGGAAGGTACATTGTATAAATTACTTCTATCTCGTTTAAAGGACACAATATCTCGTTTTAATGACATAATTATTACGTATTAACAATACAGTACTCAGTAGAATTAAGCATATTTTACCAATGTCAGTACTTGTTAAATTATATATTACTTGTTAAAATATTTATTACAAAGGTTGTACCTGTTGCAAAAACGTGCTATTAGGATAATAACAAAGTCGCCATACCTTGCCCATACGAACTACCTTTTTAAAGATCTTAATATTTTAACAATATATGACCTAAATAGCTACCATGTTGCCATATTTATGTATCAATATTTTAAAAACGTTTTGCCAGAATGCTTTAATAATTCATTTATTCCCCAAAATGCTAACAATAGATATACAACATGACATTCTAATAAATTATATTTGCCTAAATACCGATATGAATTCTCTCGTTCAGTTATTAACTATAGAGGACCTTTAATATGGAATAAATTGAAAGCAGAACAGAAATCTTCCCAATCTCTTTTCAAGAGACAGTACAAGTCGTCTCTTATTTATCAATCATCTACTCAATAAATATTTAGTTGCCTGTTTCGTTTTTTTGTTTTTATTTTTTGTTTTTTTAAATACTGTTGCCTACCTTTTTATGTTTATGTAAAGTACATTTCTATCTGATTTTGGGGACTAGTCTCGATAGGCCTATGGCCTTTGCTGGTCCCTACATCCAATAATTGCTTTGTTTATCGTTATACTGTTGACTGATTTTTTTTCTCTTTTTTTTTGTATCGTATTTTTACCTGTCACCTTTTTATAATGTATTTTCAAACATTGTATTATCGTATTATGCTTTTATTCTGGATGTAAATAAAAGGCCATACGGGCCAATCAATCAAAAATCAATCAATTATCTCGTTGACAAACGCGCCGCGCAGACGGGCCAGCCCAGTCGGGCGCGGCTAACCCGTAGCTCGGTGAGGTGTGTAGCGAGACAGATTATCTCGTTTTAATGGCACATACCAATATTGGGTGTTTTCATCGGGTTTTTAAAAAAACTAAATAAATGTAACAAATATGAATGTATTTGCATTAAAAAAATATAATTTTTAATCATCCAGAAAAAATATTATCTGGCTTTAATAATTGGCCGAGTACTCTATATTACAGAGAGGGCATTTCGGGTATGTAATAAGAGCAAAATTGAGAAGCCACATTTTGCTGATTTTTACTCCCTTGATTTTCAACAAAATTAATGTCAAAACCAAAATAACTCTGGGACATAATGGACCCTTATTATTAGGCCTATGTTTGTTATCAATACTATACTACTCCTATTATTACTCATTTCCTATTATTATTCTATTATTCATATATTTTTATTTTTTTAACTACACCCTACTCCTTGTTGACTTACGTAGCGCTCGAGAATTATATTCTGTACCCATATACGGACTATTATTATTATCATTTACTATCATTACGTGAGAACCTTTCATTCTGACCATCTTTCTCCGGGATCTTTCTTCACTCATACCATTGTTAATGGGTATTTGCTTTGCTTAACAACATCACAGCTCTCTCATTCTCAATTCATGCTTGTCACTAGGGCCCGCATATGATAAAAAAACCCACTTTTCTTCATATTATCATTGTTTTATTTTGTTTAAGCAATCTATTATATTCCTTTCGATATTACTACTCCTTCCGGGTTTTTTTTTTTTTTTTTTTTTTGGGGGGGGGGGGGGGTATTCCTTTCTTTTTGGTGAAAAACACTATTTGTGACATGACCACAAAGGCATATAACCTGGGTAAAATATTTCAATAGACTTACATCGTTGCATTGAGCAAATAAAATTTCATTTCATTTCTGTAAAGTATTTAAATTTATAATTTATTTTCCAATTCAAAATATTAATGATACAAAGGAAACACGGAGATCCAAGGAACACTGTTACTTTAATGTTTGTAGGAGACATTATTTTAGGAAGGCATTACAATAATTTTGAATTATTTATTGTTCATCCATTTTGAACAGAATATGCTATTCACATCATAAAACATAACAGAAATTCCAACAGATCCTTCACAATGTGTTGATAGCCTGAGCTATATAGACTATGCGTGCATCCAAGAGAGGACGGTTCGTGGTGCAAATAAATCTCATTTATTGATGAGAGGATGCTTTACAGTAATGTCATTATTACGTAACCACGCATTTTCAGATTCCGAAACATGCACAGATGCAAGGTAACCATGAGTACATATGAAAAATGCCAAAAAATCACAAATGAAAAAAAAATCACAAATTTGGCTAAAGAGGACGGTTCGTGGTGAAGGCGATGAGTTCTTAAAAAACGAGATTTCATGTTGTTTTAAAGAGATAAAGAATTTACCATGATATCATGGTAAGTTATTATGCAGTTCATTTGTCTTTGATATTGACAGAGTTCATGGAGTTTGGTGCACCGAAACAAAAAACTACTAACTAGACATCAAGGTTTTCTTTTTAGGTTTTACAGTATTTTGTTGTTGTTGTTGTTACATCACTCAAACGCTAAAGCGGGACGACAAAACACTAAACGAGAAATTTACTGTAACTAAATTAGATTGATTTGATTTGTAAAATACTGTGCTAATTAAGACAATGCGAAGATATAATTATGCTTAGCTCCGCTTTCGGTGGTGAAATATATTTTGTAGTTTTGTCACTTCCTTATTCTCCTCTCATCTCCTGGTGACGCGACATTTGCTCCTGCGACATTTGCTCCTCCGTTCATATCTCGAAAGGTCAAAGGTTAAGGTCAACGTCATGATTTTTTTTTTTTTTTGTTAGGGTTAGGGTTAGGTTTAGGTTTAGGATTAACATGGCAAATTTAAACCGGAGCAATTGTCGCAGGAGCAAATGTCATGGAACCCATCTCCTACACTCGTCTCCCCCCCCCCCCCCCACCCTCTTTTCTTCCAAGCTTGATCTTACACTGACCTGCTTTCTTCATTCCTTCTTTGTATGTCTACTACATACGTTATTTTTTTCTATGGTTATGTTGGTATCAAAACACATATCGACTGGTAGCGAACTGTATAGTAGTCAATCAATAAGTGGCGCGTATTATTTTGATTATTCTATGAAGGTCGAGGTTACCAAGAAAGTTTAATGACGTGGGACAAACCACGTACGGAAAATTATTTATTTGAAATCAATCGGTCATAATTACTTGTCTCAAGCTCTAACGTTACTGCCGCTGTGCCTGGTCATGATAATGGACTTTAAAAATGTACAATTTGCAGTGTGTCCTAGAAAAAAATTTCTATCATGAGGAATAATGTATACGATTGAATTTAAACAATGGAAAGTGGTCCTACTAAAAATTTCATTTAATTTGACTGTCCATTACCGAAACACAAAAACTGACAAATTGTCCATCAGGATAGATTGTCAGACGGTCCCAAAAAAATTGGGGCAAATTTTTCTCTTCAAGGCCCATGGACCAAATTTTGTCAGAAGGAGGAGGTATGGGTGTACATTACAAAAATATAAAATCTGACAACAAATTTCCATAGGGAAGGGGGTGTAAGACGCTCCTGCAAAAACACCAAAGTGCCCCTAAACCAAGCTGTGCTGCCCAAAATGTTCTGAATGAAGAGAAAAGCAATTTTTAGGCATTACAAGCTTAATAACTCCTAAGTGTCTCATTAAATAATTAATGTCAAATTGACATAGTACAATCTTGAGTATTGCCACTTTCTTGGTGTTCAATTTGCTGTCAAATGATCATTTTAATAATAAGTTATTTAATTGCAAATTATATATTGCTTCCTCAAAAGTGGTCAAATGATATTGTCAGGATTATGTAAACACACCCATTGTCCATCTGCACCTGTTTGACAACAATCCTTGTCAAACTGGCGCATCCCGACGGATTTTTTGTAAATTCTTGTGTTTGGTAATGTATTATCATACACCATCTTCTGACAAAGTTTGGCGCATATGCTAGATGGGTTGAAATCTATGGGGCGCCAAGTGTAAAGTGCCTATTCCGTTACAAAATTGCCTCATTTCGTGACAAAATTCACTCAAAACTGTCTTCTGTTACAAAATTATTGAACAACGGTTCATTTTGTTACAAAATGAATTTGGAAAGGTTATTCTGTAACAAAATGATTCTGACCATTTTCATTCTGTAACAAAAAATTATTTTGTGACAAAATATTTTACACTCCCATTTTATTCTGTAACGAAATCATTCTGTTACAAAATTGACATTACAAAATAATTTTGTCCATTTTCATTTTGTAACGAAATCATTCTGTTACAAAATAGTAAGGACGAAATGATTTTGTCTATGTCGTTTTGTAACAAAACTATTCTGTTACAAAACTGACAGTACAAAATAATTTTGTCCATTCTATTTTGTAACAAAATCATTCTGTTACAAAATTGACAGGACAAAATAATTTTGTCCATTCTATTTTGTAACAAAATCATTCTGTTACAAAATTGACAGGACAAAATAATTTTGTCCATTTCATTCTGTAACCAAATTATAGCTGTTACAAAATGGACAGGACAAAATGATTTTGTTCATTTTCATTTTGTAACAGAATCATTCTGTTACAAAATTGAAAGGACAAAATGATTTTGTCGTATTTCATTTCGTATAACAAAATCATTCTGTTACAAAATGTATAGGACAAAATGATTTTGTCCATTTTCATTTCGTATAACAAAATCATTCTGTTACAAAATAGAATTAACAAAATTTTTTTTGTCCATTTCATTTTGTAACAGAATTCATTCCGTACGCACAGGACCAGGACCGAATGGTTTTGTCCATTTTCATTTTGTAACAGAATTCATTCCGTACGCACAGGACCAGGACCGAATGGTTTTGTCCATTTTCATTTTGTAACAGAATGATTTTGTTATACGAAAAGAAATATTGAATGAGGCAATATTGTAACGGAATAGGCACTTTACACTTGGCGCCCGGGGCGCCAAGTGTAAAGTGTACAATATTGTAACGGAATAGGCACTTTACACTTAGCGCCAAGTGTAAAGTGCCTATTCCGTTACAGAATTGCTTTTCCAAATTCATTTTGTTACAAAATGAATTTTGGAAAAGTAATTCTGTAACGGAATAGGCACTTTACACTTGGCGCTCCGGGCGCCAAGTGTAAAGTGCCTATTCCGTTACAATATTGCCTCATTTCGTGACAAAATTCACTCAAAACTATCTTCTGTTACAAAATTATTGAACAACGGTTCATTTTGTTACAAAATTTACGCCCCGGGCGCCAAGTGTAAAGTGCCTATTCCGTTACAATATTGCCTCATTCAATATTTAATTTCGTATAACAAAATCATTCTGTTACAAAATGAAAATGGACAAAACCATTCGGTCCTGGTCCTGTGCGTACGGAATGAATTCTGTTACAAAATGAAAATGGAAAAAAAATTTTTGTTAATTCTATTTTGTAACAGAATGATTTTGTTATACGAAATGAAAATGGACAAAATCATTTTGTCCTATACATTTTGTAACAGAATGATTTTGTTATACGAAATGAAATTTGGTTACAGAATGAAATGGACAAAATTATTTTGTCCAAAATTGACATTACAAAATAATTTTGTCCATTTTCATTTTGTAACGAAATCATTCTGTTACAAAATAGTAAGGACGAAATAATTTTGTCCATTCTATTTTGTAACAAAATCATTCTGTTACAAAATTGACAGGACAAAATAATTTTGTCCATTCTATTTTGTAACAGAATGATTTTGTTATACAAAATGAAAATGACCAAAATCATTTTGTCCTGTCCATTTTGTAACAGCTTTAATTTGGTTACAGAATGAAATGGACAAAATTATTTTGTCCTGTCAATTTTGTAACAGAATGATTTTGTTACAAAATAGAATGGACAAAATTATTTTGTCCTGTCAATTTTGTAACAGAATGATTTTGTTACAAAATAGAATGGACAAAATTATTTCGTCCTTACTATTTTGTAACAGAATGATTTCGTTACAAAATGAAAATGGACAAAATTATTTTGTAATGTCAATTTTGGACAAAATAATTTTGTCCATTTCATTCTGTAACCAAATTATAGCTGTTACAAAATGGACAGGACAAAATGATTTTGTTCATTTTCATTTTGTAACAGAATCATTCTGTTACAAAATTGAAAGGACAAAATGATTTTGTCCATTTTCATTTCGTATAACAAAATCATTCTGTTACAAAATAGAATTAACAAAATTTTTTTTGTCCATTTTCATTTTGTAACAGAATTCATTCCGTACGCACAGGACCAGGACCGAATGGTTTTGTCCATTTTCATTTTGTAACAGAATTCATTCCGTACGCACAGGACCAGGACCGAATGGTTTTGTCCATTTTCATTTTGTAACAGAATTCATTCCGTACGCACAGGACCAGGACCGAATGGTTTTGTCCATTTTCATTTTGTAACAGAATGATTTTGTTATACGAAATGAAATATTGAATGAGGCAATATTGTAACGGAATAGGCACTTTACACTTGTAATAAGATCCCCCGGATCTACGGGGGGGGGGGGGGGGTTAGGGGTTTAACCCCCCCCCCCCCCCCCCCCCTTGGGCTGCCAAGTAAAAATTTAATGTGCATAGAAAAACGCCATCATAATCCAGACCCACACAGTACGTTCCTATAGCACAGGACTGCTTTTTATGGTCTCCATTGCGTTAGTAGATGCCAGGAAAACATCACTTACGGGGGTTCAAAATAGCGAAAAAAAATCGGCTCGCCGCTACGCATCGTCGTTGGGTCCATAGGCGATGGACTTGGCTTGGCTTGGGCTTGATCGTTAATTGAAAGTCAGGCTGGGAAGTCCATTCACCTAACTGCGGATTACTGATGCAGCAACATCAGCAGGAAACTGGCTGATTAACTAGGACCATTGGCTGGAGCCCTTAGCTTTGAGAGTTTTGCATCCATTATTAATGGCTAACTTCATTTGTTCGGTTCATCTGCTGAATATAATATAGTACTCATTAGCTGTGCTATACGGCACAGCGTCCATAAACATTACTGCACAATCTGGCCAGGTTGGGCAACTGCAACTAGCATTCCAGTAAACAATGTAGATTTCCGCTGGATATTTTTTTTCCAGTCTTTATTTCAGCAAACTGCGGCAAACCAAAATAATTATCCCATCCTCGTCGCCAATATTGTGTTTTCTCATGTTCAATGTTAATATTCAGCCAAGAGATGATGACAAATAAAGACTTATTTGTAACTTTGACAAGTAAAGACTTATTTGTAACTTTGCAACTACATGGTGAATAAGTTCTTCATGCCATTTTATCTAAAAGCTTATAAATTCATGTTTTTTGTTATTTGTTTGGCTTTCAATTTTGTAAACTTCCTTGCATTCAGTTTTTTGTCCTCGAATTTTGTTCGCGTTTATTTAGTACCTGCCAAATAAAATGTTATGAGTCATCTTTTACAATGGTGGAGCCCATCGACTTAGGAATGTTAAGACATCTGGTGTATAGAAAATTCTGCTATGGAATTCTCTCCCTCATAAACAGAAGTATCCATAGCAGTGGCGTATCTAGGTATTATGGCGCCCGGGGAAAACAATGAAGTCCCCCCCCCCCCCCTCCGAGTGCCCAAACTTATCTTGCTTTTGTACAGGCGAGGGAGCAAAGCGACCGAGCGGCAAATTTTCCATTTTTAATTCTAACAAAACACCATTTCTTGTGCATCTTACCCAAGAAATTTTGCAATTGACCACTGCAATTCAGCGGTAGAGAAGCTCGAATTTTGTACATAGATAAACTGTTTACTATTCACTCACTTCTAAAATTGGGAGCAAAATTTACGAAAACCTTGAGAAATAGTCGAGAAATTTAGCAAGGCGACCGAACGTTAAGATTTTTTTCAAATGTTGAACCTTTGCAAATGCTGTTTCATAGACTTATCCCATATCAGGGCGAAACATTAAGCAAGAGTCAGATGAAACTTACATGATAGCGAGCAAAGCAACGACAATTACATCTTCATTTTTCATATATACTGGGGGCGCAAAACTACAAGATCCTGAAAGAAAATAATTATGCGAGGGAGCGAAGCGACCGAACTTTAGAAAATTTCGCATTTCCAACCCTCAAAAACTGTGTTTCTAATGCATTTACCTTGCTGATTGGGGGCGCATAATGAGGATTATGATTTTTCTTAATTTTCCTTTTTTTTTCTTTCTCTCTTTTGCGTTTTTGCGCCTCCTCCAAGTGCCGCCCGGGGCACTTGCCCCCCTGCCCCCTAGATACGCCACTGATCCATAGTAACCAACCATACAATGTAACTATAATATTATGTAAATAATTATGCGAGGGAGCGAAGCGACCGAACTTTAGAAAATTTCGCATTTCCAACCCTCAAAAACTGTGTTTCTAATGCATTTACCTTGCTGATTGGGGGCGCATAATGAGGATTATGATTTTTCTTAATTTTCCCTTTTTTTTTCTTTCTCTCTTTTGCGTTTTTGCGCCTCCTCCAAGTGCCGCCCGGGGCACTTGCCCCCCTGCCCCCCTAGATACGCCACTGATCCATAGTAACCAACCATACAACGTAACCTTAAATGTGTCCTGTTTATTCACATTCTTTGTCCATGACTTTTGTAAACATTGTTTGGCCTATACCATGCCTGTTCTAATGCAAATATTCTCCTGTCTTATTAACTATTCTCGTAGACTGTCTTTCTGCATTTTTGCTCACGTATATACATGTATACGATGATGATTCACCGGATTTGCTTGTAGTTCCGATGAGTGTATTTCCTTTACATGCTTTAGATGATATTGATTTTAATACATGTTTCAATGATTCGCAAGAACACCTTTTGCCTGTATATAGACTCTAGGGAGGGTGCGGATAAGTTTGTGTCAAGTATATTTCTGAATCCTCTGAAACGATACAATTTTCTATAATTTTGACCTAAACGATACATCACCTCAAATTCCAGAAGCTAAGTACTTGACAGAAAATCAATTTATAAAGAAGTCATCTACTCCGAATAACAATTTATCCTTTCTCCATTTCAATATACGAAGCCTTAATGAAAACCTGGACTATTTCAATACATTCCTCGGCAAGCTTCCTTTCGATTTTTCAGTAATGGGGTTATGTGAAACTTGGCTTGGGGACGAAAGATATCCTTTACATTTTTTTAGATAACTATACGTACACGGAAAATAATAGAGTGGGTAAATCAGGGGGTGATGTAGGGATATATACCTCGAACAAATTCCAAACCAAAACTTTAGTTATATGTCAGATGTCGCCAAAATTGTTTTTATTCAAGCCAGCTCAATTCAACCCAAATTAAATTAATTTCTTGATCTACTTGAAAACATATTATCTGCACCTTGAAAACAAAACCTGTTTTTATTATGGGAGACTTCACTCTTGAGCTCTTGAAATGCGGTAGGCTACATGTAATCATTGCCAAGAAATTGTGTGATATAATGCTCTCGAAATCACTTATACCCGTAATTAACAAACTCGCCCGAATATCCAGTAACTCCTCAACCCTTATAGACAACATTTTCACTAACTCCACTGAACATATAAATACTGGCATAAAGTGACATGTGTGATCACTTCCCAGTATTTGTATTTAGGCCTACCCCTCTCCATAATGCACGTTCTATCCGTATTTTGAACCGAAACTTTTCGGATAACAATATAGGATTTTTAAATTAATGTTTACAGTAGCAGATCCAGGCATTTGAAATGGGCGGGGGGGGGGGCAGTGGCGAGGGAGCTGACGGTGTGGGGGTGTGAGGGGGTATCCTGCCTCCCACGGTAAAAATCACAAAACAAAACATTAAACGGCGCCCCTGCCTGGATCAGCCACTGGTTTAATCCATACCGACTGGTCCCAGGTGTACAACAGAATAGATGCAAGTGATTCATTCAATACTTTTATTAACATATTCATCTGTCTGTATGACACCCACTTTCCCTTGCAATCCCCTAGAATGAAATACACAAAAAAGCTACGTGATCTCCATTGATTACTAATTCTTTTCTCCGGTCCATTTCCAGAAAAAACCCGTCTATACTACAAATATAAGAAAACGAAATCCGATCGAAATAAACTAAAATACTCTAACTATCGTAACACCCTCACATCATTGCTACGGGTAGCTAAAACAAATTATTTTCCCAGACAATTCCATATCCATAGATCTGATATTAAGAGTACTTGGAAGGTCTTAAATGATGTGCTACATAACAAATCCAACTTACCTTCTATCACTAAAATAACTTTTAATGAAAATGACATTCAGGACCTAACAATCATAGCTGAAATCTTTAACAACTACTTTGTAGATATCGGCATAAAAATCTTGCCCGTGATATTCCAACATCTAATATAGAATTCCACTCAGTGTTAAAAGAAGCACAAGATCAAACAATGTGTTTTCTCTCCAGTTACTGCATGCTAATGAACTCATCAACATCGTTAATAATATGAAAGCCAACAAATGTTCTGGCTGTGATGGTATTACAATTTTTTTATTTAAAAAAAATATTAACGAAATTGCCAGTCCTTTAGCTCACATATTTCATGTTTCTTTGACAAACGGATTAGTTCAAGATAAAATAAAAATAGCTAAAGTAATTCCAATTTATTTTTAAAAAGTAGCAAGAAAGACACCGGAAACTTTCGCCCTATTTCATTCTTAACTTCTCGAAAAATATAGTATATTCTAGCACTGTTGACTTCCTGAATAATACAACATTTTGTCTAAGTCCCAATTTGGCTTCCGGAAAAAACACTCAACTACCCATGCATTACTAATGTTTATTAACAAAGTAGCTACAGCTATTGATGATTTTTCCACACGATCGGTATCTTCCTGGACTTCTCCAAGGCCTTCGATACCATCGATCACAATGTTCTTCTCTATAAACTTTCCCACTATGGAAGGCCTTGGAGTGGTTCAGGAATTACCTTATAGACCGTAAGCAGTATGTTAATATAAATGGTCATGAATCTCAAATGAAAAGTGTTACATGTGGAGTGCCGCAGGTATCATTACTTGGTTCACTGTTATTTATACTCTACATCAATGATTTTCAAATTTGTTCTAATAATCTTTCTTTTCTTTTATTTGCTGATGATTCCAACATTTTTCTCTCAAATCGTGATCCCCAAATCCTCCTGAATACTGTAAATTATGAATTAAACTTTGTATTAAACTGGATCCAAGCAAACAAACTGTCACTTGATGTTATCAAACAAACTTCATTTAATTCAGCAAATCAATTGAACATCTACCAGGACCAGTTTTATTAAACGACATAAATCTTGTTCAAGTTGAAAGAACCAAATTCTTAGGAATATACATCGACAACAAATTAACTTGGAAACACACATAAATAACATAAATACACTATCTTGAAATACAAGAATCATTGGCGAACTTAAAGCTTCATTTCCTACTCATGTCTTACTCTCTTTATATTCTACACTAATCCTACCCTTTAACTGTGTGATCCTTGCATGAGGGAGTAGTGGCAAATCCCTTATCATTCAACTTTTACTTGTACAAAAACGGGCTATTAGAATAATCAATGAAACAATTTTTCGTACCCACACAACCCCACTCTACCACTCGTGTAATTATTCTAAAGATTCACGAACTATTTACATAATCCAGGGATATCGATCTGTGTTCATGATGGGGGGGGGGGGGGGGACCGGCCAGGGAGCGAAGCGACCGAGCGGGGAAGTGTGTGGGAGGGGGCTATCCCCCTCCCACACCAGGGACACCAAAAATCTGTCTATAAAACTTGCATTTAGAGCATCCAACAATGGAAAGAAGAATAACAATGCGAGCGAGCGAATTTTCTTCGATATTTTCGCCTTGAAATTATAGCATTTCTTATTTCCTTACTTCTAATCATTAAAGAATGTGATAGTATTTCAAGATCAAACATAACGGGTTTGGATAATTATTAGTTTTAAATTAATGTATCTTAATTCTTATTAATTTTATCCAAAAATGTTGGGGGATGATAATACAAGCCATCTCCACCATAATTTTTATTTATTTATTTATTTATTTATTTTTCATTTTTTATTTTTATTTATTTATTTATTTCTATTTTTATTTTTTATTTGTTTATTTATTTATTTATTTATTTTTATTTTTTTTTTTTTGGGGGGGGGGATATATATATATATATATATATATATATATCACACATGAATAATAGTAAATCAAACAATATATCGTTTGTAGTAGGCCTGATTATTTAGATCTGCGCCCCTCTCCGTAATCATAAAATACCACAAATAATTTGTGAAAATTAAATTTCTCCCTGTTTGCAAAATGCAAATCTAGCCGTACTGTTACCATTGTACCTTTTTTTATTCTGCTCGCAGGCGATATAATATGGATCTAATTTAAACTAAAGTATATCGTTGCCGATTCCCACTTCATTCATGAATACAGACAACAAAACATATGGCACAAAAACTTCATGTATACAAATTAAATCATAACAATATCTTAATAGCTTACCTCGCTTTTGACGGATGTAGATCCGTTGACTATTACTGTAGCAGGAAAGAAACTTGAATACCATTCGTGCAGGTCAACGCATAGCTTTGATGCAAAATCGACTATGATAATTTATTATTGCGCTTCAACATAATATATTAATCAAACATATACATGTACTGCGCATGTGCAGATATAGCTATGATGCAGACGCATCAATTTTCCATGTTGTTTTTTTCTTTTTTTGATATACAGTTTAATTACTCCTCATAAGAATAAGAATGACGGCAATGGCAGAAAATTGCCAGAAAAGGAAAAATGGGAATATTTATCCTTTTCATGTTTGATCATTTTAAATACTGTTTGCTTAAATTCCGTTTATAATGGGGAATTTGGTTTAAATAATCGTTACTTTGGTTGTAAGATTGGATTGTATAAACAGATGCTCTGATCTCTGTCTTGCCTAAGTACAACTCATAATTCTGATTTATTAAATATACCTGACATAATTACTACAGTATCAGAATGTTGGATGTTGGTAAGGAAACGATTTCTAATCTTCTATCTAAAGTGGAAAGATCAGTATGATTGTTTGAAGTGTAGAAAACCTGAGCAAATGATTATATAAAAATGCAGTTTATTTTCCAGAAAGCTATTATTTACGTGTGTTTGTACTTGTTACTCTAACCATATACAGTCCTTAACATCAGTGATGTTATTAAGTTTGATAATGAGGTTTCTTACTTAGTTATTGTAAACAAGACTTGAACTAGTCGATTTTATTTCAATGTTTATGTGGTCTTTGATAACTGAATTACCTCTATCTTGCTTTTCTTTGAATATAGAAAAATAGTAGGAAGCACCGTGTTATATTGGTGAAGGCTCTTGACTTTCATATGAGAGGTCCTGAGTTTGATCCTTGCTCTGTGCTTAAATCCTTAGACAGGGTGTTTTACTCACAGTTGTCCCTCTAGATCTGGGCCGTGTTTCATAAAACTGGTTATCAATAACAACTGCCTCATTTTTATGACAAATTCGCTCTCAGCCAATCAGATTCAAGGATTTCAGTAGCTTGTAATAATTATTGCAACTTGTTATTAATAACAAGTTTTATGAAACGGGGCCCAAGCGTAAATGGGTACCTGGTAATGGTTAATAGGGTAATAATATCATCATTATTAATAAACGTGAATTCCGGACCGAGACGCGTTATCTAAGATATCAAACGAAATAAATTTAGTGACGCACATGCGAGAATTACACTTTGCAGTTATTTTCTAATAGACACATCAACGGAGGTGTAAGAGGTGTTGTGCTCTAGTGGATAAGTCACCGGACTGTAGATAACAAGGTACGGTGTTCGAATCCCAACCCGGCACTAACGTCCTTTGGCAAGACATTAATGTACATTTGCCACTCTCGACCAGGGTGTAATAAATGGGTACCGGTAGGAATTTATTCCTCGAAGCTTCAGCACCTTCATTAGGGCAGCTAGGTTGAGCCCAGGGTAATGATCCAGTGATCTTTGGAAGCGCATGAAGACATTGATAAATATGTGATATGCGCTTTAAAAAGAACTGCATAATCAACAAACAGTATTGATTGATTGGATTTCTGCTTGAGAACTGAACGATCTGTCTTCTCTTGGATGGTGATGGAAAGCATTCCAGGGGAACCCCTTCCCCACCCCACCCCTCTTCACCAGTAAAGTATGATTGTTTTTTCTAGAATTCTAAGTTTATTGAAATACGGTGTATCTCTGCCTATTCATCTGATGAAGGCCCTTATTGCAACTGGAAGCCCGTGTGAATGAACAATGTAGCAAAGTCTTCATTTCATTTTTTCCCCTCTCTCTCCTTCTCCATTTATTGGCTATACCCCCCTCCCCCGCCTCGCTTTCTTTAATTTTAAAGAAATTTAATTCTTCCCTTTTACGTAATTGAATTTTATTTCTCTAGCTACATTAAGTTATCATTTGTTCATTTATAATTGTTATCTTCACCTCTTCTCTCTCTCTCTCGGTCCCTGCAAAACTCTCTATATCCTTATTTTTATGAATTATTAATTTCTTTCTTTGTTTATGTGTCTAATCTAATTATCCTTCCTCTATTCACGCTCTCCCTTTCCCTCGCTCAGTCCGTCATTCTTCCCTTGTTCTATTTCTACAAACTTAGGATAACCACCAAATAATCACCCCTTCCAACGCCAGGACACCAGTGATCACTAACCCTTTGTAATATTGTCGCATACCTTAATAACTATTCAAAAGGAGAGCTTTGCGGACACTGGTTATCTCACATGATTAGATAGTTAATGTGAATTTAATGAAAATTTCGATCCATCTATTATGTCCATTTATTATTATTGGATTGGCCTCAGTGCTAGAAAGGACGATTTCCTCGATGTGCCTATATTTGGGGGATCAGCCTATTATTCGTCTATTGTGGGTAGTTTTGGATTAAAAAGAAATGCTCTCCTTGTTAATTAGAGTGCGTGTAATGGATTACTGTAATTTATCTGGCGCTCTTTCAAACATACTCTGACGTAAAAAACATGAAAAGTGAAGTAGGTCATGCATTGTGTCAGGGCTCGTCACTCATTGACATGCTTTCTCACTTACTATATCTCTCTCTCTCCCTCTCCCTCTCTTTCTCTTATACATAAACACACACACGCATCCCCAAAATACCCACATAATTAGGAACTCATATATACTATCTCCTTTTCTTTTCTCATTCCCTTTCCGTTTGTTTACGCTTTTGTCCATCAATTATCTGACAGGCTGCCTCCCCTCGTCGTTCTGAAACGATCATTTTGGGGGAAACACATTCAATAATACTTTTCATTCGGGTGTATATAAACATGAAGTAATTATGTTAATGTTACTGTTGATATAATACACACAAGGAATGTATATTTAGATTTACATTTGAGCGCTGAAGCAAATAATTTGCTCGTTAGCCGAAAAAAACTCGAGCCAGGCCGGAGAGAGAGATATACCGCCTCGCTCCTACGACAGTGGACTATGCATTCGGCTGTCATAAGGCGAGGGGGCGATGGTTTATTATAGCATCATCATTTAAAATCCTGGCCTGGTCAGACTGTTCACTCTGGCGTACATGTTACATTACCATTGGTGTTATAACGTGATGATTTGATCATTGTGATTTCTGCAGTCTACTTTCATTGGAATTACTATCACAAGAGGAGGAAGGATAATTGGAATTTTCTATAATTAATACCATGGTCAATTGCAAAATTGCAATTCTGTTGTCATTATCTTTTGTTCCTTGTCCCAGGTGATTTAATTTAATCTTTTGTCACCACTATCGAATAAAATATATTTGATTTGATTTGATTTGATATCATTATTTATACACGGTAAAACTGGGGCCGTGTGCAACAATGCATATACATCAACAAACTTTACAAATTTGATAAAATAAAATCACAAAAATAACAATGGAATGTCAACTGACATATTCAAAACAAATAACAAAGAAAAAGAATTAGCATTTTTCTCTCTCTCTCTCTCTCTCTCTCTCTCTGTATATATATATACAGAGAGAGCCCTTGACAAAAGGCTATGCCCGAAATATCGGATAATTGACGTCTCTACGGTTTTTTGATTTATATTTGTCTTTTCTATTTATATTTTACCTAAACCGACGCAGAACACTTTCTTTATATATATATATATATATATATATATATATATATATATATATATATATATATATATATATGTATATATATACATATATATAATGTGAAAGAAATGCGAGAATAACGTTGCGTAGCTCAATCAAAGTTCCCCAGAGCTGTCCTCCCTTTTTGAAATTTTTGCAAAGGCTGAAAAAATGTCTCCGCCGGGAATCGAACCCGGCCCGGACACAGTGAGGATTGACAGATATGTGAATAAAATGACAATAGAATTTTAATACCGTAGAATAACATAATTATAACAATAAAAGGTCAAATGTGGCTGAACTTAGTCAAGATACAGCACGGATACTCAAAATCTAAAGTTAAAAAATAATTCCGAGTTTATTAAAGTAATGTAATGTTTATATATAGCGAATGTGTGGAGAATGAAAATTAAAATTTCAATATGGCACGAAAAAGAGACATGATAACGAAGCTTTTCGACCTGCACTCATCAGGTTATCACGCAGGTATATAACAAATTCAATCGCATGAACCTCTTCTGTGCAGACAAAAGGAGTTCGTCCAAGCTTTGCGATTGTTCTGAAATTACGGCGTCTAGGTTGCTTCCGGGTTCACCAAGTATAATATAGTTGATTTCAAGTAATTTGTTATATACCTGCGTGATAACCTGATGAGTGCAGGTCGAAAAGCTTCGTTATCATGTCTCTTTTTCGTGCCATATTGAAATTTTGCAGTACCAAGAAATTATTTGAAAATTAAAATGTGAACACCAATAACTGAATGTGTCAAAGAGGTTGCAAAATTAACATTAAAAAACACAAAAAGACACTCGATCATTCAGAAATTTCATATCAAAAATGAAAATATTTTGCATTATATTAAAATACAAAAACAGAGGCATAGGGCATTGCTAATAGTGAAAAAACCCCACAACAATGTAAAATTCGAAGAACACAGAACTGCATACACTCAAAATAAATAGCATACAATCGAGGATTCATCGAATTCAGTTTGTAAAGAGGATGTTGTCCAGGGAAATCTAAACTTGCCTCAGTTATAGCAGTCCTTGTTGTCTATACATATAGTTTGCTTCAAATTTGCTTCCAATGAAGCAGAGATAGAGAAAAGAATGATAAATCTAATTTGAAATTCATTACAAATAGACTTGTATTATATACCTACGCAGCATCAATGCCTATTTGCTTTCATCCTGCCTTTACCGCGACACTGAGAATTAAAAAAAGAGGGAGTTTCCACTAATCTACATAATTATCATTGTTATCTTCTCCGTTAATTGATTTTCTCCATATATAGATTTTTGTGTTTCCCCATCAGCCACGACTGAGACACGCTATTGTCCAACATCCCTCTCTTTCTCCCTCCATCCTTTCTCTATCTCCTCCTTATTTTCCTGCTCTTATCGTCTTTCTTTTCTCTCTCCCTTATAATCTAGCACTCACCGTCTCTCTCTTTTTTCTCCCTCTTATTCTCCAGCACTCATCGTCTCTCTCTCATTCTCCTTTATTCTCCAGCACTCACCGTCTCTCTCTTTCTCTTTCCTTATTTCCAGCTCTAACCGTCTGTCTATTTCTCTCATCGACTCTTTCTTCCTCTCACCCTTATTCCCCTGCACTCATCGACTCTCTCTTTCCATTATTCTCCAGCACTCAACGCCCCTCTCTTGCTCTCTCATTCTCCAGCACTTACCGTCTTTCTCCCTTTCTTTCCTATTCATATAGTAGCGTATCCTAGAAGGGTATCTGTGCACACCCACAGAGGTAAACGGAACAAACTTTTTTACCTTTTTTTATAATATGCTTTAAGAAAATAAAATTGTTATTAAACAAAAAAAAAACAGATGGTCCCTTTTCGAGAAAATCGAAATAATGTCATATTTTACCCTTTCCATATTTAACCGCATTTTTTTTCTGATTCTCAGATTTTGATAAAGCATGGTCATCTTTTTGAGGATAATATTGTCTCAACCAATGTGTGTGTGTTTTGACGTTTGTGTTGATTTCTTTTGATTTTATTTATTCGTCAGGTATGAATACATTTAAAACATGAGAAACATGTAATGTGAAATGAAACATAACTATACGTGAACCATTTATATGAGTAAAAACCTTCATTTTTGTAGAATCTGCTTTTTCAGTTTGGTGAATTTTTGTTCAAATGTATTTTTCTTTATCAGAAACGACCTTCACCTTTAAAAGTGTTTCTGAGTGTTGACAAGTCCAATACATCCGCTCTTGTGTGGCGATGAGAAAACAAATTTGCAAATACGTCTGCTTATCATCGATTGCAAGAATTCGACTGCTATATTGAGTCCTTGCAACTATTGATTGCAACAGATATTTGCTGGATTAAATTTGCTCTGTTTTTATGTAAATATTATGTCGTCTGGTCAGATTCGGTAGAATTTTAGTGGAGTTTTTCTGTCTGCATTCACTTCAAATCTCATTAATGCCTGTTGGAAATGTTTCCAATTTCCTTTTGTTTTTATTTTTTGGGTGATTTGGTTTTTGGTGATGTGTGTGTGTGTGTGTGTGTGGGTGTGCGTGTACCAACGGAGGTATACTTGTGTGACTAATTGGACAGTCAAACACAATAGATGCCTTTATTCCGTCAGGCATGTGTGCCTTTTTTTGCTGCTTGTGTGGCTATTTGAACAATAGAGAGAACAAAGGGAAAGACACACAAGTATACCTGTGTGAGTGCGTTTGTTTAGCATTATGTCCGAGGACATTTTCGGACAGAGAACAAAAAAAAAATCATGACAACAATGGTCCTCGGAAGCCGGATAATAGTCCTCGAACGTCGAACAATGAATTTATGCCTTATTCCGTCGACTGTCCGAGGACGAGTAACAATAGAGGAACAATAGTTGTCCTCGGAAGTAAAGCCATGTAAACGTGTCTGCGTGTGTGTGTGTGTGTGTGTGTGTGTAAACATAAATATTGAACGTTGCCCTTTGTCTACTGACAAAACATAAATAAGAGAGTGGGGTATCAAGGTAGCAATCTACTGACAAAGGACAACGTTCAATATAATCCAATTAATGTGTTTCTCCTCCCTGTTAATGAAATCGCTTAAATTAATTAATTAAAAAGCCATCAAAATCATTTTGCTGCTCCTAATCTGGTAAGGGGAAGTTCTGAATAAAGGAATATTAAGTTCGACAGAAACATATGCCCAAATGAGTTTGTATTTTTAAATCTGAAATGCACTTTCGAGCGTTGTCATGACCACAATAGTTATCATTACCAATATTATTTTTTGATCACGGCTTGTGTCTAAAACAGACCAATGTCAGTGATCATGCTGAAATATAAATTTAAGACAATATATAGACTATAAAGCCAATCGATCACATCAATCATGCTGCACACTGTCTGGCATGTGCCGTGGGATATTTCATTAGTACGCCTCCGTGTTTCTTATTAATATACATGTACGTCGCCTGTTCACTGTTCCGTTGAAAATATACGTTTGCTTGATCGTCATATTACCGCAACTAGAAATATAATTTTAAAAATTCCACAGCTTGTTTTTTCATCTTTTTCATATTTAATACCTTCCCTATCAGATTTTAGAGGAATTAAAGGGGAACTTGAGAAAGGGATGAAACATGTAGGAATTACAATAGTTATCATGATAATATAAACTCTATAATGTCGAAGTGTAAGTTCAAAAAAATTGACTAAATTGATATAACACACAATCATAATAACAATGATAATACTAATAGGAATGAAAATATTCATAATGATTATACCTGCATATGGCGCCTTTCCAGTTAGTAACCAAAGCGCTTTACAGTGTATTATTACTATTAGCAACACATAACTAGTCTGCAAATAAATATCACATAATTAGGTTTTGTCGACTAAAATTAGGTCATGACTTAATCAATTGTTCATGAAGTAATAATGTGTCATGCATGAACTGTTTAGGAGCTACATAATTATCATATGAAATTAGCATTTATATAGCGCTCTTACAGTAAATGTACATGTATCACAGCGCTTTACAAACATCAAATAAATGTAATAAGTAACATAAAATAAGGGGGAAATTATAATACTACAAGAACACAAAATAAATAATTAAACTGTTAAAGAAAAATGTCTTCAGGCACCGTTGGAAAACTGGAAGGGATGGTGATGCCCGTATATTCTGGTAGAGATCATTGTCACGATCATTGTCAAATATTGCCGCGGACGCCGTGCGATAAAAGTGTCTACGATTTTCCGTGCGATTTTGCGGGCATCGTACGTCGCTAAGGGCTACGGCATTTGTGTTCACATTGTCTACGGGCATCGTGCAATTTGTTTTTCGGGGCCTCGGGGGCAACCCGTCTAAATTCCGTACGGGCATTGTGCGATGTCAATGCAGTTGCCGTACAGTCTCCACAACCTCCATGAGGAAATCGTACGGAGCCCGCACGGCTCCCGTGGCGAGGCTTCACGGAGGTGGTGCGGTGAGTGTGCAGTCTCCGTGCCGTTTGAGGATCCCAATCCCCAGCAATAGGGATTATGTGTACATATTTCATATTTTGCGGGTACTGCACGGGCAGCGAGCGGCAACCTTGCGATAGCTGTGCGACGGCCGTGCGAATGTACAATCTCCTTACGATTTTTTTTTTTGCCCCCATGTCCACCAAAAATCGTGCGTTTGCTGCACGATCACGCTTGGCCATTGCACGGTGCCCGTGCGAGGATTGTACGATGTCACCTACGACATGTCTACGGGCTACGGTCTTTGTCAAAGTCCTCTCGATAACAAATCGTAGAGGCTCGAAACTTGGGAGCTTGAAAAACATCAGTATAACCTCGTCAAAATACATGTATTATACAATGTGTTCATACTGAACCATTACCGGACAAATTAGTAACATAACAAGATACTAAAATAAAGAGATGTTAATGTAACCAAAACTGACACCGAAATATCTATACCATTCTGTAGGGTTGACGGTTCGTAGTCATTGATGATATACGGGTAGTTTCAGCCGCTGTCAATGCGGCTGACGATTGTGTAGATATGTATGGAAAGGTGGTTTCGGCGGACGCTGATGGGGTTATTGAAAATGAGGATGGTGTTAGATAAAAGTGAATATTGTTGTTGCAAGAGAATACCTGTCAATATGTCATGGTCATTATATCCTATTAGCTCATTTTAGATGTACAATTGAGGATACGCCAAACTTTCTCCTTTAAAGATCCTAGATTACCTAATAATTCACTTTGTGTATATTTGTGGATTCACGAATACATTAATTTAAATGATTGTGGAGATAAGCTAATCCAATGGCTATAAACTACTTAATAAATGCATTTTGCCTCAAAATGTACTTCTTAGCTGCAATTTAGTACAAGACTGAAAAGGGGCATGAAAGCAAAACTAGTTGTTTTGGAAATTTTAAATTGCAAGTACCTTTCAAAAAATATATATATGCTCAAAGTCTAAAGACGAAAATTAGCACAGACTATAGCACTAAAGAGGACCTTTACTATTGATCTGATGTCGAATGGGTTGACCTTTCAGAAGTGAGTATATCATTTGTCTTTGGTAGAGTATCTGATGCCTGCTGTGCGATGGGTGTGCTTTTCACTGTTATTGAAAAATATTGGTTAAACGGGGAGGTTTTGGTAGCAACAGTTCATGACGACTCGATCGACTCTTCAGTAGTGTTTTTTACACTTGAGGTTATCTGGGTCGATTCTTCAGGAGTTTGTACATCAGAAGTCTGCGATGTGCTTTCCATCGTTGTTGGAATTACTAAGTTCACTGTTTCGGTAGACTCAGATGATGTAGTAGAAACAATTGAAATTGAATGGCTGGACTCTTCGCTAGCGTCTAAATCGAATTTCTGCGATGTGTCAGGTGTACTTTCCATCACCGTGAAAGATGTAGAGGTAGGCGCTTCGGTTGACTCCTCCGTATTGGTAGTAAATATTGGGCTATAATCTCCTGAGTGGTTTGAACATCAGATATTTGCCAAGGAATAGATGTGCTTCCCATGTTTGCTAAAGAAGCTGGGTTTGACGATACTGTTGACTCTAATGATGTTGTAGAAACACTTGGGATTGTCGGGGTTGGTACTTCACTGGTATGTTCACTGAATACCTGCGTCGGGATGTCTGACGCCGATGATACTTGAATAGATGTCGAATAACCCGAGTTCATTGGAACAGTTGACTCAAATGATGTAACAACAGTTGGGTTTACATGGATTGATTCTTGAGTGTTGTCATAATCTGATTTGTGTGTTTGGATGGGAGGGCTATTTATCGTTGTCAATACATAAAAAGAAGTTGAAGAGGAAGCTGAATACTGGGAAGCTGAATACTGGGTTGCTAGGATGTTGTTCTCTGTACCAGAGAATCAATTGTTTGTGCTGTACTATCTGTTGGTGTCTGTAAAGACATCAAGTTATCGTTATCTTCAACCCTAGTTGTCAGTGATGTTTTTGCGGCTGTTGGAATATCTGGAAAGGATTACCATCATAGGGAAGGAAGGACTCAAGTAAACTTAAACGAGAAAGGATTGCAACAGGCTAACATTTGCTATATGAATCAAAGTCATCTCCTGTAGTGTTGTGTTGTGCTGTTGTCTACTTAGTTTTAAATGAAAGTTTAGTATTGGCTATATCCACAATTAATTTCAGTTCGCGGTTCGAGTCCCGCCGCGGCATTAATGTCATTTGGCAAGACATTAATGTACATTTGCCACTCTCCACCCAAGTGAAGTAGATGGGTCCCTGGTAGGAATTTATTCCTTGAATGCTTTCAGCGCCTTATAGGGCAGCTGGGCTAAAGCCAGGGTAATAATACTACTTCGGCGCTTAGAAACATTGTATAAGTGCAATATAAATGGTATGTATTATTATGTTATGTATTATAACAGTTATAGATTCAGATGACATTTTTAGAAAAATTATTTGATACTGGAATTTTTCATATGAGGGGAATGAAAAAGGGATAGGAAAATGCTGAGGCAATTTACAATTTCTCAATATATTATTTTGCAGTATCTTGCAATATACAATGCCCGACAAAGCTAAGTAAAAGTATCTTAAAATAGGATTTGCCTTCTAGAGAGTAATCACGTTACCCTTACCTTTTAAACGCATTAAGTTTGTTTTTAAGTCACCAATATACCTTTGGCGGATGAAGGGGGCACTTCCGGCTGGTCCCCCCCCCCCCCTTCTAAGAAAAGTATGCATTTTGACCATAAAGGATCCGCCATTTTTGCTTGTCAGAGAATTATTATTATTATTATAATTATGGAGGGAAACTGGACCTCAACCCCCACCCACTGAGCCCCTGCCAGGAGCTATATATAATCGAGTGTACAAATTATTAAAACGCGACTTGTCATACCAGTTATTGCAATGGCAGTGATGTTAATGGAAAGCCCTGTTCTCGTGACACTGTAGTCTGTGGTAAAGCGAATGCATAAGTTGTTCACAGGAGCCTAGACGAATAAGAAGTCCCGGTAAGATTGGCAAGTAGGGTACGACTTCTAGAACCAGAAGTGGATACATACTCGAACCAAAGAAAGCCATAACTGCAGAAGGTAATCGGTAAGAAATGGTAAACGAAAATTTTGAGCAAAATCATACTCGAACCAAAGAAAGTTATTACCACACAAGGCGAAAATATTAAGCTAAATCATACAATGATAATAAACTTTATATTATGGTATAACGCAAGAGTGTCTCATTCATTCGCCATCATTTCATTCTTAGCTCTTCTAATTTTCATCACCTGTATGGATATATTTTTGTTATTCATACCTCATTATGACAAGAGTCATTAAAAGTGATTTTTGTGTTACACCTAAGTTCAACAGTCACTTTTCAGTGACATTTTTCTATAGTCTTTATGTAATGATAATCTTTTTTTAATATAATTTATTGAAACGTTTAAATTATATGTAGGGTATGCATATGTGTATATAACAAAGACTTACCTTGTTCAAGACTAAAATGTTCAAATTTCACGTTTATCGTGTGGTTCACTGGGTCGATGATATACCAGGAATAATTCAGATTGTTGTCGTAGTTGGATGGATAATTCAGAGACTGAATTATCAGAGATCCTCCCGATGGGAAGTAAAAATCTATTTCTGTTAAAAAGACGAAACATAAAACATGTCTAATATTTTCGTAAGATCGATACTATATATTACCATTACTATCATCATAGAATTGTTCATAATTATTTTATTATATCACTTTCAACAGTATCATTTTCTTCAATCAGTATTGAAAAGATTCATTGATACTATGATTTAATACGGATAATGAAATTCTTAAATTGACTTTTCTATAGTATCTACGATTCATATATCTGTTATGTTTTTGTTTGTTTTTTAATTAAAGGCTAACCCGACGGATCAGTTGTGGTAGGCACAGAAGATTCATAGTCAGTGGTGTGAACATCTGATATCATTTTTGAGATTGATACGCTTTCCATCGTTGTCGGAGAAGCTGAGTTCGATGAAACACTTGACTCCGAAGGTGTAGCAGTAACCGAGGTTGACTGTCTCATCTCTTGATTGGTGCTGGCATCCGACGTCTGCGATGGGACTAACGTACCTGTCATTGTTGACTTTAACGATTTCGAGGACTCGGGGAATGTTGTAGCAATACCTGATGTTGTCTGGGTTGACTCTTCACTGGCGTCCACATCGAAGGTCTGAGTAGTGACGGGTGTACTTTCCATTGCTGAGAAAAATGTCGAGGTACTGATATCGGTTGACTCATCTGAAGTGGTAGTAAACCTTGAGGTTGTAATCTGATGTGTGATGTGAGTCTGATATGGGATGGAAGTGCTTTCAATGTTTGCCAAAGAAACTGAGTTTGAGGATACTGTTGAAACCCTTAAGATTGATGTGGTCGACTCGTCAGTGGGGTGTTCATTGGGTGCCTGCGTTGGGATAACCGACGTTTGAGTGTGGGAAGATATGCTCCCCTCTGTTGTCGAGAAGCCCGAGTTCATTTGAACGGTTGACCCAAATGATGTCGAAGCAAATCATGACTAGTGACAGTATCTGATGTCTGCGTTTGGATGGGAGGGCTATTTATCGTTGTCGAAGCATACGAAGTTGTTGAACCGGAAGGTGAATACCGAGTTGCTACGATGTTATCTTCCGTTACGTGTGAATCAGCTGTTACTGATGTATTATTTGTTGGTGTCTGTGAAGACATCAAGCTATCTTTAGTCATAGTTGTCCGTGATGTGTACGTTGTTGTTGAGGTTTCTGGAAAAAGAATAACCATAGTAATACAGAAAACATCAAGAAAGTGTTTTTTTGTTGTTGTGTTATCTTGTGTTTTGTAAATACAGTTTTAAATAGAGGTTTAGCATTGGTCATATTCACATGAACGTCATCAACATTCCCTCTCAAGGTTCAATTCATAGATTTTAAAATGCACATAAAGATTAAACCGTAATTTAGCGCACCATGATCTAAAATAAAGATTAATATCCTAGTAAATCGATCAATATTGGACAAAATCCCATTCCGTGTCAAAAGCGAGACCTAATGTTAGGTGTGAAATTATTCTATGTGATGACCCTTTTTGTGTTGGAAGTATTCATCTGAATATGAAAGAGATTATAATAATAATATGTATAGAATCTTAGGATAATTTTCTCCTCTAAAATTTATCTTGGTATCCCAGTGTCATTTACCACAATACATCTATTTTCGAACCATCTTGATATACCATGATCATTGGTATAGTCCCATGTAATTCCATTAAAAAAGTGACTTGTTATACCAGTTGTTGCAATGGCAGTGATGTTAATTGAAAAGCCAGTTCTTGTGACACTATAGTCTGTGGTAAAGCGAGTCCATAAGTTGTTCACAGGAGATACTAGTGTAGACGGATACGATAGTCCAGTAAGATTGGCCAGTAGGGTACCACTACTAGAACCAGAAGTCGATTCATACTCGAACCAAAGAAAGTCATAACTGTAGAAAGGGCGAGAATGTAAATGAAAATGTGGAACTAAATCCTGCTTCCAAAACAATTATTATGAACTTTTATTTATATATATTGTCAAATAAAAAGAGAGAGCTTCCCATTCATTAGGCATGCGCTATTCATTCTTTGCTATTCTACTTTTTTTCAATCAACTAATATGACAAAGAGTCATCAGGTGGTATTTTTGTTTCAGTTAATAGTTTGTATACAGTAATTCTCAGTGACTTGTTGCTCTTTTTATTTTACAACTAATCTCATATGAGATATCCACTATTTTAATTACCCATGTAGAGTTACATGAACAGAGGTATACATCTGTATATACACCAACCACCTTACCGTATTTCAAGATTAAAATCTTTGAATTCCACGTTTAATCTGTGGTCCTCTGGGCCAATGATGTACCAGGAATAATCTAGATTGTTGTCATAGTTGGATGGATAATTTGGAGACTGAATTATCTGAGAGCCTCCCGATGCGAGGAAAAGATTAATTTCTGAAAAAAAATACAAAAATAAGAAATAAAAAGAATTTAAATTTTTTTTAAAAATTATTGTGATTCCTCTTACAGATGCAACTTTGACTTTCATAAGAACCCTGACAATGAACGATGAAGATACAACTGAACCGTCGACACAGTCTACCTCAGAAATCCCTGCTGCAACATCATCAGAGTCCGATGTGTCATTGAACTCATTTTATTTGACAACGGTGGAAACAACTTTCATGAGAACGCTGACAATGGATGATGACGACACAACTGAACCGTCAACAAAGTCAACCCCCGTCATCACTGCTATAACATCACCGGAGTCCGATGTTTCATTAATCCTAGCTTCTTTAACAGCAATGGGAAATAGAAACCCTTCCGCAGACATCTGACGAACCTACTGAAACTACTCAATATAGTTGGAACGGCGTTATCTGAGTTAATTAAACGCCCAAATGAATCCAGGTTTTTCAACAACAGTAGGAAGCCCTTAATATGCATATGGAAACGTCAGGTATTCCGAAGCAAACATCATTCCCTTCAATCCCAAGTGTTGCTACAGGATTATCAGAGTCAACTGTTTTGTCAAACCCAGCTTCTTTGGCAAGCATGGAGATCACATCCATCCAATCGCAAACATCCGATGCCCACACCACTCAAGAAACACTACCAACTTCATTTTTACTACCACACCTGATGAGTCAACCGTTATCTGTTCTCAGTATCTTCCACAACGATTGAAAATACACGTGACTAGACGCAGGAATTCTATTTAGATGCAAGTGAGGAACCGATCCGGTCAACGACTCCAAATAAATGATATCTACCAAACAATTTTTGGTAGGAACATGTTTTTGCTGAATAATGCGTTAAAAAATCGAGCTAAGCCGCGGCCATGTGCATTACACATGATCTCATATGTGCATATATCTGAATTGTGCTTTTCAGTCGATTTTATCTCAGGAAACTTGTCCATAGTTCTTCATATTTTGCCTATCTACTGCATTCCTAATTGCATTGACTCGGCTTCTCTCAAAATGAAAATCCAATAGATTTAAAGACACGATATCGATTGTGATTAGGTGTCGTGCATACAAATCTCCGACGGGAAAGCATACTATTATCTTATTGCATTATTTTCCTTATAATTTATAACATAACTGGATAATCTTAGCAACTCATAAAATAACGAGGATTAATGTCAGATAATGTTACACTATAAACACATGTACATACATGTACATTCCATCATGAATAACAGTTAGCACTTGACTAACTTTTTTTTGAATAACTTTTTTGTGCAAAATCCCCAGTAGGTAACTAAGATCAATATGAGGAATAGAAACCCCATTTTGATCATGTTGAGACAGAAGCAGGCCGAATATACAAGATGATTTATGATGATGGAGCGAGAAGTAATTCAGTGAAAACTTAAATACAGAATTATTTTTGCAGAGAAAGTCATTTTTACAATGTCCCCTCCATCTCTCTCCTTGTTTCCATGCAACAGTGCATGTTACATATCTAGGATAGTACAGCTTGACAGTAAGTAAACAATATGCAATCAACCAAACATAGAAATGGAGTCACATTTTATGTAAAGCAATACAATTATCTCGCCCGAAACCCAATTGAAGTCTCAACCATTTTACAAAGCATATTATCCACAAAATCCCATGGTATATGTAAAGTCATGCATTCCTTCACCCTTTGTTTTCATTATATAATTTCAACAGTATGTAAGAAATAAATATCCAGTATTTCAGTGATTTATTATTCCCTTGACAAAAGACTCTCATTTAAAGTCGCGTAAGATCAGCCGATGTACAAATAAAAAAATAAAAAGACACTCCATTTTTCACGTTTTAAAATAGAATTGTCTATAACTATTTAATTTGTCTATAAAGTACAAATATGTCAATATTTGCTCTGAAGATTAAAAAAAAACCCAAAACACCGTATAACATACCACAACATCAATAGAGAAGCATCTAAGAAGCATATAGTCCCGTTCCCTCACATGATTCGCTGAGCATGATGAGAGTAGAATGATACAGTCGGACCATAACGAATGTTTGATAGAAGGTGAAGGTTGAATACTGTCCTATCAAGACAGCATGAAGTCCATTTATTTCTGCAAAATAGATATTTTACTTTTGATCTGTTAATTAGAAAATCGTTACAGATTCATTCATTCATTTAGACTCACAGAAAGAGAAGGGGGAGAGAGAGAGAGAGATCTGAATAAACAAAGAAACAGGAAAGAAATAGAGAAAATGTCCCTCCCTTCGTTCCACTTGTATGATTTCCATATAGGATCATGAAAAGAAATACATGACTATTTTCCCCGCATAAGTGCCAGAAAAATAGGCCTGGCACGTGACTAATAAGGATGTAAAGAAAATTCCAATGGCACGATTCAGGTTGAGGGTGGGGGTACGACGCCATAGAGATATAGAACGGTATTGCCTACAAATCACATCAAAGAAATTAATTCATTGATAGGACTATAGTCACGTTGAATTTTTATCAAAATGTGCTTGTATTTCAGAATTAAAAATATTTGTACACATCAACACATGAATAACATACCAAAGACAGCTCCTCATATCATTCGACTCGTCTTTCACAAACTATTTCCGACTGGAAAAAAAATAATTTGATACGCATTTGTAGTCAATTGTAAAACAATTGTTTTAACACTATGATTATATCATTAACTGAGTTGCAAAGTCTACTTGCGAGTGCATTGCACATAGAAACGGTTAAATGTCAATGGGATGGGATTATAAAAAACTAGAGTAAATCATAAACTAGAGTTTCATTTCCAAGCTGACTATAACTGCCAAATTTTTCATTGGCTGTTTTGTATCAATAATGTCTGGATCTATGCTTCCTTTATATACATTTCGAGTTAGTTACGTTTGAATGTGTTAAAAATGACTTCCCAAAAAGAAAATATGAGTCAGTATTATGACACGTTACCATGGTTACTACTGTTTTTATGGATTTACACATATTTGTTTCTGCAATATAGAGTAGATGAATTATGGTAGCCTTCTTCCGCTTCTCCTGCTCTCTCTCTCTCTTTCTTTCTCACGTGTTTCCTTCCTTTGCTTACCTTAAGCCCCGGTCACACAGCGCTTTACGGCTTAATCACGGCCAAAACACGTCAAAAAGTAGTCTCCCGTGAAGCAGACGATGCTGTTCGCGTTGATGTCGAGTTTAAAGGGAGTGGCAAGTCGTAATCCATGGGCCTGACCAGTTGGCCTGACTCGGGGAAATTCGGATACAATCAGGTCCAATCGTGCGCTACCGAAGGAATGTTATTGCCGGATTCCTCGGGCGATCGTTAACTCGAATCCCTCCATACGCAACCGACCAATGAGATTCAAATACTGGAATAAAGAACGCGCGATCTTGTTTACTCAAATTTGGGTCAGTGTGCGAACTTTTATTAGCTGCGCACGATAAATTGAAGTCGCTTTGAACTTTGATCCAGAGAAAGGAGCAGCCAACTGTAAAAGCGCCCATAGATTGCGACTTGTCGCTCCCTTTAAGACGAGCTACGGTCGATTAAATAGACGTGGCAGGACGCGGGGAAAAATCGGAACGGCGTCGGACGCGGCAAAAAGTTTTGAACTGCTCAAAATTTTAGCCCGCGGACAACCACGGGCGGCACACGTGGTAAAGACGTGCAACACACGTGAAACACACGTGATAATCCGTGTTCCGGCAGTGATTAAAACTTGGGGAGACGCGGTAAGACGCGAAAGTTTAGCGGTCTTTCACGGGCAGAGCACGGTCATCGGACGGGTGTTACGCGTTGGTATCACGGGAAATAGCGGCTTATCACTGACAAATGGATTTTTCCGCGTACTTTTTTTAGCCTTACACGTGGCTGGACGTGGCTGGACGTGGTTAACCGTGCTTAGGCAGTGCTTCAGCAGTGGAACAGCCGCCGACGGCCATACCCCGTACAAAGCACGGCCAAACCAAAAATTGACCAAAAATTACCACTTACGACCACGTCCACCAGATTTTCATAACTTTTTGTACGTGATTTAGACGTGGAGTGCTGTGTGACCGTGGCTTTAGGTTGCTCTTGAATACAAGAATGCGAACAAGATATTTTTGTTTATTGTGGACAATATAGTTTACATGACACTATAATAATAATAGTGGTGAGTTCTTGTATAGCGCACATGTCTTTCAGAATTGACACTCCTGCCGCTCGCGCATACCCATTTACCTCACCTGGGGTCGAGTGTGGCAAATGTAGATTTATACCTTGCCAAAAGACACTAGTGCTGTGCTAGGGATTCGAACCCCGTACCTTGTTGTTCAAAGTCCGGGGACTTATCCAATACACCACAACACCTCTATGCAGAGATTTGCATTAGAGATTGTCAAATCACCATTTTACATCTTACCGGTCTTCAAAACATCATAAAGGTATTGCAATTTATATATTTTCCATTGTTTTTTGTGAAACGAATTGCGACGAAAACTTGCACTATTTTAGTTGGTAAGAATGTAGATCTATTGTGATGTGCTTAAGGGCATCGATGAGTGGTGGTTCTTCAATGCGTCCCACAAAACAAGTTAGCCGTTGGAAAAATTCTCCCTAAATAAATATTTCTGAATATTTTCAATAAATTGTAATTCTTGTAGATAGCTTAGGGTCCGTCCTATACAACAACACCGAAAGATCTGACTAGTTATTACGCTTGAGTGATCAAAACCCACTATTGTGAAAGGGTGCAAAATTCAATCTTGACAAAAATTAATGGTATTTGTCGTGACTGGTATCAACAAAGTTGAGAACCGTTTGAAATTTGACAGTTGGAAAAGTCTCCCCAATTAAATATTTCAAAATATTTTCAGGAAAATGTCATATCTGTGATTAGCCTAGCATCTGTTCTATCAAGTGACAATAAAATATCTAACAATATTTTACGCTTGAGTGAGCAAAAGCCATTTTTGTGAAATCTATGCAAAAACAAACAAATGTTTCTTTTTACTCTGGCTGGTATGAGGCAAGTTGGAGTCATGAAAAGACCTCGAAATGTTATATTTTGATCACCGAAAGATTATTTATGAAAGAACAGATTTTTTTCAATGTATTTCCTGATATATCCATCAAAATTTAATGGTTGAGTGAGCAAGCCAGATGGCATTAAAAGACTCACCAAAAGTAACATTTTGAAACACTCAGCAAAGTAGTTAATTGCTCACTGTTCATGGTTTGTGTTAGGATATACAGAGAACATAGCCTGCTATTTCATCAATTGTCTTTTATTGATCAGTATGTGGAAATTTCTAAGCTTTATAATGAATCCTCATCTCGGCTGATAACAGCCAGAGCCAATATCAATTCTTGTCACGACTGGATTTTGCACCCTTTCATAAAATTGGCTTTTGCTCACTCATGCAAAAATATTGTGAGATATTCTGGTGTAATTTGATAGAAGAGACCCCCAGCTATCCGCAGGTATGAAAATTTCCTAAACGTAATTATTTTGAAATATTTATTTGGGGAAAATTTTTCAAACTGTTAACTTGTTACTTCGACGCACTGTATAGTGGATAAATAGTGATTGTATGTCAGTGCCAATGTCATTTAATGGTATATAAATGGCGGTTCTGCTTATAGATGGATGCTGATGCAATGGCTAAATGCTGGTGCAATTAATGGTTGATGAATGCTAGTACAATGGTTGATGAATGCTGTTACCACTATACAGGCGCCTTTAAACACATACACAAATAACAAGATCACCACATAATTATTTTAGAGGATATATATAATGCCTGATAAATTCCCTTTATTATTATTATAAGTTGTGTAACAGCAAACATGTACATAAACATATTTAGAATTGCTTTAGTGTAAATGAAATAAGATACTCAATTAAGAGGGATAATGAACTTCCCAACAAACTATTAATTCTACTAATAACCCATGGCATCCTGTCTTAATTCCACAAACAATGGTCCTGTTGCAAAATAATTTGAACTAATGATAAAGGAAATGAGAATGAGAATGATAAAGAAAGTACAGAATGGAGGCAGAATGTCCCTGCTGTGACCTTCATCACGTGCTCCGGCCTGTGTCAGGGGTTACGCCCCACGATGCGAGTCTCTCTCTTCTGATTTAAACTCGGTCTGAAAGGTTGCATGCTGAGCTAAGGGCGTATTCTGGTGGTTGCTTGGCTGTACGTAACCTGAAAATGCATGCTATAGGAGCCTTTCCTTCTCAATAAATATTCAGAAAAATCTCAAGCCTGTGAGGTCTTTCATGCATAACTCACAACCACGCCCTGGAACGCTCCTCTTACTTAGTCCTCTCTCAACGAAAATTGTTAGCGCTCTGCTTTAACCCGTGATTCAGTGGTAGATGGATGCTGGTTCACTGGTAGATGTAAAGTGGTTCAGTGGTAGATGAATGTTGGCTCAATGGTAAATGTAAAATGGTTCAATGGTAAATGTAAAGTATTTCAATGGTAGATGAATGATGGAACAATGGTACATGAATGTTAGTTCAAGGGTAAATGAATGCAGTTTCTACAATCTTCTATGGGGGATGAAAAGTGGTTCTAAGGAGGATGTACATTATTTTATTTATTTATTACTTTGTATACATGTACTTATATTGGAAAGTTGGAAATAATGTCTTTAAATTTAATTGAATTGAAATGATGGTTCTGAGGTAGACGGGTGACCTTGTCTATATTTTTCTTTCAGAGGAGGAACAACAACACGGAAGAATGGAAGGTAATACAATTGTCCCAACCGCCATGACAGAAGTTACTCAAGATCACTCATCAAGCAGCATTACGAAACTCTTCGTGTTTGAAGATTACAACCAACGGATAGCCATAGCCATCGTCATCTGCATCGTATTTCTTGTTGGCACCACTGGCAACACACTCGTCATCATCGCCGTAGTCTTGTCCCGTAAACTCCGGGTGTCAACCAACTGGTTCATCGTCAACCTGGGCTGTGCTGATCTGCTTGCATGTCTTTCTTTCCCTTTAAATGTTGTTGCTATGCTGAGTCGCGAAAGTTGGCCACTGCCTGATTGGATCTGCGCCACCAATGCGGCCGTGAGTCCGATCTGTCTCAATACCAGTGTCATGACGTTGGGTTTCATTGCCTATAACCGCTGGTATCTGCTAACAAAACCGATGGCACAATTCCAGAAGCTCTACACAACGAGGAGCATATGCTTCATGCTGGCTAGCACCTGGGTTTATCCATCTCTTTTGGTTTTGGTACCCGCCTTCGCTGGGTTGGGACGATTAGGATACTCATATGAGTACAAAACATGTACACACGATACATCACTTCCCTACTCAGAATTATACAGTCTCATAACAGGAACTGGTGCGATGATCCCAGCTGTTATCGCAATCGTTGTCAGTTATGTGCGCATTTACTTGTTCGTATCCCGGCAAAGCAGAAAGATAGAACAAATTCAAAAGTCAGGAGTGCCCAAATCGCGACGCACCGAAAATGCCAGCATGGAAATAAGCTCTTCAGAAATTTATTCATCAAAACCGAATGCTGTTACTTCTAACACACAAAGTCATTCAATTTCAAAAGTTGGTACACCTGGGACAATGGCTACCGTACGAGACACATCGAACGAAATGTCTCCATGCAGACCTACCCAATCTGACCCGAGTCCCGCAAGGTTTCTCAGTCTCAACCAAAATCCAGGAAGCAAAGTCCAACCACTTGTCAACCGGTACCATGTCAAGGTCAGTAAACGACTGGGTATTGTGGTCTTAGCTTTCTTCATCTGTCTACTTCCATTCGGTGTTAGCGTAGGTGTTCCTGATAGCGATCCAGGTATTCCTTGGACTGGACTACTGGTCATCGTCAACAGTTGTATCAACCCTCTCATTTACGCCAGGACAATGCCGGAGTTCCGCAAGGTGATGTGGGTCATTATTCGTTGTCACCTTTCAGGGATCCCTGAGCCAATGACACGCATACGTCGCATACGCTGATTACATGTCAGTTTGCGGGACATCACATCAGTCCGACACAGGGGCGGATCCACGATTTTGTAAAAAGGAGTGGCTAAAATATAGTAAAATATTCTGAGTATCAGCTTTTTTTTCATCCAGTTTTCCTCCAAAATTCTCTGACAAAGAAAAAAAAAGAGATGATTAGTTAAAGCGTTACATAGCGTGTACTTAATTATATTATGATTGTATATATTCTATATAATATGTATACATGTAATTTGCCATGATATGTAATTATGCGCAGTGGTATTGTTAATTAGGGCATCTTCCCACCACCACCACCCCCCCCCCCCCCCTCTCTCTCCCTCCCCCTCTCTCTTGCTTGTCTTACGTTTTCTTCTCTCTCTCTCTCTCTTTTTTCTCTGTTTCTCCTTCAGTATGGATGGACTGCACCTTTTATATCATGTCTGCTACATTTTTCCTGCTCTAGAACGTACTGTAGAGATTTCAATCTTATTCTTTATCTGTATTTGTATCTGTATATAGTGTATTATATTTGCACTTTTTTGTTGTTGTATTTAATCTATTAATCTATGTTTACTTTTAAGAATGTATGAAATATGTCAGATCTTAGGTATGGCAACACTTCAAGCGTCCAGCTTATATTACCAGACCTCTGTGTGTTTCTATTTTCAAAGTTTGTATGTATGAAACTGATTATTGTGAAACATGCAGGAATAAATAAAGAAATAAATACAATAAATTAAAAAAGGGGGGGCACAATTTTATAAGGGGACACGGGCCGGAAATCCGTCACTGAACCGACAGCCTACGAGACCCACAATATCAGTCTGGTGAATAATAATAATAATAATAATAATACATAAGATTTCTATAGCGCCATTAAATCTATTTTGATTAAATGCCCAAGGCGCTTTTCAATATTGAGAAAATAAAAACATTAAAAGGGGATGAATAACAAGAAAGAATGTCTGTCTTTGAAACGCAAGATTGAACAAATTGGGATCTGTCACGGTCATGGTCCTTTTAGATTTGTCTTCGGTGATTGCAGTTTGTTCGTCTTTAAAAGCCGTTGATCAATATCCTGTTCACAAACGTATAAATCATATAGATTATAATAAATCATAATACAATACAAAGTCATAAGCGATAAAGCATCATATTCATGTATATCTCAAAATGTGTATACAGTGAAATTATTAATAAACATTCTTATAATTCATACATTAAAAAATTGTAAGTACATAGAAGTTAATCACCAATCATTTCAATCTAAAGGGAACCATTATACATCAAGTAGATAGCATAGGAAGGAGAATGTGCATGCATTGTGTGCGGGCATGCCAGAATCCGATGACCGGGGTAATAATATATATCTGTAATTGTGAGCGCTTTGGACCACTATGGGAAAAGCGCGTTATAAATGCCAGGTATTATTATTATTATTATTATAGCATATAACCAAACATATTAAAAGTCATATTCATTGTACAAAAATGTGATTCAAGTCAGTCTGTTTTATCTAAAAGGAACGATATAACCAAAGATACATGGATATTCAGGGCAAATGTTCAATGTCATTTGTAGGTAGCAATACTATTTGATGGAATAGACTCCCGAGTTGGCAAGGAGTCTGTCCCGAAATAGTCACCCCATTTTACATATGAGAGTGGAACCCTTAAAGTTACTTAGACCATCCATGGCATTCACAAAAAGCTTGTCAGCTCGAGCAAAGCCGCCGGGTTTGGCCCCCAGAGCCCCCAAAAGGGCCATAGGGCCCCCAAAGTTTCAACCCAAAATTTCAATCCATCTAACATATGCGCCAAACTTTGTCAGAAGGAAGGTGTATGAGTATACATTTAATACCAAAAAAACAAAACTGACAAAATTTTCCTTCGTGATGGGTTGTCAGACCGCCCCCAAATATCGGGCAAATTTTGCTTTCTCAAAAGTAGTCAAATTAGTTTTGTTCATACGTAGTACATAGCATCGATGTTTTGTAAGTCTCGAAACTATTTCCAGTACGTTCAGACAGGCCATGATCGACTTGCTTCTATCACCCACTCGTGACTATTCATCGCTCACTCGCTGCCAAAACAATAATTACTGCGCCACACACGGTGACCCGAGTATAATTGGTATGCATGGTCAAAACGCGCGGAAGTTTGTGAACAGAAGTCATATCATGCGAAGTTTTTGTTTTGAATAATATTTTATTTGTCTTCATAAATCAACATAATAACACAATAACGATTCATTTGTAATAGCGATAATACAATCGGTTCTAGGACTCCTACCCCCTGGACAACCACCCCCGGATAACCACCCCTAAGATAACCACCCTCTAGGACAACTACCCCCTAGGACAACTACCCCTAGGGCAACCACCCTCTAGGACGACTACCCCTCTAGGACAACTACCCCCGGATAACAACCCCCCAGACAACTACCCCCTAGGACAACCACCCTCTAGGACAACTACCCCCCGGTTAACTCCCCCCCCCCCCAAACAACTACCCCCTAGGACAACTACCCCATAGGACAACTACCCCCAGGACAACTACCCCCGGACAACTACCCCCTGGACAACTACCCCCAGGACAACTACCCCCCGGACAACTACCCCCTAGGACAACTACCCCATAGGACAACTACCCCCAGGACAACTACCCCCGGACAACTACCCCCTGGACAACTACCCCCTAGGACAACTACCCCCAGGACAACTACCCATCGGACAACTACCCCCTAGGACAACTACCCCCTGGACAACTACCCCCTAGGGCAACCACCCTCGAGGACGACTACCCCCGGATAACTACCCCCAGGCACCTACTCCCTAGGACAACCACCCCCTATGACAACCACCCTGTAGGACATCTCCTTGACAACTACCACCTAAGGTAACTACCACCCAGATAACTACCATCGGACAATAACGACTTAGGGGAAATATTCAATCGGATAGCAAGCAACATACTCTCATCCATGGCATGTAGGTCAACTACCCCCCCCCCCCCCCCCAAAAAAAAAAAAAAAAAAAAAAAAAAAAAAAAAACAGGTACAACTCCCATATACTTGATGGCATGTAAACTGATTTCGGCCAATGGAGGACGTAGAGGGGGGCGACCAACAATCAGTAAGGATATAATGAGTATCAGGAGGAGGGGGTATCTAACGTCCCACGATAAGAACTTTTTGGAAATCTGTTTATAAATAGAAAGATTTTGGCGCATTTTAATGTTAAATTTCACCACACCACGTAAAAATGATATCATTGTAAGTTGAATGTGTCTATACCCTTGAGCACGGGGGGGGGGGGGGGGGGCTTCCCATGGTATTACATTTTTGTTTTAAAAGTTGGGTGTTTATACTGGGTGTATGATGGTGCATTGTACTGTTTGAATATTTCCATCTGTGAATTTTTTTTCAAAGGTAACGTTCTTTGAAGTTCTATGATATATTCAATATTTATACCAAATGGGAAGGGTATGAGGCTTCTCTCAAAAATAAGATCTTCTGGAGATTAGGGAGTTATAACCAAGGGTTTGGTGAGTATTTAATTAGGCCTATGCATTTTTATGCCTCCTCTCACCGTAGGTGGTGCCGGAGGCATTATGTTTTCGGGTCGTCCGTCCGTCCGTCCGTTCCCTTTTCGTTCTCGCGATAACTTCAAAACCGTTTTTTTGATCAGTTTATAACTTGGCCCATGTATGCATATGGGAGGGACGATGAACTGATTAGATTTTGGGGTCACAAGGTCAAAGGTCACAGAGGATGTGCAAAAAAAATCCACAATTCTTAAAATGATTATTGTCTAATCTATACTCATGTTATCATAAGCGTATCAATGTTAGATTTTTAAAAAATTTCTTCGTAGCAGCCCCCCCCCCCATAAATGGCATTAAGTTTCATCAGTGCCCCTCACCCCTCAAACAGATTTTTAAAAAAAATCACGAGCATAGCCATGCATTGCCATAGTATGATTTTTTTGGGATGTGCTATGCAAAAAAACATTGACAACCCCCAACATACGTCAACCTAAAAGTTAAATAGATAGGTCCATCGTTTTTAAAGTCTTCGAAGTTGGGGCAGTGCCCCCCCCCCCCCCAAGTTAGTTGAGCACCATGCCGAGCGGCCACGGGCGAAGTCAAAGACAATGCTGAAAGAAACCAGTTGAAAAATATTAACAGGATAAAAACTACTTTCCAAAAATCAACTGCTTTCCAAAAATCAACTGAAGGCAATTTCAATAACCCTGTCTATCACCTTTAGAAATGTGCGAACATTACAATCGCCTATTACGTAATCCGAACATGATTTCTATGGGCAGTACAATAGGCCTTTAAAATTGCCCTTGAGTTTATTTTTCGAAAGTAGTTTTAATCGTGTTTTTTTAAGATTGGGCTATTATTCGCCTAAAAAACAACAGAATTCTCTGTATTGTAATTAGCCTGCAGAGATATGGATAAAATGCATCAATTATTTGTATTAATGGGACTGTAATATAAGTGAGATTTCTCTTACCAAAACACGAAAAATGCAAGTTCTGGACATCATTTCAGCTTTTACTATGATTTAAATAAAGAAAGTAGACCAGACCACAACGATGTCAGGTGACAGGAGAACTCAGGATCTTACAGAAACGATAACCCAATATGGTCAAATAACACTGTCTTGGTTACTATGGAAATTTATAAAAAGCCATGATTATTTTACTAAAATTTTTCAAATTTTGTTAATTTACATGGTATTGTTTTTATGTCGAATAATGGGGCCAAATGATTTTTATTTTGAAATTAGTGTGACCTAGTTATTTTTCAGAGTTCAAACTATCGGTATCAATCTTTGATCGTCCGTGATTGGTCAGTATTTTAGGGGAGGGGTCTCCAAAAAGTAAACTTGGATAAAGAAAATGATGACAACCCACGTATGTTTGCACCGCTCACTTCGTGGGATGGGCCATTTTGAATATGTTAATGAGGGAATCACTGAACCGGTTCAGTGAGCACCGCCGGTCAGACTTACATCTATAATTACCACCTTCCATGCGATAATAAGCCAATACACCCCTCGAAATATGATTCAGCCAATTAATGCCCCGACAAATGTCATAGATGTATGAATATGAATCAAGCTCTTTCATTGAAGCTAACTTATATCACATAAATATATCAAAAATAAATTTAATTTTGGAATGTATAAATGTTTTAAAACTTCATGAATAATCATGAATTAATTGTGTGCCCATTTTCATCGGCTAATATTTTTATTAAAAACTAAACTGACCTATTTCTGTGATCGATGGATATGTAATCTAGATATTTTCACCATTTTTAGCCGAGGGGCAAGTACGACATCGACGTAGCCAGCACGGGAAAACAAGTTAATTTTCAGAAAAGTTCAAGTGTGCTGACCATGTATCCGTTCGTTACATATATCTATACCGTATTTTACATGCTGTAAAATGAGCAACAATTGGATACAAATGTTGTTTATTAAAAATATATATGTTTTTATTTCGATATCGACTCTTTCATGTTTTTTTAAGGCAAAACCAATCCAGCCAGGTACGGTACTGCGTACCGTTCCATACCTGCGGCATAGAGCGTACATATAACTACATGTACGGTAGAGATATATCACTACAGTGAGAGAGAGAAAATAGATCGTACAACTACAACAAGACTTGCCAGATCACCCACCACATATTTAATTGTACAGTGGATTTGATGGACGAGTTAGATTCCCTACAACTTAGTATTACTTAAATCAGTATTATATGATTGCTTCCAATCTATTCTAACTCCAGCTATGTACAATATTTAGATCTTGTGACCAAAAAGGCATTAGGCCTGCTAGTATTA
The DNA here is from genome assembly GCA_025617745.1 of Heliocidaris erythrogramma. Taxonomy (NCBI): domain Eukaryota; kingdom Metazoa; phylum Echinodermata; class Echinoidea; order Camarodonta; family Echinometridae; genus Heliocidaris; species Heliocidaris erythrogramma. The sequence continues at coordinate 13,694,558 of CM046856.1, forward strand.
TCCACTACTCAGACACTAGATAGACCCTCATGGAAACCCCAAATCTGAAGTCCAAAAGTTTGCTGATAAGGAGAAGAAAAAACTTTTATTGTATTACTAGAGCATGGACCTACTAGTACTAGGTCCATGCTAAGTTAGTAAGAGTAATTGAGTTGATAAATCAAGTCAAGAAAAAAATATATGCCACATGATTTGGGGCTTTGGGCAAGGGGAATGCCGTCAGGGCGGGGGGGGGGGGGGGGGAGGGTGGCTTATCTCCATCTCTGATGAGGGTTGGCTCATCTTCATATGTGATGAGGGGTGGTTTATCTCCATCTCTGATGAGGGTTGGCCCATCTTCATCTCTGATGAGGGTTGGCTCACCTCCATCTCTGATGAGGGTTGACACATCTTCACCTCGGATGGGGGATGGCTCATCTTCCTCTATTTGGAGAGGTGGCTCATTTTCAACGCTGAAGGGGGTGGCTCATTTCTCTGATGAGGGATGGCTCATCTTCATCTGTGATGAGCGGTGGTTCATCTCTGATGAGGGTTGGCTCATTTTCCACTCTGAAGGCCGGGGTGGCTCATCTTCTCTGACGGTGGATTAGAGAATATGGAGTATTAATGTTTAGTATTATGACAATGGAGATGTTAAAGGAGAATTAAGCCCTGATTACAAATTTACTTATATTGGAAGGTGTAATATATTCCTACTTATTGGCCGAAATCATTTTCTAATAAGATATCAGAAAAGGGTATAAATAAAAATATTCCAACACCCGGTATCGTCTCCTACTCATTTACATGGGGGCTGCCATTTTCTTGCTGATTTGGAGTTGTACATGAACCATTGAGAAATGTTCCAGTCAGGAAGATATTTTTAATCCAAATCCTAAATTGATTTTCTTCATTACCTAAAATCCCATATGTGACGGAAAATATAAAGTGGGTGTTTACATGTATTATAAAAATTAAATCTTTATAATGGTACTTTTAAATTGTCTGGTTTTGCTTAACAAAAATCTATTTTCTTGGGTTTGCCAAACAGAGCAGAACATAATATATGCAGCATGCATTCTGACTTTTCAAGTCCATTATCCGAAAGCAGGTGAATGCATAGTTTAACGCTATAGATGCTCAGGGAAGAAGCATCCATAAAATTTTAATTAATTTGCTCCGTCCCATACGTCCAGTATCGAGAAAATAAATTTCTATTAAGCGAATATCGATTTTCAACAGAAATATATAAGGAAATCTTCAGTTTAAAAATAAATTGACATATCTATTCTATATTTTTAATCTCAAATGGGTTTTTAATTTTGAAAAAGGCAATTGAGCATTTGGATTAAGAAAATCTTCTTGTACACATAAACAAAATAGCAGCCCCCATGTGCTGCTAGCAAACGATACATATTGCTAGCAGATGGTAAATTTTGCTCAGAAAAATTTGATTCGTATCGATCTCGTATATTTTGACGCGAAGCCATATAGTCTAACAAGTAGGAATAAATAACACCTTTGAACACTATCGTCTTTATTTTTGAGCGTAATTCTCCTTAAAGTAGAACACTAATGATTTTAAATATTGGCTTAATACTTATTATTGCATAGATGGCATAAATTAAACAAGGTTATCCAAATTTAAAGCTTGGAAACATTTGAATTAATGATTATTATCAATTATAAAACGGTAAAATACAGCCCCCGATATAGCAGCTGAAAAGCTCCTTGAACGCTGCTGAGATGTGTGACGACACAAGAGGGGCGAGTCCTGTCTAAGCAGACGATGTCCCATAACATTATACACATTTTTCAGTGCCTGTTTTGTCATCTCCTCTTCACTTATTTCTCTTACTTGACTAGCGTCAGTCTTAATGTTAGTCTGTTGCCTCACTCTTAACTTCGTGTATGGTATTATTTTGATGAAAAATGCAGCGTTAAAAAAATAAAGGAATCAGTCACTTGTAAACAAAATAAGACGCCATTGTATTTTCAGCTGCTTGCACCGCGGCATGTTCGGCGTTTCAAGAGGGAACGAATACCATCCAGCTATTATTCGCAGGGCTTTTCAATTTGAAAATGGGGTTTATTTCATTGATCATTGACCCTTCTCCTGTGTATTTACAATCAAACGGTTTTAGTTATCAGAATCAGTTCACTTTCCCTTTTAGAATGGTGTGAAATAAGGTCATGTTTAAATGTACCAAACTCTTTATAATTTGATAAATAATTGCATTGCAATTACGTTCATTCATTATAGGACGTCGTCTGCTTAAGCAGGATCGATCCCTCGTATGACGACATCAAAACATCGCTATATTTCTGGCGAATCCTCGGATATTCCACATGCTGAGAAGAGCTTTTATTTATGTTGTTTTTATAATCATCATATACGCAGTGGACATAAAACTTATACGATTGCCATCTGTAAGCTTCCCAATTTCTAGTGATACATTAATTGCCATATTTGTGATTTTCTTGAGTGTTCTACTTTAATGACCTTCCCTCACGAGTGATGATCGGGAAATGAGCTTAAATGTGCGATATGGATGATTTAAATTTATTATATTGAAGGTTTGGGCACAGAAACACACGCATCCTGAACTATAACATGCCTAACCCATTTCAACTACTTAATTTGGAATTTTTTGAAGCATTGGAAAGTAAAAATACAAAACATGTTGTTTGCGCCCTCATGTGACCTTATTAAGCAGAATCGGCAAATAATCAGCGGCCTCTCGCGCCAGCGCCCGCACATTCTGTCAAAATGTCGGCGCCCACGAAGCGCCTACTGGTCGTGTATTCAACGAACATACGTGAACACGCAAACAGCGAAAGAAAACTTTGTATACGCTATTGCGCATGCGCGAATCCAACATGGCGAAAAGCACTTTATGAACGCCGTGTGGATACGTGCAGTGCAGTGCTCCCACTTTTCGAAATGAATTATCCTGAAATGAACACTGAAAATTCCTACGATCGCATCAGAATCCCATGAACTTTGTAGAATGTGTGTATACATACTGTGTGTATTCTGTCTTACTGGGTGTTTCCACATGTTTAAAAAAAAATCCTGAAACAGAACATCAAATTTCCTGGACTTTTATGAAATTTCATGGAATTAAAAAGAAAAATCCACTTATTGTTCTTTCTGATGTTTCTTTTTTTTTAATTAGAGAGGTTAATGTCATAAATTTTGTTTTTAATTGTTGCACCATAATTTCAAGTTTCCATACCAAAAAGTAAGTTGCATTCTCTACGAGTCCATCCATGCGCGCGCGTATCACTTTCCCAGCTGTGCACTTTCCTCCATAGAGCCCATTCAATCATTCATCAAAACATAAATTTCTACTCTTGGAAATACTTATATCTTTTTCACTTTTAACAATTTAATTCCGTTAAAAAAGGAATATGAATATTGAAGAGACAAAGAAGCTGCTAAGCATAAAAAGGAAATGATTTCATAAAAATTATGTAGAATTCTGTTTGATAACGGCCTTTTTATCTTGCCACACAAAACGTAGAACACCCAAACTATGAGAATGAATCGACTCGTAGAAACAAGATAAATTTGTTAATTGGTTAGAAGTGCTGTTAATCGTGGAAATTAACCATAAGATTTCTAGGTTTGGCCTATCTTAGTTTGACTTCTGTAATTGGTTGCGTAGAATTCCGGCCTTTTTATGAATTACAGTAATCATGAAATATCGGTGTGTTTAGACTGATCACACGACCGATCTGTGTGCGCGCACGTGTATATGGCTATAGGCTGATTACATTCAGGCTACGTGCAGATGCAGTAAACTGCGCGAAACTTATTGACATGAACACATATGAATCACAAGAAACGTAAAGAAATGTAAACGTGTAAGATAAATATATTATGGTTCCTAAACCGAAACACACCATGCGCTCTAATTTGACGGTCCATGAAGACATTTTGTATACATTGTTTAACTGATGTGTATGAACTTTTAAAGGTTGACGAGGTTTAACAAGATATGTGAAAAGAAGCCGCTTTAGTGCGTTTAACTTCGAAGGGGTTGCAGCACCACCCCACCAGCACGCCAGTGGATTGCCTTTATAAGTTGAGGATGCAATTAAACATTCCAATATATTTATAACGAATAGAACAGGCTGACATTTGCCGACAAATTAAAATGCGCCTCTCAAATCCCAAAGTATCAATTATAAGGTCAATTTCTCCGCCCCTTCTTTGGTCACGCTAATGATTATAGTACCACAGTCTTTAATTTGCTGGCTGCTTGTAGAATATTTGTGCAACGAATTTATCTTATTTCATATTTATGACTATGGTGTTTTAGCAAGCTAATGAATCTCGTGTCACTGATATTTGTGTAAATTCAAGGCTACCGATAAAGGTTGAATAAAGGTTAATATTAGATATAAGATAAGATAATAATATCACAATCCATTTATTGTTTTTAAAGAAGATAAATGTCCATTAACTTAAGGCTATCGGAGGGCCTGTCCTTGAATAGCAAAACGCTGAAAGTTTTGACAATTTTCTGCCCACATTGATCTACTATAAAAGAAAATGAGGATCAATATTTGTTCATGGAGTGGAATTAAGAGCTTGCACCTGAACTAAATACCGTAGAGAACCACAATTTGGATTACAATCTGAGTACTTTTCCTAGAGGGTGGCCGTCCTAGGGGGTAATTGTCCAGGGGGTGGTTGTCCGGGGGTAGTTGTCCTAGAGGGTGGTTGTCCTGGGGGTAGTTGTCCTAGAGGGTAGTTGTCCTAGGGGGTAGTTGTCTGGGGGTGGTTGTCCTAGGGGGTAGTTGTCTGCGGGTAGTTGTCAAGGGGTGGATGTCCAGGGGGTAGTTGTCCTAGAGGGTAGTTGTCCTAGGGGGTAGTTGTCTGGGATGGTTGTCCTAGGGGTAGTTGTCCTAGGGGGTCGCTGTCCAGGGGTGGTTGTCCGGGGTAGTTGTCTTTAAAAAAAATTTGATGTAAAACGTAGAGCTTTCGCGCTTCGGGCGGGAAGGGGGAAACTCCTCACTTCCTGCACCCACCCCTGTTACATACAGTGCAATATTGCGTCCAAGTAATTGAAAAGCAGTCGGGGCGTCGAACTATAACTTTCCGCCTAAAAGTTTGTTTGCTACAAGCCGTTATCTTTCTCTCAAAGTTGCTAAAACGTCAGAACTTCCGCGCTTCTCGCGGGAAGGGGGATACTCCTCCCTCCCTTCCTGCATCCATCCCTGTTACAGTGCAGTATTACGTACAAATAACTGAAAAGCAGTCCGGACCTCGAAATAACTTTCCGCCTAAAAAAAGGTGCTACGAGCCGTTAACTTTCTCTCAAATTTGCTATAAAACGTCACAGCTTTCGCCCTCCCTGCACCAACCCCCTGGGGAGCTTTGCGTGCTCACAACCGCCCTCTAAAATGAAATCCTGGCTATGCGGTTGGCTCCTTCACGTCTGGTCCCCCATGGGTGTCGATCCTGGTGGGGGGGGGGGTACGGGTGGGATGGCCGGTATTATCATCCCCCAATATAATTATGATACATTAACTTAAAGCTAATAATTATCCAAACTCATTATGTTTTGACCTTGAAATACCATCACATTCTTTGATTATTAGAAGTAAGGAAATAAGAAATGCCATAATTTCAATGCGAAAATATGGAAGAAAATTCGTTCGCTCGCATTGTCATTCTCAATTGAGGGGTTCCGTCCATTGGCGTAGATCCGTGCATTCCTTTTATTCATTAAAAAACATTTTGGGATGCTCTAAAATGGAGGTTTTATAGACAGATTTTCGAAAAAGTCCCTGGTGTGGGAGGGGGATACCCCCTCCCACGCCCCCCCCCGCTCGGTCGTTTCGCTCAGTGGCGTATCTAGGGGAGGGGGCAGAACGAAAAATCATAATCTTTATACGGATTACGCACCCCAAAATCCGCACAGTTAATGCACTAGAAATCTAGTTTTTGAAGGTTTGAAATGTGAAAATTTTCAAAAGCTCGGTCGCTTTGCTCCCTCGCATAATTATTATCTTTCAGGATCTCGTAGTTTCGCGCGCCCAGTAGGCCTATATAGTTCTTAAATAGCTTAAAGGGTTCAAAAATTGAAAAAATAAAGATGTAATTGCTTTGCTCACTATATCATAATGTTTCATATGACTCCTGCTAAATATTGCGCCCCCGATGTAGGATAAAGTATATAAAACAGCATTTGCAAAGAAATCTCTACTTCAGGTATAGCCGTGCTGAATTTCTCGACTCTTTCTCAAGCCTTTTAGGGTTTTCGTTAGTTTTGCTCCCGATTGTGAATAGAAAACCCCTTATCAATGTATAAAATTCGAGCTTCTCTACTTCTCTAATTTCCTGGATAAAATGCACAAGAAATTGCGTTTTTTAGGGTTAAAAATTGAAAAATTTGCCGCTCGATCGCTTTGCTCCTTCGATGACGAAGATAAGTTTGGGCACTCGGGGGGTGGGGGCTTAATTTTTTGCCCCGGGTGCCATAATCCCTAGTATCATGAACACGGATCGACACCCCTGTGCCCCCCCCCCCCCCCACTCCCACTATTGAAAAATCCTGGCTACGCCCGTGGATACAAATATCCGGTTTGGGGCTTTTTGTCAAAGGGGATAAAAATTTCCGATTTTCGCGACATCTTTTTGCTATTGGCTAATGCATTATTGTACATTTTAATTTTATTATTTGTATATAATTCATATTTATTTTTGTAAATCCAGGGTAAATGTTCAATGTCATTTTTAGGTAGCAATAACATTGTTGGCATAGACTCCACTTCTGTCGGCAAAAAACAAGGAGAGGGAAGAAGAAGGGGAAAAGGAGAAAAGAGAAGGGAGAAGAAAATGGACAGCAAAGGAAAACAAAAACAGAAAGAAAAGAAAGAAAGCAATAGGAAGGAAAGAAAAAGAAGGAAAAACTGGCCATTTTTTAAACTTTCGTATAGGATTAATACAGGAGCCACCCAGTTCCCATAGTCTATGGGTTGATATTCGTCAAAAAGCGTCCCCCTTCGGCAATAGGCTGCAGCCCCCCCCCCCCCCCCTGAGGATTTTCAAACTTCCGATATTCGGGCTACCACACTTCATATTCGGCCAGCGAAGTGAGCTGTCAGAATATCCGCATATTTGGGCAGTGAGGTTCCCAGATAACTTATCTAACTTCTGTATGTCCCTTCTGTATTAAAAAACAAACTTAGAAATTAAAAAATTTATATTCAGACAAAAGGCGTCCCCTTTGGCAAATGGCTGCAGCCCCCTTTTCAAAGTTCATATATTCAGGTAACCACCACTTCATATTCGGGAAGCGAGGAGAGAGAATATCCACATACATGTATATTATCTGGGCAGCGACGTTCCCAGGTAGTTATGTATAATATCTGTATGTAACTTCTGTACAATTTCTCTACGAAAGTTAAAAACATTTAGAAATTGAAAAGTTGATATTCGGGCTAAAGGCTTCCCGATTCGGCAAATTTCCGATATTCGGGCGACCACCACTTCATATTCGACACATTATCCACATAATTATCTGGGCAGCGAGGTTCCCAGAAAATTATATAACTTTTGTATGTAACTTCTGTTCATTTTCTCTACAATTTGTTTTTTTACATTTCGCAAAAACTTTGATTTTGAATATTTTGAAATTGATATTCGGGCAATGGGCACCCCCCCCCCTCCTCCCCCGAGGATTTTCAAAGTTCCAATATTCGGGCAACCACCACTTCATACTCGGGCAGCGAGGGGGAAATTTGGGCCGCGAGGTTTCCAGCTAATTATGTAACTTTTGTACATTTTCACTACGAAAAATTAAGAAAATTTGCTTAATTGCGCGCTTCGCTCGCTCGCAAAAAATTAGAAATGTTGATATTCGGGAAAAGGTGTCAGCCCCTTGCGAAAATGGGCCTGTATAATCAAGATCTCTGCATCTGTGATTTTCTTTTATAACTTGTTTTGGGGGAGGGAGGGGCGGGGGTAAGATGCAGCATTTTTGTCGGCAAATTTTGGTGTCACACCCTACAAATTTGTCTGCAAATTAGGGTGTCACACCCCCAATCAAAATGTTCTAGCGACGCCCCTGCTGTGGTAAAAGACTAGAAAATGCTCAATGTAATGCTAAATGTAGTTGTTGTTTAATGACACAAAGTCATTTATTGTTGAAATACGATTTAATCAAGATGTTCTTTTTCTCAACTCACCTTGAGTTAGCACTTATTTAGTTCTAGATTGATAGAATCCTTTCCATTTTATTTAACTTCGTAAATCATTGGTTCTGTATTATACAGTTCATACTAATTTAAATACACTGTTAAAAAATGTGGGTATTTTTACAGGAAATTTCATGGCAGTCGAAACGCCAGGAGTGCACGTTATTTTAAAGCCTCATGTAAAAGTCTGTAAAAAATATTTCCGTTTTTTTACAGGAAAGAGACTGTAAATTTAAAATAATTTGTAGTCAGTCTCAAGGAAAGCCAGAAAGTCTGTAGTTTTACAGTTATTAGTGTATAGTCATGCTTTATGTTATCCTATTCTCTACATTAATCTATCCTATCCTAAACATATCCTTATCTAGTTAAGGTTGTGTGTGTGTGTGTGTGTGTGTGTAATTGGGTTTTTACAGACGTGATATGATATGATTATTTACTTCTGGGACCGACCTTTAACGTCACCATCCGAAAGACGTGACTCAGTCTCGAACCTGGGTCCACTGGTAGCTGGATTACAGGCGCACGCCACAACGCCCAGTGCAGTCATTCAATTGTGTGTGTGTGTGTAATTGGGTTTTTACAGACGTGTATCAATCAGATTTATAGAATGGGGAGAAGAATCTCTGCAATCTGATTGGTCAATTCCCATGCATCATTTTTGCCGGACGCATGGCTCACTTTCACTGGATGCATGATTGGGAAAAAGATTGATTTTCACTTTTTTTTTACCCATTCTATAAAACAGATGATGCACAGGTATTTTTCGTGGGTCGGTAGGAATTGTGTACCCTCGGTACCTCTGAATTTTGTCCGAAACCCACTCGGCTGCGCCTCGTGGGTTCACACAATTCAGAGGTACCTTGTGTACACAATTCCTACCGACCCACTCCAACCTGTGCATCATTTGTATAATGATTATTTACGTCTGGGACCGACCTTTAACGTCACCATCCGAAAGACGGATTAAATTCAATTTAATGCAATCTTTTATATGCACCTTATAGTTTTTTATTCCTTTTGTGACAGTTACTAAATCGGGCAACCCCAAACCATACGCTTACTAAAAATTCATGAATATTCATATGTGTTTTCCCACATATTTGGTAATTTAACAGGGTAACTTGTTAAAATATGAGAAAATGTTTTTTTTAACGGTGTTTTTTATCGGGCGATTGAAAATAAATGCTGATTTCCGGTAAACCAACAAACTTGCTGTTGTTTTACAGGAAAAAGCCTGTAAAATTGAAATGACGGCAATAACTTGTAATTTCAAGGGCCAGGAAACCTGTAGTTTTACAGTTATTTTTTACAGTGTACATGTAAATGTCGAATAGTATCTTGCATTTTCACCCGGGGGATTCTCACTGAGACCTGTACATCATCCGCGTAAATCACTTTCTGAAAGCACCCTAAACGGGCATTGCAGTATGGAGTAGTTTTGATAACCTTAATGACAATTTTATATCTTGCGTGGTATTTCATATCCTATTTGAGGACTACATCATCATAGACCTTTTTTAGCCAAAAAGGAACCGTAAAAGAAATTTAACCTATTTTGGAACACATTACCGAAACATACCCCCCCCCCCCCCCCCCCCCCCCCCCCCTTCAGCGGATCTTCTTCTTATCACCTCTGAATTTGATACCCTAAACGCGTAACCCGGGTTACACGCCTAATGCTGAAACAGTATACCCTTTTTATCCGTTTTCGTGAATCGTGTACGTGGATAAGACATCCCCCGGGATTTTCTTAAGCAAATCTTAAACCGTGGCCGGACCCGATTAGCATTGCTATTTTCTGGTTCCATTTTACCAATCTTTTGCTCGTTTTTACCGTTAAGGTGATCTACTTATATGACGTTTTCCTGTAAATATTTTATATAATGTATTGCATCGTGTTATTGGTTAATATATACAATCATATTATATCGTATCATAATCCAGAAAATACGTGAAAAGGGTAATCGATCTTAGTTACAGAAGCTCAAACGGGCCTAATTTTATGTTAATTTTGCAAGTTTTTAACACAGTGGAACTAAAGCTTTTGCATGCATTGCAATAACAAAACTGGCATGCACGACTTTAATTTTGAACTTGTAATCCCCAGAGTCGCATCAAATCACAAAGGACGATTAAGCTAATCTTGCCTGAATGATGCTGCAATAATTTGCATACACAAATAACTTTATTATTGAATTCCAATTATCATGAAATAAACATTAATACAAACAAAATCTACAACATACATACATAACAGAGACAAAACACGTTTAAAAGATAAATAAAGATAATAGAAATGATGCCTGATTAACGTTGTCATATGAGCCAAAACTTCCATGAGGGGAGTGGTTGTACTCCGCAATTTATGGTAAAAAAAAATAAAAATAAGAAATCATCGGGTAAGTAGTATGGACCAACAATGATAATAATATTGGCTATTCTTATAGTGCTTATATCCATCACACATAAGGTGCTCAAGGCGCTCCAATATTACCCCGGCTCTAGCCAAGGAGTTGCTCTAGCTAGTTGCTCTAGCTAGGCTACCGAATTCGGTGCTCACAGCATTCAAGGAATTCCTTCCTACCGGTACCCATTTAACACCTGGGTTGAGAGTGGCAATTGTAGATTAATGTATTGCATCGTGTTATTTTAAACATGTTGCGATTTATTTTCATATACTGAAAACCGACCCCCCCAAAAAAAAAAAAAAAAATTAAAAAAAATTTAAAAAAAATAATAATAATATTAATAAATAAATAAAAGAAATTAAAAGAAATAAAAATAAAATAAATAAATAAATAAATCTTAGTCCTTGAAAAACACAAAATATTCATTTACAAAAAGACCGCTAAAGACATTTAAATGTGAAAGGAGTTTAGGACCATCAAACAAAAGTTTTGACGAATGAAAAGTTCAGCTTGACTACTGGCCAAAACAACACAACTGCTGCTGAAACCTCTTCACTTTCAGAGACAGTATCATAGGCACCAAAGATAGAAGATTGAGATAATGATTTCAAGTCTGATATTCAATAGTTAATTGTGAACACATGATAATAGATAATGCACAAAATATGGACGGAATATAAGTGGCAATGACACATCTAACATTAGAATGTAACTTCATCATGGTTGCGTTTAATCGTGAAGTAGGTCCATGGTTTAATAGCACTGACATTTTTTTCTTCTTTTCTTTTTTTTTTTTTTTGGTCACCTCCACTGGTATTCAGTTACATGAATCAATCGAAATTTTATAAGCATGACCTCCAGTACAATTAAAATTTGCTTGGTGACATCAACTGCGATGAATGTTTGCAATTTCGCTCCCGGTAGTCTTTACTCAAATATTTACAAACTGGTACATGGTTACTATTGGTCAATCCGTTTTCTTGTTTACACAAAAGACAAAAACTAGAGGTCAAAAGATATTCTTCTGTCAATTCATCAATCATCACTGATGGATTATGGGCGCCAATGGTAACAGAACGTTCCTCTTCACAACCCCACAATGCAATTGCACTAGCCATCTATTCACGATAATTTTATACTCTTGGCTGTAAATATTAATACTTACATTAGTTCATTCACATGAACACATAGGATCACAGAATAATTTTCAATAATGATTAATATAAAGTTAACCTCAAAAGACGAGGCACATTAGCATAATCAGCGAGGTAGGACCTACATCCCGCCCCCAAGAAAAATACATTCCTTATCAAATGAACTGCACGCAAATTTATTATTAGTTTTATTGGTATCTTTGTTAAACAAAGCATTTTGCCCGTTCACCCTTTAAATTCAAACACAACACTAGTACCTGACTGATGAAACGTATATGCCCTCAAATAAGTCTGCGCCACACCCATCAAAGTTCGGCGAACCTCAATAGATATACTGCATAACGTAACAGTACATTTACATTCACTACCATACAAATACACATGGTAGAACTCCTCAAATAAATCCAAACATTAAAACTGCACCATGAATCTTAGCATTATAAGAAAAATCTATGTAAAAGACACTTTTAATTTGCATAGTCGGACATAGAGGCAGGTGCAAATAGCATGAAAGGTGCACAGAAAATGAATTTTATGGGTTAAACGGTGTAAAAAGTTTCATATAAATCTAATATCATTTTTAACCCCATCACGCAATTGAAAATGACTATAAATAAATATTAAGAAGCGTATTATGAATTTCTACACTTACATATCCCACATTCCATACAATATGCTAATTTCTACATCAGTATTTAAATCACTTTTGAGATAATGCATTCATCAAATGTTCAATTTACCCATATATTTAGTATTAACATATATATTACATGTATATGTATTATTGGTTCAACTTCATATAGGGTGTTTATCAAAGGGGTCAATGACCGAATTGATTCCACAAATTGATAATTGAGACTCTCAACTTTCAATGGATAAATTAGACATGAGAAATTAGCCTTCTGATGAATTTTCTAAAAGCATTTCATATACATTTCCAATCAAATTATTTATAGATCAAGGGTAATTTTATGTGAGAAAGGTAACTCTTACATGAAAAGAGTCATTTGTTTATAAATCTTCAAACGTGAGCCTGCATAAGTTCTCTTTTCAATTTCCCCAATATTTAGTTTGTATTTCATACTTGATATTTTATACTTGAAATCTCAAAATTCATTCTGGATTATTACTGTTCATGTCATCTAATCAATAAAATTGTCTACATGAATGAAAATAATCCTTCTCAAACATAGAAAGCAATAATGTAGATGTCTGATGAAAAGACCCCATTGATTTACAACCCATAAACTTCACATACAGCACATATAATTTTGCTTCTGAAATGCTTTTTTCAGTAACATTACAAAATATATTGCTATAGACAATGACATGCACAATTTATTTTTTGCTTTTGTACAAACTTGCAAGTAGTTGTTTTTTTCTTTACTTTTATCAATTCATGTTTTAAAATGTCTTGGCTGTGTTGTAGCATTTCTGTCTACCACTGCTGAGCACAGTCAATATCCTGCAATAAAACAGAAAAAGAAGAATATTTTACTAAGCTTATAAATTCTAATTTTGATGACACAGAGATACAAATAATCACAATACAGCATTACGTTTGGGACACCTCTGCAACCAATTGATCCTTCTTCTGTTTTTTTTTAACCAATGTAGTATTCATGTCTCAAGGATAACTTTTTCCTCTAGACATGTTTTAAAGGAGCGATTTTTTTTCACACTATTCTCAATAAGTTGTTTTATACTGAATTTGAAAAAAAACAAACTAAATACAAAACACTACTTTTCCTTTCTTTTCTGTTTCATGTTTTTTCCCTAAATAGCAAAATCATGAGTTATAAAAAATTTGAAGATAAACTAAATACAAAAGATTACTTTTGCTTCCTCTTCTGTTTCGTAACATTTGAATCATGAGATTAGGCACCATAAACATTTTCAACCCAAATGCCTGACAGGTAAATGTAGTTTCATTATGCAATGTAAGTACGCTCTCACAAGAAAAAGTGCATCTACACATTTGTTTACTCCTTTTCGTAAACAATATTCTAAATGTAAGTTTCTTTTACTCACATTGTAGCGTAATCGTGACTTAAGAAACTGCTCTTTGACAATCTCCCGATGCTCTAGTCTTCTCTGCTCATCTAACGTAAGGTGATTGCACATCTTTGGAGCATGCTCTCGTGTGGCCATCATCTGACGATGGTATGATTCTGAACGACTGCCTTTCTCAAGTTCCTCCTGTTGCTTACGATTCTTTTCGGCAAGTTCCTTTTTCCGTTCCTGCAGAACAAAAGTTCAAGAAGAGGAAAGGCCATTTGTAAAATAACCTCAACCTTTATAGTGCCACAGATATACAAACATTTATATAATAAAGAAGACATCTTGTAACTTGTGAAGCAGTTTTTATTGTTCGTCTAGATCTATGCAAACATTTATTTAATCCTCATTGAACTTTATAACTGAGAGTCAATTTATACATACATGTAATCTCAAAAATTTGTCCATGCTCACATATTTAGGCATTTTCTCTTTACTAAATAGAATATTCTGATTTCATTTTATTTCAATGAATCATTATTGTACAATAAAAAATAATTTAGTTAAAAGCAAAGAATCAATCCATTTATTCTATAATGAAATGCCACATTTAGATATAACATAAAACAATGTTGCAAGGTATTGACAAAAATTATCTTTCTTAATTTGTCAAAAAGGATGTATGCAAAATGTGACCTTCTGCAAGTCAGTCATAGACAAATTCCTCTTGAATCTTGTCATGAAAAAAAAGAGGAAAAACTTTCGGTTCATTGTAAAATGTACTGCTTTTATATATTTTTTTTCTTCAATTTAACCCAAAGAAAATATGACAAATAAATTGATTCTCCTCAAAGCTATGCCGTAAACACTCAATAAGTCTAGATTTCTCTCTGCATTCCTTTGCATTCACTGACAATAGGTATCCCAACCCAGTCCTTGGTGAATACAGATGGTAGACAAATTCACACAATGTGCCAAGTCAATCAATTATTGAATTCTTTTGTATGTTGCTCTATCATCCACAATAGCTGATGCACTTCTACATACTTTGTACACGTAGACTTTTCATGGTATACCTGTGTATGTTCAATACATGTTATCTGACAACCTAAACAAACAAGTACAATGAGAAATGTGACAATCAATGAATCTTTCCTTCATATCCCCAAGTCGATCATGCTTTGTATGGATTTATTCTTACATTCAAAAAGCTATCATGAAAGACTTTGGTATTCTGAAAATGATGGTATATTTTATATCCTGAGTACAACAACGTTAAATGTCATAACAAATCAAATTTAAGGTTAAAGTCTGCACAAAGTTGGCTGCGTTCAAGTAAAGTTAAAAAAGACATCTTCGCAAGCACCAATAGTAAGTGTCTATTCTGCACAAATTTACATGTACAAGTACAGTGTAGTATGTTACAATTTACGTTTTCAGAATACAGCCCCTGTAGTGAAGGGTCTATGTAGATCTTGATCTAGATCTAATCTAGATCTAATCTAGATTATAATTAGATTACAATGATGTCCCATTTGTAGTGATTATGTAATAATGAAATGTGCAGCACACTTGTATACATGTATGGGCCAAGTCAAGAGTGAAATGTTGCAAAAGACGATGAACTCTTCACATGTTTGGCAGATGGACAGTGTTTTAATGATGTTGGTGATGTTGGTGATGTGTGTCATGAATGCCAGTGGTGCATTTACTTATATTCTTTTGTATAAATTAAGTTGTCTGCTGACCGCTGAGGACGCACACACAAGCAACACGCTTGATTGCACTCGCACCGATCCACACAACCGAACCTGCGTACAACTCGACTGACACACACACATTCGACAGGACATCGTGCTTATAAGTAGTCTGACTCTGACTGGTCTCGTGTTCTGGGCGTAATTGTGATAACGGATACAGGTTAGTTACTTACTGAATATTGTATGCTGTGTTGGTGAAGTGGTGTGTTTATAGGCGTGCGAATACAATAAATGGCGACGAGGAAAACTGGTTTTTGAGTGATATTGTGTGAGTTGTTTGAGTTGTATTTCGTCGAGTGCGTGCGTGTTTGAATTGGCGCCGAAAAAAAAAAAAACCACGCCCAAATCGGCGACGCCATTTTGAGATTTTTGTATGATCGTTTTGTGGAGTGTTTTATTTAGTGTTTCGGATTGAATTTATATGAAAAAAGGGGGTTAGCAATTATTTTTCGAATATAAAGAATTTATTTTGATAAGTTCAACAGTGTTTTTGGAAGAAAATCTTTGAATATTTTTTGAATTGTGCCGTGTTTTTTGCCGACGTACGTCCGGCAAGCACTGGCATCGTTTACTCATTTACATATTTTCGCGTGGTACTTTAGAGTAGAGTAGGTCTTTGTAGCCTGGATTTATTTGGTTAATGGTCGGAGAGTGATTTTTTGGTCGTGATTTGTTGAATTTTTTTTTTTTTTTGCCGTGGGCACGTGATCTGTGGTGCATATGGTTGTATTTTTTTTTTTTAGCGTTGTTTCTGAGAATGAGTAATTTTCTCTCTCTCGAAGAAATAAAGAAAAAGAGAGGGAGAATGTGGTAAGATTGTGTGTAGTGTTATTTTTGCAATCATATAGCGTGACCGAGGCCGAGGATTGTTGCTGCTGCTGCTGAATTTTGAAATTTGTAGAGATAATTTTTGCTGCTGCTGCTGCTGTTGAATTTTGCAATTTTGGAAATATTTTTTGTTGGAATTTTGTCCTTGGCGGTCGGCCAGCTATATGAGATTGTAAGGATAATACTTTGTGTTTTTTGGCTGCTGCTGCTGCTGCTGCTGCTGCTGCCGTTGATGTGATATTATTACTGTAATTTGTAATTAATGGTTGCAGATATTGTATATTGCTGCTGCTGCTGATATATTGATATAGATTATTGTTAGTGTAATTTAGATTTTAACTGCTAATAAAATATTAGTGGCATTTCGTTTATTTTTACTGACTAAAATAAGTCTTTGAGTCAGATAATATAATATTTGGGATTAAATCTATTCATTTTCTGTTTCAGTTTTTGGAGTCAAGGGCGGATTCCAAAAAATAGAAATTATTTTGATTTTTATCGGAAAGTCACCGAAGCATATTTTCAATTGAAAATATTGTGCTGTTTTAGTTTTTGATATTGATATTGCGCATTTCACGCCCAATATGGCTTCAGGGTTGACGAGAATTAAAATTAATTCTTGCACTCACGAGGAGCTAACGAAGCTTCCAGGCATTGGTAAAGTGACGGCCGATCGTATCATCGAAGTAAGAGAGGCCGTCGATATCACTCCCGATATCTTCATGTCGATTCCTAACATTAAGGGGGCCGAGTTGTTGGTTTATGCCTTCGACTATGAACCCACAAATGGTAGATCACTTGAAGATGAGGACTCGCGTTCTACTGCTGAAGAACTAAATACTAGTAAACTCGCTCAACCTCCCACTTCGCAGCCGGCCGTGATTACACCACAGATTAGCCAAGCTGATTTTAATTTGTTTGGCGCTGTCGGCGAACCATTACAGGCCGTTGCAGGGGGGATTCAACGGAGTTCGGAGGGGACCGGGCAGGTGGGGAATATGCCCCCACAGGCCTCGGATCCCTCGCAAATTAAAGCAAAATCTTCTTGGGGTTCGGATACCTATTTCCCAGTAGGGGATAGTAGAAGGGAGCAATTGGGATTTGCTAAGTGGAGTAATGGGGTGTTACCAGGGTATGACATCTCTAGGGCCCCTAGGGATGCACCCCTACGCCCGAAACTAGTATCTCCACTGCAGTCCCCACGGGCACAGCCCAACTTGGTCTCTCAACCACAACCCCACTATGTTCAATCACGAATGGATACAACTTTGACATACCCACAATCAGCTGTACATACATGTCCTTCCCCACAACCAAGTATGACAGTTCCCCCAAATGTGACAGGTCCTCCAAATTATGCTGATATGTGTCGAATGATGTGGCAAGTGATGAGTGGAATGCCCTTTGGAGGGGTTGGACGATTCCCTCCTCCATATGGACATTTTGCTCCCGGCTTTGGTGGATTTTATCCACCAGGAGCTGGCACACAAACACCCAATCCATTGCCACAACAAATGGGTGGGTATCAACCCCGTATGCATCAAGCCCCTCAACCTTCTCCACAAGGACGAGGTGGAATGATGTACGGGTACCCATCACCAGTAAGTCAACCCCGTATGCATCAAGCCCCTCAACCTTCTCTGCAAGGACAAGGCGGCCAGATGCACGGGTATCAACCCCGTATGCATCAAGCCCCTCAACCTTCTCTGCAAGGACAAGGCGGCCAGATGCAGGGGTATCAATCTCGTGAGTATCAATCACCCGTAGATCACTTGCGCCCACCACAAGGGCAAGGTGACTTGATGTGTGGGAACCCCCCTCAAGTTACTGCAGCCCCGCTGGTTAGTTCCTACCAACCCATGTATCCCCAACCACCTCATGTATCTCGGCTAGCTCCAGATACACTTGTTCCTCCAATTTTCTCGGAGAGACATGGAATTTTTGATAGAACGCCCCTGTTGTTTGTCGACCGTCATCATATGACGGAGGACGACAAGATTTATCACTTGTGCCTGGCTCTTGAAAGAGAAGCCGGCACATACATGACGCTTGTCAGGGAGAGCAACCAACAGATGACATACTCTGAGCTTGTTCAGAAATTACAAAAGCGGTTTGCTCTCCATGACGAGCCAGAAGTGATGAGGATGCAGTTTCAGTCTGCTCAGCAACGTGTGGACGAAGACATCCTCAAATGGGCCGATCGTGTCTTGACATTGGCGGGACAAGCATTTATTGGGCTCCCGGACAGCTATGTCCAGGAACTAGTTGTGACTCGATTCTGCCAAGGGGCATCAGACAAAGAAGCAGGACACCATGTCCTGATTTCTAGGCCCAGTACACTAGATCTAGCGCTGCAAAAGTATAAGTGGTATCAGTTCACCCAAAAGTCTATGCATTTGCATAACACAAGATCTAGGAAGGATGTGAGACAGCTGTCGGTGGATGAGACGGAAAACTGACATCAAAATCCAAAAGGTTACCGCCCCACAGACAGCTGCCGGCAAGTCTAGCATTGAAGCTAGAGTTGCCGCACTGGAATCACAGAGTGCATCCTGGGCATCCAATATGGATTCCTTGGTGAAAGCCATCATGGATCTATCCAAGAATACCCTCGATTTGGTGAATCGGTGTAATACCAGCAGATCATCCAGGATGCCGGCCACACCAGATCGTTCAGGATCAAGACCTGGGGCTGGTGACCGGCCTAGATTTACATCTGGCCGCATCCCTGGCACTTCTGATCGTATAACTGGCCGGACTCCACCCACAATTGACCGCTCACCTGCCAAGGTGGGTTTTTCTGGATGTTTCAATTGTGGAGAGCAAGGCCATTTTAGCAGAGTTTGCCCCCGATGAGGAATACCTTCAGTTGGCGGGCAGGTGAGAGCAGTGTCCTTTCAGGAGGGAAACGAAAGAGGATCGGAGGAGATGGGGGGTCCCCGATCCGATCAGGGATCCCCATCTCCAGCTCCATTATCTCCGATAGTGTGAATGCGGCCGTAGGCAATGGGAATCGGGCAGGCAGTGTGGAATCTCAGAGAAATTCTGAAGTTTCTGAGGCTCCAGCAGCACGTTTGGTTCCCAAGATGGTACCCTTCCAGGACCCACCCTGGCCACCAGATACATAGGCAAATACTGGTAGGCCAGGGATGAATAAGAAAGTGGAAGTGATAGTATGTAGAATAGTATCTACTTCCACATTAAATATCAAGTTGACAGCCGGCTCTGAATCAACTACTGCGGTTTTGGATACAGCAGCCGCTGTCACGATTATATCCGATAAACTATTTGGCCGTATCCAACCTCGACCGCCTATCCTTAAGCAAGTTAGACTTAAAGGGGCTGGACGAGATATGATAATGGATGGCATAGTCGTGGGGCCGATAAATCTGAAACTAGGTACTCAAACACTTAGTGAAGATATATATGTGGCTCCCATAGCTGATGAGATGTTATTTGGCGCGGACCTGCTACGAAAGCACAAAGCTAAGATAAACATACCAGAGTCTATTTTGAGTCTTAATGGTGAGCAATTGCCCATCATTCACTGTGAAGATTCGGAGAATGTGGCGCAGGTGCGTGTGGAGAATGATGTGGTTGTTCCCCTTGTTTGGTACGGAGGGTGAGGTGCACTTGCTCCTTAAACTCCGGGCCATTCTTGGTGGAGCCGTCGCCTTTTCTACCAGTGTCTGTGCTTGTTCCCCGTAGTCTTCATGATGGAAATGAGGAGACGGACGTTTACATGATTAATCCCTCTTCCACAAGCTGTAAACTTAGGAGAGGTGAAATCATTGGACAAGCACGTGCAGTCTCAGTATTAGAATGTAACACAGAGCTTTCAGAAGATGCTACAGTAAGAACTGTTAGCACGGCTGATACCTCTGACTCGAGTAGTATACCTCCCCATCTATTGGATCTCTGGAACCGTTTCCATCGAGGAGCTGGCACCAGAGCAGCGGGAGGAATTACAGAATCTTTGGCTCATTTATGAGTGTGTATTCGCAACAGATGAGTTTGATCTCGGCGATTTTAATGAGATAACTCACAGTATTAACACGGGCGATGCCTCGCCAATTAAACAGAAGATGCGGAGGACCCCCCTGAACTTCGTTCAGGAAGAGCGTGCCCACTTAAACAAGATGCTGGCTGCTGGGGTAATCCGACCTTCTATGTCGGAATGGGCATCTCCTCCTGTGTTAGTGCGTAAGCGAGACGGAGGAGTCCGCTGGTGTATTGATTACCGCAAGCTAAACAATGTCACCAGAAAGGACGTGTATCCCCTACCAGATATTGAGGAATGCCTTGATACTTTGGCTGGCAATAAATGGTTCTCGAAACTCGATGCCAATGCCGCCTACTGGCAAATCAAGGTTAAAGACTCGGATAGAGACAAAACAGCCTTTATCTCCAAATTTATGGGCTGTATGAGTTCGTACGTATGGGATTTGGGCTGTGCAATGCACCGGCCACTTTCCAACGTGTGATGAATCTGGTCTTGAGAGGTCTCACGTGGGACGTAGCGCTTGCATTCTTGGATGATGTTCTTGTTTTGGGCACATCTTTTTCAGATCATATCGAGAATCTAAGAGCAGTCCTGGGACGTTTCAAAGATTATAAGTTGAAACTGAAACCCAAGAAATGTGCCTTTTTTCAGCAAAGGGTCGAATTCTTGGGTAGAGAAGTTGATGGTGCAGGTTTGCATCTTAAGGAAGAAAACATTCAGAGGGTAGTTGACTGGCCTACGCCTACGTGCACTAAGGAAGTAGAACAGTTCCTTGGGCTTGCCAATTACCACCGAGTGTTTATGAAAGACTATGCACATGTGGCTGGACCGTTGTATGAGCTTACCGGTAAGAATGCATTTTGCTGGACAGATGTTCATCAGTCTGCATTCGAGCAGATTAAAGCTCTGTTAACTTCCGCCCCTGTGCTTGCACTTCCAAATTCATCAGATCCGTTCATTCTGGATACCGATGCATCAAGTAATGCAGTCGGTGCAGAGCTGCAACAGGTACAAAATGGCGAGGAGAAAGTTATTGCCTATGGTAGTTTATCCCTTTCTTCACAGCAGAAAAACTATTGTGTCACTCGCCGTGAACTTTTAGCAGTTGTACAGTTTACCAGGCAGTATAGGCATTACCTTCTTGGTAGGCCATTTACTGTGAGAACGGATCATGGTAGTTTAATGTGGCTGCTAAACTTCAAAGAGCCGCAAGGCCAACTGGCTCGCTGGCTTCAGGAGTTAGGGCAGTATGATATGCAGATCGAACATCGGCCGGGCAGACACCACTCGAATGCAGATTCTCTTTCTCGCATTCCGGAAACTGGACCGGTGTGTGAAGGTTATCGATTCGGTGTGGAACTGCATGACTTGCCTTGCGGCGGATGTTCGTATTGCACTAAGAGGCATAAAGAATGGGCACGTTTCATCGACTCGGTGGACGATGTGGTGCCACTAGGACATGGCCCGCAGGTATCAAGCGTGGCCGTTGAAGAGTGTTTCCCCATGACCCACATGGAGATTGAGGTAAGAAGTATAGTTGTCGATAACTCAGTAGGGGCAGATGAGGACTTGCCTTCTCCTACATTAATGCAAAAGGAGCAGGAAAAGGACCAACTATTCGAGCCCTTACGTAAGTGGTTAGTAGACAAGGAAAAGATAGATGAAGGTACCCTGTTTCTTCTCTCACGAGAAGGTAAGTTTCTGTGGATAAACAGGGAACTATTTTTCCTGAGAGAAGGAGTGATCTGGAGGAAGAGGGATGATTGTCATGTCTTAGTGGTTCCCAAATCGCTGAGGCATGACATAATCCGTCTGAATCATGATCCACCTTCAGCAGGGCATGCTGGAATTAGTCGTACTCGGTCTAAGCTAAAGACTAAGTACTACTGGTATGGCATGTCTGAGGATATCCGAAATTATATAGCTAGATGCGCTATTTGCAATCAAAACAAGAAAGCCACGCGCTATGGGAGGCACCCTATGAAGAATTACCATGCTGGGGTACCCATGGAGCGTGTGCATCTTGATTTTATGGGTCCATTACCGAAGACCCAGCAAGGCAATGAGCATATATTAGTTATGGTGGATCAATTCACCAAGTGGATAGAGTGTGTACCCCTGCCTTCCCAAACGGCGGAAATAACAGCTCATGCTGCAGTGAGCGAGTTTTTCTGCCGATTTGGATATCCCTTTCAGGTATTCACAGATCAAGGCAGGAATTTTGAGAGCAATCTATTTAAGAACATGTGCCGTATCCTTCAGATCCATAAGTCCAAGACATCGGCTTACAGGCCTTCTGCCAACGGCCAATGTGAACGGATGAATAGGACCCTGATGGATGCAGTGCGATGTTATGTGGCAAAATCTCAGAAAGACTGGGATAAGCACTTGCAACAGATTGCTGGGGCTATCCGTGCCACAGTAAATCGAAGTACTGGATTTACCCCTAACAAGCTTATGCTAAGTCGGGAGGTGAATCTTCCAGCTGACCTCGTATTCTCCGTTCCTTTGCCAGCACAGGACAAGACCGTTGATGAATATGTGGCGGACTTGACTTGTGCTATGCGCAATGCTCATATATCGGCCCGAGCAGCGCTTAAATCTTCTCAGCGCCGGATGAAACGAGATTACGATGTCAGGCAATACACTCAGGAATATGAAGTGAATGACCGTGTTTATATTCTGGACACGGCCCGGATCAGGGGGAAATCACGGAAACTGAGCCCCCCTTGGAAAGGGCCCGGAGTCATCGTGGAGAAGCTGTCTCCGTATCTGTATCGAGTAGCCTACAGAAAGGCTATTTTCACATTGAACCATGACCGAATAAAGAAATGCACAGATCATAGTGAGGTTGTCGCAGGAACTCCTGGCAAGGTTTATTGCCTCTGCCGGAAACCTGATGACGGCTCTCTAATGATCCAGTGCGACCAGTGTGATAATTGGTATCATGGTTTATGTGTAGGCATAACAGAGTCAGAGGGGTTAGAAAGTGTAAGGTGGATTTGTCCTCTCTGTAGCAAAAGAAAGTGAATTAGGTCTTGTTACCATTTCTTCGTCACGAGAGAAACTCTTCAAAATTGTTTATTAATAGATTTTCTCGTGTGTTTCCTTTTTAGATCATGGAACAACCACTTCCACCTGGGGTTACCCAGATGACTGACATAGCAGCTGAAGGTAAGCATACTACCATAGAGGCAGCAGCGGATCAGGTCCGTTTCCAGGGTTGTCTAATAAGCCCTCTTTCGCAGAGGTAGCTGCCCATGGGGTCGGCCGGGGTCGCGGCCTTGCTAGGCCATCCTATGTGGCGGTGGCCTCTGTTGGACGAGGCCGGGGAATTACCGCGGCGATGATCGAATCCTATTGTGGACTCGCAGTGCCTCCCCCGCGGAACATAATGCCCTTGCAAGAAATATCTTCCCCACGGGATGATGATGATGAACCACTGCCCCCAGCTTTCACAGCTTTTGATAGTCATTTTCATCCAGATAGGGTGGAAAAATATTTGAGAGATGGTAAATTAAACAAGCCATTGGGCGCGCCTGTGCATCCTGTCGAGGTGACTGGGGGGGTCATGAACTTTTGTGACCCATCACGATATTCGGCCTCCGGTTACCTTGACAGAGTGTTTGACCGTTTGCCTGCTGGGCATGGGGTGGCAGTGGGGATACATCCCAAACATGCTTTCGATTTGCTAGAGCGTCATTTTAACATCCTGCGCTCGCTTCTTGCAGATCCTAGGATCATTGGAATCTCGGAGGTGGGTTTAGACTACTCGACTACTCGACGGATGACTCCCAGTGGATGGCCCAAATGACACTTTTTAAGCGGATTTTGGCACTATCCACTGGGAGGGTCCTTGTTCTCCATCTGCGAGGTTCCACTGGCCCTAGGCAGGGTGAAGAACCAATTCCTAGATCAGTACACAAGTTGGCGCGCGATACCATCCGTCGACTGTGCCCGGCCACCCAAAGAATACATCTCCATTGTTTCACGGGTTCGCCGGACATAGTCGACAAATGGATGTCAGCGTTTTCCCATGTCTATTTCGGGATAACTGGGAATGTTAGTTACTATCGGGGGGTTGAAGCTCACCTTAAGCGCCTGGCAATTCAATCTATACCTAATGACCGCCTTCTTCTCGAGACGGATGCTCCCTATCTGCCCGTTCGCCCTCGCCAAGATTGGCACGATCAAACATTCGTGGGGGATGTCGGGCAGGTGGTGGCTCAGATTCGAGATACCTCTCTCAGATCTGTGCTCGAGGAGACGGCGGCCAATGGCAGAAAACTGTACTGCCTGAAATAAACGTGGCAGTACAATTCTAGGTTACCTTTCTCAGTCAGCGGTTTTATTATTTAGTATTGTTATTTTTAGCAATGTTATTTATCTTCCTAGTAAGGAAGTACGATATATTTATGTATTTATCATGACAGGAGGTCAGGATTTATTTATGTATTTTTATGGGAGGTTACCCACAATATTATGTAACAATTATTTCACACAATAGAGCAATAAGTCGTTGCGATGAGTTTTTTTTAATTAGTTTTTTATTAGTCAGTTGTAATGGCTTGTCCCTAAATAGTATTTATTTTGTGCAGGCGTGCAAGTATAGGGATTTAGGCCTACCAAGGTTAATTCCGCGTGGCAGAGAAAGGGTAAGTAGTATAGGCTATAAGAATCTAATTAAAGAAATGTCTGTACATTTCAATATATGCATTTGTAACTTTTGTTTGTTGTGTTTGTTAAGAGAAGAAAAGAAAAGAAAAAAAAACAAAAGAATAAGAAAACGATAAAAGAAGAAAAGAAAAAAAAAAAAAAGAGGGGGAAAGAAAAGGGGAAAGAAAAAGAAGAAGAAGAAAGAAGGAAGGAAAGAAGAAGAAAGGGGGTAACAGGACTCCATAACCCTTACAGAGCGATTTTTGAAGGCTTTTCAAGGTGTGGCGAAATATTTTTTTTGTCCTACCCCCCCCCCCCCCCCCCCCCCCCCCCCCCCCCCCCCACTGAGCGACTTTTCGAGAAGCTGGCGAGACCAAAAAAATACGGGTCTACCTTTTCAAAAACTTTCATTTTCGTGCCTCCTCTTTTACTAAAATAAATCCTGGATCCGCCCCTGAGATCCCCAATATTTTACTCACCTCCGTTTTCCTTTGTGCCTCTTGTCTTTTATCATTAACACGTTGCCTTCGAACAGCCTCCCAATGAAGTGAAGCCATGGTGATGATGAAATTAATCAACGGCAACGCTGCTGACTGAACACTTTACCGCTTATGATGCACGGCCTCGAGCGAAGCACGTATTGTGTACGTTTGTATTGGTCTTGGCTTGGACGAACGAACACCCCAATGTCTGCTACCCAAGTTCAGGCTCTCTCCTCGCGTAGCAACCGCTCACAAACCCGGATCACTGACCGTCTGTGTACATTATTTCAGTGAATGATGCTCTTCTGCGTCAGTGAAAAATAAATGTCGTCCGATCTTCACAAAATGTCATCTCACACATTCGTCAGCAATTCTTGCACAAACACCTGCGATTTCTGGAGGTTTTGAAGAGAAATGTACAACTGGATAGCTTGATCCCGGCTTTGCCTAGTATTATATATGCAGCGTGCCAATTTTAGGGCTAACGCAATAAGAGTAAAAGATAGCACACTCATAGACAATGGACACAATCGAGTATGTTATCGTTGGGCGCTTCTCATGGGTCCTATACATGCACGATTCTGTATTCTACACAGTAAAGGAAAGTATGCTATCTTACAAAATAACGATGTTAACGTTTAACAACCACTGAATTGACTGTGCATGCAGTTCATCACGCTTATCGCTATCGTCGTTGCATGGCGCGGACGGTCTAAACAAGTTAGATTTTTTTTAATTTTTAATTTTTAATTTATTATTTATTTTTTATTTTTATTTTATTTTATTTTATTTATTTATTTATTTTTTCTTTCTGGGGGGTGGGGGACAGGCATTCATGTTAATAATCAAATCGAGATTATATCAAAAAAATATAGTAATAACAAAAGCAAGAAAGCGTGCATGGATTCAGTGGCGGAAATGTGTCACTCATCGGGGGGGGGGGGGAGGGGGAGGGGGGAGAGGGGAGGGAGGGGGAGGGGGACCTATATTTACGTGGTAATTTCTTGCATATTTCCGTCCATGCATGGATTAGTTTAATCAGGGCGGATCCAGGATTTAGTATAAGGGGGGGGGGGCACAAATGCAGGTTTGTCAACTTTTGAAAAAGGTAGACCCGTAGTTTTGTGGTCTTGCCAGCTTCTCGAAAAGTCGCTCAGTGGGTGGGGGGGGGGGGGGGGGGGGGTTATGGGGGTCCAGTTACCCTCCATAATTCTCTGACAAGCAAACAAAAAAAGTTTTGATTCTAAAAGGGGGGTACAATCGACAAAAGGGCAGATCCTTTATGGTCAAAATGCATACGTTTCTTCCTGGATCCACCACTGAGTTTAATCGCAACTCAAAAAAATTAAACGCTAGTCCCAAATACACAATCCTGATTGGTTGAAAATCAAGTTGCTTTTATTTTTTTGACTTTGTCATGTTGGGTGTTGCCCTCTTCTTTCCCCATCTACTTTACGCACGTACTGTCCGTTCGCCGTCCCTGCCCAAAGTCACAAAATCACAATTTAAATAAAAAATCGAAAAAAGCTTCTTTTGAAAATACTTAAATGGCAATTTAACTTATAATAATTTGATTTGTGTGAAAGCAGAAAAAAATCAAAGAAGCAGACTGGTTTGAACGAAATCGTAAAAGAAATAAGGAAGTAATGCTTTTTTAAACGTTGTATAATCTATATGGGATAGCCTATTACATATGGGAATTTCAAATGGGTCGATCTCGAATCGGTACGGTCACTGCTCTAGCGGCGGTCAACTTTCCCGGCATTCGCTTCAACATACAAAATGAATAAAATGTAGCAATTATTTTCACAATGTATAACTCAGTAGGACCTTCTTGGAATTGGAGGACCTATAACAATAATTATGCTATCTAAATTTGGAGTGCTGTCCAGAGGGAGAAAAACGATTAGGAGAAAAACGAAATTTCATGGTTTTTTAAAAAGAAATACACTCACACACGTATGTAGATAAACTGCCTTGTTCAATCAAGGCATAAGAACCCGGCATAGCCGGCCGGGGATCGAACCACTCGGCTATCGTATACCACCGTATACTTAGTGTCCCGGGGGGGGGGGGGGCACTCAGTATACTGTGTGCGACTGTGCGGTGGGTATGTGCCGCCGAGGAGACCCCCATTTTGAGTCAAATTTCCGTTCCAAAGCATTTTTTTTCTTGTTGAGAAAAAGAAAAGAGAAAACAGGCATTCCAAAGGCAGCGCTTTTGTTTCTTTCATTCCGCGTCGTTCCGGCCGTTCTGGCCCGCTCCGGCCCGTTTCGAAGAATATAATTTTTTATGAAAAGCTGAAAAATAGTTTCATTCCAGGTGCTTAATTCCTCCGGGATTTCCCCCATTGCTTCCAACCCGGTTCCAATCCAACACCCCAGGGAATTCAGTTTTCATGCGCATGTATGCGAATTAACCCCGCTTATATAGATGGTGCTCACGGGTGATGCAAACGCCACCATTCGTCCAAAGCCCCCCCCCCCCCCCCGTTTTGCCGAAAGGGTGCGTTGGGAGTGTCGGGTCGCCACCATCGTCCAAAGCCGCCCCCCCCCCCCGGTTTTGCCGACAGGGCGCGTTTGGACTTTTTTTGACAGTGGCAGATTTACGGATCCCGGACGAACGAACACCCCCCCCCCCCCCCTTTGAAAGAAAAGTACGCATTGGGCCCCCCTTTTATAGAACTGATAACCATTTTTTGGGGGGGTTTGTTTGTTTTTTTATGCTTGACAAAATCCTGGATCCGCCTCTGATAATAATGATAATAATAACAATATTTAGAAAAAGTCAACGCACCCTTTCGGCAAAACCGGGGGGGGGGGGGGGGGGCTTTGGACGAATGGTGGCGTTCCGCAGTCAACGCGACGCGACTCGACCCGACGCTACCAACGCACCCTTACGGCACAACCGGGGGGGGGGGGAGCTTTGGACGATGATGGTGGCGTTCAACGCAACGCAACGCGACGCGACCCTACCCGCCCTTTCGGAACAAGCCTTGTTGGTATGGTCTAGTGCACAAGTTTTTATTGTTACGTCCTCCAGCATGGCTGTTTCTGGGAACCCTCAATATGAATACACACACCATAACTTGTCATGACACACAGCGTATTTAGCTAATGGGAGCTTGTATTGTGGGATAAGCATCATAATTGTAATGCAGTTCCAAAGACCCCTCTTTTTCCAAAATGTTAATACTTCTGAAGATCATCCTTTTCATGGTACGCTAGTTCAAAAGCCCCCTTTTTTTGTCTTGCCAGTTGCACATAGGCCTACCTACCACATTTGGGGTCGAGTGCCAAAGTGGGAGAGTTGACCGCCATCGATTTACCGAATTGCCAATAGACCTGTTTACTAAGTGATTCAAATTTTATGCATACTTTTGAAACAAAGGTTGTTCTTGACAACCTGAAAGCTTGCCAGAGGCTTGTCAGACATAGCAACAAGTAATGTATGCAAACTGGATTCCAAGTATTGTAGTTCATTCATTAATAACAGGTTAATGGAATACCTCGTTACTAGGTACCCAGGAAAGAAACATCCATAAATTTGAATCACTCAGTAAACAGGTCTATTAGAGATTTGCATAGATGTAATAGTGATCTCAATTTCAGACATTCATAACTTTCCAGTTTATTTTGTCCGGGTTTTTTTAAACTGTCACCGTCCCGTTTCTCTTATTTTCTGCGATCACACAGATCAGCTCTTTACAAATTCGTTACTCGTCCTTTTGAAATTACTTTCACATTGAAATTGAACAATTGGCCTGTTCAGTAGAGGCTCGATCAGCACCACCTGAGAGACGAAACTTGTCAACGAAAAATAAAAGGAGGCCTTGAAGTAACGTAAACGGATTCAGGAATCATGCCCCTCCCAACATAGGCCTTTCACCCCCACATCCCAGCCCCCTCCCACCCCACCCCCAACAGCGAGTCTAAATACGCAGACGTCTTTGTAAAATTCACACTGATTTGATCCAGGCCTTGATCAGTTCAAACAACAATAGTCTGATATATCCATAATCACAGGCGTAGCCAGGATATTACAATAGGGGGGCCACAGGAGTGTCGATCCGTGTTCATGATTGGGGGGGGGGGGGGTTGACCGGCAAGGAGCGAAGCCAGTAGCGTATCTAGGGATTATGGCACCCGGGGCAAAAAATGAAGTCCCCCCAAGTGCCCAAACCTATCTACATCAGCGAGGGAGCAAAGCGACCGAGCGGCAAATTTTTCAATTTTTAACCCTAAAAAACGATATTTCTTGTGCATTTTACCCAGGAAATTTTGCAATTGAGCGGTAGAGAAGCTCGAATTTTATGCATTGATAAGCGGTTTACTATTCACTCACTTCTATAATCGGGAGCAAAACTAACGAAAACCCTGAAAGGTTTGAGAAAGAGTCGAGAAATTCAGCAAGGGTACCTGAAGTTGGGATTTCTTTCAAAAGTTGAACCTTTGCAAATGCTGTTTTATACACTTTATTTATCCTACCTCGGGGGCGCAATATTTAGCAGGAGTCATATGACACATACATGATATATCGAGCAAAGCAATTACATCTTTATTTTTTGAAATGTTGAACCCTTTAAGCTATTTAAGAACAATATAGGCCTACTGGGGACGCGAAATTACGAGATCCTGAAAGATAATAATTATGCGAGGGAGCAAAACGACCGAGCTTTCGAAAATTTTCGCATTTCAAACCTTCAAAAGCTAGATCTTTAGTGCATTAACAGGCCATCACCCCACCTCTTTGGGGGGATATATACCCCTACCGCCCCCCTCCCGGGATCGACACCCACTGGGGGGGGGGGGGGGG
The DNA here is from genome assembly GCA_025617745.1 of Heliocidaris erythrogramma. Lineage (NCBI taxonomy): Eukaryota > Metazoa > Echinodermata > Echinoidea > Camarodonta > Echinometridae > Heliocidaris > Heliocidaris erythrogramma. The sequence continues at coordinate 13,724,855 of CM046856.1, forward strand.
GGGGGCGGGGCAGACGTGAAGGATCCAACGGCACAGTCAGGATGTCATTTTAGGGGCGGTTGTGAGCACGCGAAGAGTGCGAAATTGGTGCGTGCTCCCCAGGGGGTGGATGCAGGAAGGGGGAAGTTTCCCCCTCCCGTGCGAAGCGCGAAAGCTCTGACGTTTTATAGCAAATTTGAGAGAAAGATAAACGGCTCGTAGAACCCCTTTTTTAGGGAAAAAGGTATTTCGAGGTCAGGACTGCTTTACAGTTATTTGGACGCAATACTGCATTGTACGTAACAGGGGTGGGTTCAGGAAGGGGGGAATTTCCCCCTTCCCGCTTGGAGCGCGAAAGCTCTGACGTTTTATAGCAAATTTGAGAGAAAGATAACGGCTCGTAGCACCTTTTTTAGGCGGAAAGTTATTTCGACGTCCGGGCGTAATACTGAGCTGCAACAGGGATGGGTGTCTAGTTCTGGACTCTTTTTATTGATTTTTTTATTCGCCGACTATACGCGATAAGCCGAGTGACGGCGCGATCCCGAGAACCTGTTGGCCCCACAGAACTCCTAAAGACTCTGTGGTCGGCCCGAAAAAAAAGGAGTCCAGTGCAATAAGCCAGTTCGGGGTGAGCGCATGGTACAAATGACCCCAAATATCCACAGATATTTTAGACATGGAGGGTCCCTTTATGTGCACTTCAGAAAAATAACTCTGGGAGTGATAGAGGTGCCTCATGAATAGCTTTTGTTTCCCCCTTTAAAAAGAATACTTCCACCTGGATATCATGGAATGCACCATTAGTGCATAATTGAATAATGATTACATGACATTCATGAGCACATAACGAATATTAGTGTCAGTGGCCCGTATTCTGAACTCCGGTTTAACTTAAACCATGGTTTAAATCTGTGGTTTAACTATGGGTAGCCAAAAATGTCAAAACTTTGTTTACACTCCATGTTCCTTATGTTTACTGGATTCTGGTCTCATGCTTTAATGTTCAAGAAAAACTTTTGTACTTATCATTCCCAGACAGTTTTTAAAAGTTTGAGTACCAAAACTGCTGATAAATTGAATATCTATTGTTAGAGGTTTGTGCCCTATTTGGCTGCCCATAGTTAAACCACACATTTAGACCATGGTTTAAGTTAAACCGGAGTTCAGAATAAGTGGGTTTTATAATTTGGTACAGATGACCTTTATCTGCTCATGCTCAGATTGCATCTCCGAAGTGGCTTATTGCTCCACGCTGACGTCAGGGGTCCAAAGTTCACTAGCGCTTTAGCTGGGGAGGTGCGGCCAATTTTAATTGCTCTCCCTGAAAAATCTCAGGGAAAGTCGTCAGCGTGGAGCAATTGCACTGGACTCTTTTTTTTCGGGGCCAACAGGTTCTCGGGATCGTGCCATCACTCGGCTTATCGCGTATAGTCGGCGAATAAAAAAAATCAAATAAAAAGAGTCCAGAACTAGACTAGGATGGGTGCAGGTAGGGGGGGGGGGGGGTTCAATTATTTTTCAATTATTGCTTCTATTATTGCTTATTGCTTTTGTGTATTTGGAGCAATATTGCACGATTTGGAGCAGGGGTGGGTTCAGGAAGGGGGGAATTTCCCCCTTCCCGCTTGGAGCGCGAAAGCTCTGACGTTTTATAGCAAATTTGAGAGAAAGATAACGGCTCGTAGCACCTTTTTTAGGCGGAAAGTTATTTCGACGTCCGGGCGTAATACTGCACTGCAACAGGGATGGGTGCAGGTAGGGGGGGGGGGGGGGGGGTTCAATTATTTTTCAATTATTGCTTATTGCTTTTGTTTATTTGGAGCAATATTGCACGATCTGGAGCAGGGGTGGGTGCAGGAAGGAGGAGTTTCCCTCCTTCCCGCGCGAAGCGCGAAAGCTCGATCTAACGTTTTAGCACCTTTTTTAGGCGGAATGTTAGGTCGACGCCCTGGCTGCTTTTCAGTTATTTTGGACCTAATACTGCACTGTAACAAGGATGGGTGCAGGGAGTGGGAGTTTCCCCCTTCCCGCGCGAAGCGCGAAAGCTCTGATGTTTTAGCAAATTTAAGAGAAAGAAAACGGCTTGTAGCAAACAATTTGTTTAGGCGGAAAGTTAAAGTTCGACGCCATGACTACTTTTCAGTTATTAGGACGCAATACTGCACTGTATGTAGAAGATACTTAATACATGTTCATCTTTTTATTTCATTGCAGACCGTGATCATTGTCATATGATCTGAGCATGCACAAAGAGACCACGTTCTTATCTATGATCACGGTGCAACGATATTGGATCAACGCCTGAGCCACATTGAAAAACTGACAATGCCTGTCGTATCCTGCCCCATCCCTGGTTGTCACTACGCCACTCCTGACCATGATGCTGCTATTGTAGCTGCACTCATCACCGCCCACAGCGCAATACACACCTCTGGACAAGTTGCCAAGGTTGAAAAGGTCAAACGTCCTACAATTACTGCTGCTGGGTCCAGTGAGGAATGGGCCTACTTCAAGTCGAGATGGTCAGACTACGTCGAAGCCACAAAGGTATCGGGCAAAGACAGAGTTGTACAACTACTGGAATGTTGCGATGAGCCCTTACGAAAGGACCTCACACGGTCGGCTGGTGGTAGCCTCACAAACAAATCTGAAGATGAGGTACTAGCAGCCATCAAAAAACTTGCAGTGCGTGAGGAGAATACAATGGTTGCCAGGGTCACACTACACAATATGCGTCAGGATCGGGACGAAACGGTACGCAGCTTTGGGGCTCGCCTACGTGGTCAGGCAGACATATGCAAATTCCTCATGAAATGTCCTGGCTGCAACGCTGATGTCAACTACACCGACGCCATGATGCGAGATGTGCTCACTCGAGGTATCGCTGACCCTGAAATCCAACTCGATCTCCTTGGTTACAAGAACCAGAACATGACCCTTGAGGAGGTCTTCCAGTTCATTGAAGCCAAAGAGGCTGGCAAACGTTCAGCATCCTCACTCCTCGATTCGCAGTCTGTGGATGCCACGAGCAGCATGTACAGGAAAGCCAAGCAGACAAACCTGAAAGAGAAACAGGACCTGTGCACGTACTGCGGCAAGAAGGGCCATGGTAAGACTGCCCCAGCCAGAATCCGCAAAGCCCAGTGCCCAGCATATGGCCACAAGTGTGGACACTGTGATAAATATCACCACATGGAAGCCGTATGCCGCGGAAAAGACAAGCCCAAACACTCCAGACCCAGTGCTAAAGACGACGATGAAGGTGCCATTTTTGATGCCTTATGCGCCATCCACGATGTGGAACGACTTCATGGTGGCCTACCCATCCCAATTGACCATCATGTATACGACAACCTGTCCAAAACATGGCTGAAAAAAAGGTCAGCTTCTCAACCCTTCGTTGATTTGAACATCAAAATCGTGCCTGATGACTACAAGGCACTCGGTTACAGCCTACCTTACACCACAGTAACTCGCTCTGTCCCTGCCATGGCAGAAACTGGGTGCCAAAGCTGCCTTGTGGGAATAAAGGTCATTCGCCACCTCGGTTTGCATCAAACGGACCTCATCCCGGTCACCATGAGAATGCACACTGCCACCAAAGGAGGAATTAGAATTCTTGGGGCCACTATACTTCGCATTTCAGGCAAAGATGCACAGGGTCGAGTTGTTGAGACCAGGCAGATGACCTACGTTACCGACAGATCTGAAAAATTCTTCCTTAGCAAGGAGGCCTGTATTGACCTTGGGATCATCCCAGACAGCTTCCCTATGTTGGGTGCAACACGCCAACCGGACACAGCAGCTGCCCTGCAGGAGACCTCTGAGAAGGCTTGTGACTGTCCACAGCGTCAGCATCCTCCACCACCTCCCAAGGACTTGCCATTTTCTGCAACTGAAGCGAATCGTTCACGGCTGCAGCAATACCTCTTGGACTATTACAAATCAAGCACATTCAACACATGTGAGCACCAGCCCATGCCCCTCATGGACAGCCCTCCTATCAAGCTGATGGTGGACCCTGACGCTGAACCAGTTGTGCATCACACGCCAGTACCTGTTCTTCTCCACTGGCGGGATGCCGTAAAAGCCGGATTAGATCATGATGTACAGCTAGGGGTAATAGAACCAGTCCCGATTGGTGAGCCTGTTACCTGGTGCCACAGGATGGTCGTTTGTGCAAAGAACAACGGCAACCCACGGCGAACTGTTGACTTCCAAGCCCTGAATGCCCACGCCACACGGGAGACACATCATACGCCATCGCCCTTCCACCAAGCTCGGTCAGTCCCCCATGGACAGAAGAAGACAGTCTTTGATGCATGGAATGGTTATCACAGTGTGCCCATCTGCAAAGAGGACCGTCATTTGACCACATTCATTACACCTTGGGGTAGATACCGCTACAAAACGGCCCCACAAGGATACATTGCCTCAGGTGACGGGTACACAAGGCGTTATGACGAGATCGTGTCAGACATCCCAAACAAGACAAAATGCGTGGATGACGTCCTCCTTTGGGCAGACACACTGGAAGACAGCTTCTTCCAGGCCGTCAACTGGCTTGATACTTGTGGCCGGCATGGGGTCACCCTCAACCCTGACAAATTCGTATTCGGTGCTGATGTTGTGGAATTTGCTGGCTTTGAGATAACTTCTGACAGTGTTCGCCCATGCCAGAAATACCTGCAGGCGATTCTGGACTTCCCGACACCCAAGACCATCACAGATGTACGCTCCTGGTTTGGGCTTGTCAACCAAGTGTCATACGCCTTCAGCATGGCTGACAAGATGCTCCCATTTCGTCAGCTCCTGAAACCCAGCACACCTTTCACATGGGATGAGACCCTCCAGAGTGCATTTGACGAATCCAAAGCAGTTATAGCCGGTGAGATCGAAGAGGGCGTCCAAATCTTTGACTCAAGCAAGCCCACGTGCCTGGCGACAGATTGGTCCAAGAATGGCATTGGCTTCTGGCTCCTTCAGAAACACTGTGCTTGCACCCACACCGAACCGTTCTGTTGTACCACAGGATGGAAGATTACGCTCGTTGGTAGCAGATTCACACACCCTGCAGAATCACGCTATGCCCCTGTGGAGGGGGAGGCCCTTGCAGTCGTTGATGCATTAGACAAAGCCAGATACTTCGTACTGGGATGCAAGGACCTCATAATCGCTGTTGACCACAAGCCCCTCTTGAAGATCTTCGCTGACCGATCCCTAGAAGACATCCCCAACCCCCGCCTGAGGAACTTGAAGGAGAAATCACTGCGATATAGGTTCCGGATGGTACATGTTCCAGGCATCAGACATCGAGCTACTGATTGCATTTCGCGTCACCCGACTGGTGAACCAGAAAAGCTCGTCCTCCCAGATGATCTTGCGACCGTTGACTCCATGCCTAACGCACTGACACACTCCCCAACCCTCATGGCTGGCTTGCGCACAACAGCATCACATGTCGGCACCTTTGAGCAATGTGTCCTATCCTCTGCCACGTCTTCTTTGGATGGACTCTGCCTGAAATCAGTCACATGGGACAGAGTCCGCACCGCCACAGCGAGTGATGAGAACATGCAGTGTCTCGTTGAACTTGTGGAGTCTGGATTGCCTGAGTTTCGCCACGAACTACCAGGGCCACTACGTGAATACTTCCAGTTCCGCAATGACCTCCACACCGTTGATGGAGTGGTGCTGTACAGGGACCGCATCATCATTCCACCCTCTCTCAGGGATGAGGTACTGGCTCATTTACATGCGGCCCATCAAGGGGTCACGTCCATGACTGCGAGAGCTGAAGCGTCCATCTTTTGGCCTGGTATCACTCCTGCCATCACAGCCCTGCGTGCAAGATGCCACCATTGTAATCGGATAGCACCCTCCAACCCAAGTGCACCACCTATGCCCTTGACATCTCCCGCCTATCCTTTTCAGTGTGTTTGCGCGGACTACTTCCACTACAAAGGCTGCAACTACCTTGTTGTGGTCGACAGGTACTCCAATTGGCCTATCGTAGAGAAGTCTGCCAATGGTGCTGATGGCCTCGTCAGTTGTCTCCGACGCATCTTTGTCACCTTTGGCATCCCTGATGAGTTGGCTTCAGATGGCGGTCCTGAATTCACAGCCGTAGTGACGCGACACTTTCTCAAGAATTGGGGCATACACCACAGACTTTCCTCTGTCGCCTTTCCCCACAGCAACTGTCGTGCCGAAGTTGGTGTCAAAACAGTTAAACGTCTTATCATGGACAACACCAGCTCTACAGGGGCCCTCGACACTGATGCATTTCAACGGGCTATGCTTCAGTATAGGAACACGCCAGATCGAGATACCAAACTCTCTCCTGCAATGTGTGTGTTTGGACGACCAATTCGAGACTTCATTCCCATAGCACTGGGCAAATACAAGCCACATGACACATGGCGAGAGACTCTGGTGGCACGTGAAGCGGCACTCCGTAACCGCCACATGAGAGGTGCTGAACGCTGGTCGGAACATGCTAAACGCCTGCCGCCCCTTACCGTTGGCGACAGTGTCCGCATACAGAATCAGACAGGGCCTCACCCCCTCAAGTGGGACAGCACTGGCATCATAGTCGAGGTCCGCCAGTTTGACCAGTATGTTGTAAGAGTCGATGGCTCCGGCCGGGTTACCCTACGCAATAGGAAATTCCTGAGGAAGTACATCCCCGTCCATCCACCGAGACCTCGGTTGACGATCGCTGACGACATGCGCCTGCATCACCGACCTCAGCGTCAGTGTGTCCAACAGCCATACATCTCACCCGACACGGCGCCCGTGCAACCAGCGCCGTCGACGGAGCCACCTTCCTTGGCAGCCGACACTCGACGACCCACACCACCCCCACCGATGGATGTGCCCTCATCCGTCGAGACTCCTGCAACTGCGACGCCTGCCTCATCTCTTCCCCAATCCACTGCTCCTGAACTTGCCACCACACCAGATGCCGTCCCTGCTGTGGCACCCAGAAGGTCCACCCGCCGTACCGGCAAGCCTGCTTGGCACACTGATTACCATATGTGATATAAACACTTGAACTAGGACATTTTACAATATGGACACTTTATCTGGACCCGCGATATGGACGCTTTGAACGTTTCTTGTTTTACATTTTCGTGTTCTTGTTGTTAGTTCAGATCACATTTGATGTTCACGCATGATTTTGTTAGAAAGTTTCAGTCGTGATTTCTTGAGAGGACAGATATCAACGACTTGGGGGGAGATAGAAGATACTTAATACATGTTCATCTTTTTATTTCATTGCAGACCGTGATCATTGTCATATGATCTGAGCATGCACAAAGAGACCACGTTCTTATCTAGTATGTGACAGGGGGTTGGTGCAGGGAGGGGGCCCCCTTCCCGCTTTGACGTTTTTGAAAATTTTGAGAGAAAGTTGACGGCTTTTAGCGCCTTTTTAACCCTTTTTCTCTCACTTCTCCCGCTTTTTCGCTCTCTTTTGTTTTTTTTTTTTTTTTTGTGGCTGAATCGAGGGGGGGGGGGGGGGGGCAAGGCCCCCATACTCTCACTATGGGTTGAACACCCGGTTGAACATCAATCTTCATTAGCTTGATGATGGGCTTTAACATGTACCATGCACGGGACTTTACTATGCCTGCAAACTAGCCTATTGGACCTAAACAAAACAATGCACCTGGCTGAACAAATCGAGCATAAGTAAACTTTGACGCGTTATGGTGTCTTCAACAAGTAATTGTAGCACGTTTCCCCTGTGAACAAAAATCTGGGACTAGGCCTACTCTAACTTACTTAGTTTGGATCAGGCGCGAACGCAGGGTATGGGGAGTTTGTAGGGGAGAAAAACATGAACAAGTATGGAGGGAGAAAAGAGAGGGCTAAAATAAGAAAATAAAGAGAAAGAGAGAAGGAGAGTGAGGGAATATATAAAGACGGAAAATAATAGAAACATAATAGAAATATAACATAATTGAAATAGCAAGTAAAATTAGTAGCCCATAAATACCCTTAATTATCATCAGTATAAAGTACATGTATAGTAATAGTAACCTCTGAACATCTTTCGTTCGGTCTAGTAGTCATGTGAATACCAATATGCATCAACTATATAGTGAATATCTATCAAAATCTAATAAAATCAATTCATTGAATTAAAATCCACAATTTTGGATTATAGGCATCAACATACAAATACAGAGGAAGATTCAAAATAGGTTACAGAATTATGATCAAAACGAAACTTCAATCATTGAAAAATGACAAAGCAAAACAAAAACAAAAGTAACAAATGAAGAGGAAAGTAGTTCAAAGTACAATGTTATAACCAGTTGCAATGCAATATACATGTGGGCCTCCTGCCAAACTCTTCTTATACTCTAATAATTTACCTCTTTTGAGCCTGTAGTATTTCTTATTCATTTACTGTACATATTACTGATGGAGTTGACGCAGATCTTGGTTATGCCATAGTCCCTACCTATGGTCCCTATATACTCTGCAGTATTCAAACTCCTATAACAAACTGTTGCCAGCTAGTATTTAGTGGGGACTCGATCGAGGGGGCGTTGAAATCCAGAAAACCAAGTTTTTTTAAAAGCTAGAAGTTTAAATACACGAGCATATTATATAGGCGTATAGGAAGCAGCTATATACCTTGCGGGTTCACATAAATAATAAAACGAGAATGTACGCTGCGCTGATCTGCTCTCCCATGAAAATATAACACGTGTTGATAGGAAAGAAACACATTGCTATCCACTATGCATTGTTTGCATAAGAGTGTTCATTGTATGTTCATTTCATTTGTGATGAGGACGTCAACTCAAGCTTTGCTTAAAATGACGACCCCCTTTTCTATGTATAAATATTTTATGTGACCATATATGCTGAAAGATTGTAAATTTATGATGATGCATATGGAAATAAATGAATATCAAATCAAATCAAATTCAGTATAACATTAAAGTTGATTAGACTTTTTCTGACATTGTTTTAACGAGTTATTTTCCAGATAAACCCCATTTAGTATAGTTATATAACGTTATCGCTGCATGTACATGTATTTATTTTTATGTTTATAGACGCATAGATGTATTTATGTATTTATGTTTATGTTTATAACCTTTAGCATGTAATACCATACATACAAAGAATTTCCATACAAATATGGACAATAAATGAATATACCGGCTATTCCAGCCACATATAATTGGTTTATAAATAGTCTATTCATAAACCCAATTATACGTGGCTGGAATCAATGAAACAATGTCAGGAAAAGCCATCCCTTCCCGTTCAATCATTCTGCTCCGTCAAATATCAGCCCAGTAAGAGTGTATTTTTCCTGTTTTTTTTGTTTGTTTTTTTTGTTGTTGAGTGTTTTTGTTTTCGATTTACTCGACCAGAAATATCACTGGGCATATAAAGCTTGTTTATTCTGTTATCAAATTATTGAATTTTTTCCCCCACATCAATTTCATTTTTTACTTTTTCCTCAATTTTTGTCTATTATTATTATTTTTATTTTTATTTTTGTGTTAATTTTTATACAAGCATCGTTTTCGTCTCCGGCTGTTGATCTACCGAGACGGACATACACAGACAGCGCGTTCTAATTTACATGTACGATCTGTCTGTTTGGCAATACCTCATATGCCTATTTTGAATTTTGAATCCCAATTAGTCGAATGCTTCATACAGAAATCCACGTCAACAACAGAAAAGAAAGGCACGTACATGAACATATTTTGCTTCATTTGACCACAGGCACAGGGAAAGAAGAGTATAAGGATGTTGAAAGCTGTGATACTAATTGGAGGACCTCAGAAAGGTAATTTATTCAGTAAAGCTAGTTAAAGAAGCTGAATTTAATTGTGGTGATATGTGTGGTCCCACCAGTTGATTTTGAGTGAGTGTTCAGTTGCGAAGAAAAATAAAATTAAAACCTGGCTTGAGCCACTCCCGGGTACATTTCTGTAAAATAGTTGGTATTTTCTGTCGCATGTACTAAAGGTATGGGGGGGGGGGGGGGGGGAATAAGATAAATATTTTAAATACTTGCTTTCAAATTCAGCCCTTAAAAATCTCACTCCTACCTCAAATGGCCGTTAGAAACACTCATAGCTACATTCCTATACTTCGTGTGTATAATGTAGGCAATCATACACCTCATCTTTTTAAAACACCACTGCACAAAAGTCACCAATATTCACTCAAAATCGGCATTTAATTTTCAAAAACCAACCCCAAAATATCCAAGAAATACAATAAATTCTACTCACCAATGTTGGAAAAGATATTTCCAAAAATGAAATCCGTAATTTACTGTTGATTCTCGCGAAACGAGCTATCGGAGTCATTGTGTACATTTCCTGGTCGCCGCGGGCGCTGACATCTCCCCAAAAGAGTTTTGTCCTCAAAAATTCGGTCCCAATGGCATACACGGAAAAGTTCCGATTTTCTGTGTGCGCGATCGTAAAGATCGATGTGCGCTTGCGATCCCGAGTTTCTTCGTGGACAAAAATTATATTGGCCGATTTTAGTCTAAGACATCGGCAGTTTGTAAACAACACGCGATCGCGAAACAAATCGGCGGGGATTTCTCCGGTTTTGGACAAGATTTTGACTTTGGATTTTGCTGAAAATATCAAGAGTTCTTCCTAATTGCCATTTGATGTAGGAGTGAGATTTTTAAGGGCTGAATTTGAAAGCAAGTATTTAAAATATTTATCTTATTTTTCCCCCCATACCTTTAGTACATGCGACAGAAAATACCAACTATTTTACAGAAATGTACCCGGGAGTGGTTAGGAAGAACTTTTGATATTTACAGCAAAATCCAAAGTCAAAATCTTGTCCAAAACCGGAGAAATCCCCGCCGATTTGTTTCGCGATCGCGTGTTGTTTACAAACTGCCGATGTCTTAGACTAAAATCGGCCAATATAATTTTTGTCCACGAAGAAACTCGGGATCGCAAGGGCACATCGATCTTTACGATCGCGCACACAGAAAATCAGAACTTTTCCGTGTACGCCATAGGGACCGAATTTTTGAGGACAAAACTCTTTTGGGGAGATGTCAGCGCCCGCGGCGACCAGGAAATGTACACAATGACTCCGATAGCTCGTTTCGCGAGAATCAACAGTAAATTGCGGATTTCATTTTTGTAAATATCTTTTCCAACATTGGTGAGTTGAATTTATTGTATTTCTTGGATATTTTGGGGTCGGTTTTTGAAAATTAAATGCCGATTTTGAGTGAATATTGGTGACTTTTGTGCAGTGGTGTTTTAAAAAGATGAGGTGTATGACTGCCTACATTATACACACGAAGTATAGGAATGTACCTATGAGTGGCTTGAGCCACTCCCGGGTACATTTCTGTAAAATAGTTGGTATTTTCTGTCGCATGTACTAAAGGTATGGGGGGGGGAAATAAGATAAATATTTTAAATACTTGCTTTCAAATTCAGCCCTTAAAAATCTCACTCCTACCTCAAATGGCCGTTAGGAAGAACTTTTGATATTTTCAGCAAAATCCAAAGTCAAAAACTATTTTGCAGTAATGTAGCGTTGAGTGCCACCCCTTGTTGTTTTGGATTTGGGGGAATTGACGAAACCTGTCATAGCACGCCTAATTAATTAAATGTGGGTTTCTGCAAATGATCTCTGACTCAGTATTGGTTTTTTTTTAAATTGTTTTGTAAACTTTGTTTTGGTTTCATTTTGTTTTGTTACTGTTGTTTTTACTAATAATAGGAAATATTCAGTTACATTATTACTAATATTAGCAAGTTCAGTCTGACCCCCCCCCCCCCTTCAAAATCCTTCAGTTTTCTACAGCAGGTGTTATTCGAAGTTTAGTGAATCGCACTCACCACATTTGTGAGGTTTTTGTAGATAACCTCACACTTTGAACCTTCGTACCACGATGAATTGCCTCTCATAGGAAGTGTGTGGTATTTTACAAAATCGGCAGCCAAAAACAGCGTCAAAATTTCACTTGATCAAGATGACGAAGATTCTAGTAAAGAATCTGCCATGAAATTAGATATTCTGCCATCCTAAAGTGTAGAAGGTCTTGTGTCATGAACTGGTCTCCCCCCCCCCCCCCCAATAGGGTGGGGCTGTTACACTTTTTGATTTCATGCTGAAGTAATGTTGGATTTTTTTCGAAACAATAAAAACCATTCCAACAAATTTGGTATCATTTTGAAGGTCTATTTCAATGCCATTTGCCTGCAAAGTTTCATTGATAGGATATATAGAATTTGAGTTACTACATTCTAAAGGTAGAAGACCAGTGGTGGTGCCAGAAGCAGCGCCTCCTGTACAAAGTCAATTGGAAAAATTAACATTTTAATGCAATTTTTGGAGAAAATTTTTTTTATATCTTTTTCAAAATTGGGCAAATGACTACAAATGTATGAAATTGAAGCTTACATACTCGACTTTCTTGTCATGTGATTAAAAAGTAAGGTTGGCTGAACAAAAGTATTTGAATGAAACTGAAATACCAGGAATTTTAGTTCAAAAGTGGCACTGCAAGCACTAGGTTTAAAAAAATATATATTTGAAACTTTTGATCATTAATAACTTAAAAGTTATAACTCGTATCAGATCGAGGTTTTCACAATGTAAGGTTGGAGGTTGCCAAATTTATTTGGAGTAAGTTTCATGATGTTTGTTTGAATAATATTCTTAAAACAATGTTCTGAAATTTTAATTATTTTATCACTTTTAGAAAAATCTAGGCCACAGAATCTGTGTGTATCAGTAATTACTTCAGAGCACAACAATCGTTATTGTGCATTGCAGCTGAAATTCCAGAGCATCTCTTTTAGCCCAGAGTCATGAATCATTAATGGCACTGGACAGCAAAAGTTTGGCAGAATTGACAGGTGCGATGCACAAAGGTATTGTTGTATTCTGAATTAATTACTGATACACAAAGATTTGTGGCCTTCAAGGGGCTTTCACACCGGGATTTGCGTAGAGTTGCGTAGAGTTACGTAGTGTTGCGTAGCGACTACGCAACACTACGCTGCCATACGCTGTGCCTACGCAAGTCTACGCCGAGGAACGCAAAATAGGTACGCAAAAAATTAAACATGTTTAATTTTTTGGCGTACTGTCTGCGTAGAGCCAGAGAACGCAGTTTATACGCAAGCCTACGCAACACTACGCCACTGTACGCCATTCCTACGCAACACTACGCCAAAATGCCCCGGTTTCTCAAAACACATTTTGAGACTTGCGCATGAAATGGCGTAGTGTTGCGTACTGTGGCGTATAGACCGACGTAGACTTGCGTAGACTTGCGTAGACTTGCGTAGACCTGGCGTACATTTGCGTATAGTTGCTTATAGTTACTTAAATTTGGCGTACTCATGCTGGATCCTACTGTTTTTCATCACTTGACTGCTAGTTTGAACAGATTCGTCCCATTTGAAATTAAATCGTTCGTGCTCTGCCATTCCCAATATTTCAAACATAGACTGGAAAGGTGTTCATATTGGTGTGCAAGGATCAAATATAGGAGAAGAGCAATTATTGAATCATATAATAATTAAGATAAAGTACATGATATTTATCAATAGTAGAGTTAAAAGAAAACCCCCCACTTGTAATGAGATAAAGACAAAAATTCAAGAGGACAAAAAAGAAGAAAGAAAATTAGCGGAACAGAGAGGATTATTACCAAGCCATTTCAGAAAATGGGATAAGTTTATTTAATAGGGATGCTGAGGCAGAAGCAATTTCAATGAATAGATTAAGCCTGGTTTATTGTTGAAATATCTTTATAAGGTTAATTTCTGAGTATGGATCAAAGCTCAATCGGGCATAGGAAGGCGGAGGAAGGTGGGGGAGGGGGGAGGGAGGGGAGGTTGAACGCGGAGGGACGAGATGTCGTTCGGGAAAGGGAGGGGGAGAGGGAGAGGGAGGTGGGGGGCATGGCAGTTTAGGTATGGAGGTACAGGGATTATCCTTAAATTATAGGGTTTTGTTTTGTTTTTTCTTCTCCATTTTTCCATTCACTGAATCAGGGTTATTATATTTTTTCGGTTGTGTATACGTTATTGAATTTGAAGGTACTTTACAATTTGTATTATGTGATGTAATATAATTTATGTTTATATTGCGAATGTTCATGCATATTATTTAGATAAGTATGTTAATTAAGGATGCATATTATATATGGTATGTTATGTTATTTTTTTGTTTGTCCATTGAATGGAAAATAAAAACTTCTTTAAAAAAATATAAAATTAGTGTTTCTAGGGCTTCCAAATGCCGAAGGATAACAGCTTTTTGGAATGGACTTAAACAACTCATCATCTTTTGATTCTACTTCACATCAGTGCAGTGTTCCGGACAGCAGGCAAGAGTTGCTTGAGAAGTTCATAAGGCAGGAAATGCTATAGGCCTAATACTTTTTTTTTTCATCTTCGCTTGCGCACAGAATCCGTACGCAACCGTAAGCAACACTACGCAGACTTAACGCCTGACCTACGTAAGTGTACGTGGACAAGTTACGCAACCCTACGCTACCCTACGCAGGGACTACGCCGATCCATAATTTGTTTTTTCATGAGTACGCAGCGAATTTTGGCGTACTCCCTACGCAACTCTGCGCAACTCTACGCAAATCCCGGTGTGAAAGCCCCTTAAGTTTTCAAAAAGTGGAAATCTAATTTGATAATCAGAACATTATGGTGAGATTATTGATGAAGGAAATTTCATAAAACTTACTCCACGGAACTTGGTACATGTATCCTTCAGCTTTACAATGTGAAAACCTGTTTGAGAAGAGTTATAGCTTATGAGCTATTGGCCATCGAAAGTGTCAAAATGTTTTTCTATCACCTCGTTTAATGTCAGTGGATAATTTTGATTTTTTAGCTATTTTGGCAAAACTTGTCATATGGATTCAAATTTGGTAGCAAATTAAAGCTACATGTATCTTTCTCTTCTTTACTCAGGGATGCCACTTTTCAGACAAAAGTAGGAATTCCTACTTTTTCAACATATTTTTAGTCATAGAAAACCACTTTTTATGTACACAAGGGCCCATTCTAGATGATTTTTCCTACTTTTTTATCAATTCTAAGTGGCATCCCTGTTTACTCTCTTATTATTGAAAAGTATGTTTGGCTATGCATGCAATAACAAATGATGTAAAACTTCATACAATGACACTTGAACATTTTTGAATGTTTTCATAAGCTTTGGTGATTTTTTTTTCATTATTACACAATCATAAACCGTAGACAGTTATATATTGTTGTAAGCATCTGAATCAATTTTGAAAGAATATAACATTTTTATAGCCATAGGAGGGGCTGGAGGGCCTAAGGAAAAGTTAGGTTGAAAAACAATAAGATAGTACAAAATATCAAAAATTTCATATTCATGGTCATGTAACTCTTTTATCTTACACCTTATGACAATTTTGATTGCATATTTAGATTCCTATTGTAATTTCCTGTCAGTTAATGCATGCTTTTTCTATCATAGGTTGTATACTTATTAAAAGAAGATATATGCTTTTAAAGTTAAAAATGTCACAGAAGCTAAGATCACCGACTCATGACACACAACCAGAAGGAAGTATTTCTCAAAAGTTATATGATTATATTGGTGTTTTTACCTCTTCAAGTTAGAGGTCGTGACTACCGCCAAAATTGACACAGCCCCACATAGTGATGGTTCCATGGGTGAGTGAATCTTTGTGGCCTACAGGCTAAACCTGTTTGTAACTCAATCAGCTACATGGAACTTGGCAAGATTTGCGCAACTGATATGTACATTTATCTACATGTACATGTAGCTTGAATATCCAATGATGCTGAGCGTTCATTTCAGGTAGCTGCATCAGAGATGCATGTTTTACACAAAGTATGTATAGAGGTACTCACGGAATCATCACTGTGGGGCTGTGTCAATTTTGGCGTCTGTCACAACCTCTAAGTTGAAGAGGTACATGGTGTATAAACACCAATATAATCAGCAAAGATATGAAAAAAAAACTTCCTTCTTCAATTTAGGATGATAAAATATCTGATTTCATGCCAGATTCTTCAATAGGATCTTTATCATCTCGATCAAGTGAAATTTTCAGGCTGTTTTTGGCCAGCGATCTTGCTCCTTTCCAGCACAAATATGTGCTAGAGATCACACACTGCCTAGGGAGGCAATTCTTCGCGGTATGAAGGTACGGAGTGCGGATTATCCACAGTAACCTTGCATATGTGTGCGTGGTACAGAGGCAACGGAGTAGCAATATTTAGTACACTGGACTGAATTGTCTGGGACATTGCATGCATTCCAGAGTCAACAATACAACAGAACGGGTTGGTTATTTCTATTTCAATCAGTGATAGTGAACGCTTTTCATTGCAGGTACTCGTTTCCGGCCTCTGTCCCTGGAGATTCCGAAACCTCTGTTTCCAGTGGCGGGATTCCCTATCATCTATCATCACATAGAAGCATGTAGCAAGGTACGAGGGACTACAATTCTCTATTCTGAAGGCAGTATTCTAGGTGTTATCAAAGAATAGCATGTTCCCAACCATAAAGGAAGGAATAAATAAATGCAATCAGTTTGAAGGAAAATGAAATGAAATATTTTTCAGGATGTATTTGTGATCAGAAGGCAAAGGCCATGGATGAAAATTTGTCTTTTTTTTGGTAAACTTTGTGTCATCAATTATTTATTTTTTTTAGTTGGGGGGGGGGGCTGTATTTTGATTTAAATGTGAATTGTAACCAGATAATGAATGAGAAATGGAAACGGTGTGTAAACAGCAATTATTATATTTATCTTTTCACAAATTTTTATTTCCCAATACTGGTATCATTGAAAATAATAGTTATTTCTTTTATGGATTAAATGAGTACATATTCATTATAACATGAGATTGTGTGTGTGCATTGTGTGCATTGTCCCGCTTTTCCACAAATTCTAAAATGCCTTTTGTAGCTGCCAGATATCCAGGATGTACTTTTGATTGGGACCTACCAGCCCAGTGACTCTCTTAATAGATTCATCACATCAGCTCAGAGAGAATTCAAGTTTAACATTAGGTAAGTAAAAACAAACAATAGCTCAGAATGAAGTTGAAAACGAAAACCTAAAAAAAAATTACTAGTCGGTCAGATACTACCAAATCATTTCAGAGAGAATTCAAGTTCAATATTGGGTAAGCGAATTTGAATGGAGTACACTCGATTAGTGGCTTCATATCATAGTCAATCCATGTCACTTTGTTGAACCATAATGGAATATTTAAGATACCTTTTGCTTCTTATGACCAGGTATCTACAGGAGTACACAGCTCTAGGCACTGCTGGAGGACTTTACCACTTCAGGGATCAGATCCTGAGTGGCCAACCCAAGGGATTCCTGGTCTTCAATGGAGATGTCTGCTGTAAGTTCCCTTTGGCCGAACTCTGGGACTTCCATGAGAAGGTGTCACAAGATGTCCACTACACCATGCTGTCTACAGAGGTAGGAACATAGATTTCTTGGATGTTATTGAGGCATCTTGCATGCCATTTTAGTACCGTTTTCTTACAGGTATCAAAGGCCCCATTCAATTTCTGTCACTTGAAACCTTGTCATATATATACTTTAGGGGTGGGAGTTTCGGGTATTTTTTCAATTCGGGAACTCGACGATTTTTCGGGCGGGTTCCCGGTTACCCAAAAATCATATAACACAAATTACAAGCTTATATTTACCCTTAAGAAGCTATTAATACTGGGAAAAACTCGAAAGCGCATCACTGCAGTGGGGCGCTACATGGATATTTACATGTAGATATTGAATGGCTGGTCGACGTTATCTACCACCTTGTCATGTTACATACATGAGTAATCATTAAATACTTATTTTCGGGAAACGGGCATGTAATATTTTGACCCGGGACCCGATGCTCTCGGGCGGGACCCGGGTACCCGGTTTTTAGTCCCAGCACTAATATACTTGTGTATTCATTTATACTGTCAAACCTGCTTTAGCGACCACCTGTATAGAAAGACCACCTGTCTATAAAGACCACAATTTTTGTTTCATTTGAACAGCATTTCCCATTGAAACATGTATAAAAGGAACC
Source organism: Heliocidaris erythrogramma (assembly GCA_025617745.1). Lineage (NCBI taxonomy): Eukaryota > Metazoa > Echinodermata > Echinoidea > Camarodonta > Echinometridae > Heliocidaris > Heliocidaris erythrogramma. The sequence goes on from CM046856.1 coordinate 13,742,953, forward strand.
TGTCCATAAAGACCACCTGCTCATAGAGACTGCTTTTCTTGTCTCCCTTGAGTGGTCTTTATAGACAGGTCTCGCTGTATTTGTTTATACTTGCGTATCAAAAAAGGTATAATCAACATTGGTAGCTTTTGATTAAAAGTTATAACCTTTGTGACCTTGAAATTTGTTTCATAGTAAAGAGCAACTTATATTCTGTGTAATGCTACTTTATTATGTGTAATGATACTTTATTCATAACTTTGCTGCCACGGATGACTGAGCAGCAGGCTTTTCAAGTACCAAGTTTGGGCTGAAGCAGCGATTGTGGGTCAAACCAATTATGCATTACTTACTTCAGTTTAAAAACAATTGCTGAGTTATTTCTATTGATTTCGTGCATTTTAATAGAAAAGGTGTTAAAGTCAACTCATACTCAAAGGGCTTATTACAAACTGAGTTTGTGATATTTTCTTTGCCATGATAACACAATCTTGGCTTCATCCACATCCATTGTTTAAGGTAAGCCTTCTTACTGAGTCCTTAAAAATGGACTACATTTATTTGGGAAGTTATTTTTTTTCTTGAAAGTCTACTTTCAATTGCTTTGGTAATTCTCAACACATGTATTCTCAACAATTGTAGTTTTCAATCTTTAAGGTCAGTAAACTTTTGAGTTCATGGGCTATTCGATAAGAACACTGTGTGCACCTTATGCAGGTGAAATGGTGCAATGGACAAATGAAGAGAGTTTTTAGTTATCACAAGACAAGTTAGAAGGCTGTTAAGATAGATTAAGATTATCACATGGATTGAAACAAGGTCATTTGAAAGCTTAGATACATGTACACTGGATCACTTTATACAATGAAGCATTGAAGCACAAAGGAGAATTCAACTTTTAAAATGATTTTAGACTACCGGTAAAGTAACATTTTCATATGGCTTGACCCACATTCGTTGCATCAGCCCAAACGTGGAACAAGGATATTTTGACGACACTTTTTTTAAACCATTGTGCACAGTCATGAATGAGGTATCACTGGGCAGACAACAAGATACTCTCCACCATGAAATAAATTTCAAAGTCACATTGGTTATAACTTTTTAATTAGAAGCTATCAAAGTTGGGTATACTTTTTTATACGCACTGTATATTTCCTTTTTGTATTTTCATCACTGATGCTTGTGTTTATTTTGCATTAATGTGGCTTTAAAAGAAATTTTAAATGGGTGTTACCAGTTTGAAGGAAGCATTGTTTATTGAACCTTTAAAAATCACTGTCCTTTATGGATTAACTTGATCACTACTGAATATAGTTAATCAACTGCTGTAAGCCTTTGCTCTGCCAACCATATTTATGATACTGATGTCATTGATTGTTTTATTTTGTCTAATACACAACCAGTTCATACACGTAAATGCTCAGTTTGGCAAGCTTTTAGAAAAGGAGTGCCCATATGTGATGTGTTTGCCAAAATGCTTGCCAAACTCGACAGAGGTATTCTACATGTAGGTCATCAAGTGTGTAACTTGTTTAGATTTGTATTATTTTTGATAATTGATGATCTTTTGCAAATGCATGTATGAGTATTTTTCTATTCTAAATATATTCTTTTTCTTTCCCTGTGTAGGCAACCAGGGATCAGAGTCTTTCATATGGATGTTTGGTGGAGAATGAAAACACACATGAGGTCAGTGCAGAGCTTAGATTTGAGACCTTGAGGCTAAATTTTGGTATAAATCTGATTTATCATTGCTTTTGTGAATTTGTAGTGAAGTTCTGAGAATCACAATGCTGAGCCTTTCAAGAATGTATGCATTTTATTCTTTGTATAACTTTGTCAGATATAGATGTTAACCTTTTATTTGCCACTGGTACCAATCAGCACATTTGCTGGCAAATCATGAGTGCTGATCTGCACAAACAAAGGGCATCCATTAACAGAAAGATTGTACTATACATTACAAATAGTTAATTTACTCATTTCTGGTCTTAATTGGCTACATGAGAACACATTTCTTCAGCTGTATAAAGTAGCTTTGTACCAAAGTTAAGAAAACTGAATATATCTAAAAGCCCTTCGTAAAATTGTTGCTTGAGAAGTACAATGGCCCATAGGTAGTAACTGACCAATTGTCTAACCCTATCTTTGATTTAATTGTTTGATAGGTCATGCATTATGTGGAGAAGCCTCAAACATTTGTCAGTACCATCATCAATTGTGGACTCTACGTCTTTCCACCAGAGATCTTTCAGCAAATTGGAAAAGCCTTCCAGAAGAACCAGGATGAGGTCCTCAAGTAAGTTGCATATATACAGTACAATCTAACTTGAGTGACTACATCTTTATATAGACTATCTGTTTGATGTGGCTTCAACCTTTTTCATCCCAGGAAAAAGGGAAAATGTGTTTTGAAAAACATTTTCTTTCTTCCTTCATTCTGATCTTACTCTTGAGTGTACTCATATATATTTTTTTTAATTTAAGAAAATAGTTTATTGTAGTTTGTAAAATGGTTGTGAAATGGTGTCAGAGTAATTTTTCTTCTTCTCTATCTGTAATTTGTTAGATGCTTTTCTTTATTCTTGTGATTTTGTGCTTCTCCTGATATTCAATGATTCTTCTTTATGGTGTATGTATTATTTTATCATTATTTTTATACCCCCGCCAAACGAAGTTTGAAGGGGGTACGGTATATAGGAATCAGTCAACGGTTGGGCGGTCGGGCGGTCGGTCAGTCGGTCAGTCCGTTGCAAATCTTGCGGATCGAACTACTTTCTCAGTTTTCGACCAAAGCTCATGAAATTTGGTACACACATTGGTCTTGGTGGGAAGATGTGCAAGACATATTTTTCGGATGAGTCGGAATCTGCGTTGCCATGGTAACGGCATATTTATGGCAGAAAATCAAGGAAACACCTTGCGGATCGAACTACTTCCTCAGTTTTTGACCAAAAGTCATGAAATTTCGTACACACATTGGTCTTACTGGGAAGATGTGCAAGACATATTTTTTGGGATGTGTCGGAGCTGCGTTGCCATGGTAACAGAAAATCAAGGAAAAATCTTGCGGATTGAACTACTTCTCAGTTTTCAACTATTGCTCATGATTCTTGGCACACACATTGTTCTTGGAGTTAAGACATGCATGACACATGAAACTGTGTTGCCATGGTAATGGCATATTAAGGTGTTGCCATGGTAATAGCATTTGTTTTTGCATGCTTTTTGCATTCATGTTATGACACCATTCAAGTTATCTGCATCTTCAATGGCAGGTTTCTTATGTTTGCTATTGTTCAAGTACTACCAATACATATGTGTAGTAGCTCAGTCTGTGTTATGCCATATCATATACTGTTTTCAATGCATGTTTTCACCAAGTGCCCTAATTTTTGGATAAGGCTGTTGTCACAGGGCGGGGGTATTAATCATCTTCAGTGATATTTCTAGTTCATTGTTTATCGTGATTAATTTGACTGTAAAAGTTCTTGACATTCTTATATTTTTCAGTGGAGACCCCTTATTCCCCTCAAAAGACACAATACGCCTTGAACAGGATATCCTAGCACCCCTTGCAAGCAGCGGGAAACTATTTACTTTCAAGACAAATAATTTCTGGAGCCAAATCAAATCCGCAGGGTAAGATAGACAATAGTTTATCCTACAGGATACAGAGTCCCAATGGCAGTTGTTAATATTTATGATCTCAAGCTGTTTTGGAAAGCTTAAAGTCACAGTGTTAATGGTGAAGGCTACTGAGTAATGTCTGGCATCACTTTGTTGCATGCAGATAGAGCTACCTAATGAACACCCTGACCCCTTGAAAAAGATTCCCTGAAACAATGCCAACTAATAAACCAATCACTCTGTTGAAGGCAAGTACATGTATTCGATAAGCAGATGTCTGACAAATATGATGAATCATAATTGTTATTGTTTTAAACAAGTTTACCCTCCTGTGTCATTTACAATCAATGATAAATGACTTCTAGTGTGCATTTTGATTTCTTTGTTTCATTGTAAGGTACATTGTACATATCTTCATTGGAACAAACCTCCCTATGAATGTATGTGCCTCTGTGTCATTACAGGGAAAGCCTTGTAAATTTTGAAATATCTATTAAAATGTGACAATGTAATCAAAAAGAATATACCACATAATTAATAAAACTAGTTCTCTTAAAGAGGTTTATTATTGTGCTATGTCAACTTTTATTTCGTAATTACATGTAGGTCAGCAATCTATGCTAACAGACTGTATCTTAGTCTGTACCATGAAACTCATCCAGACAGACTAGCAGATCCTAAATCAGAAACAGGACCATCAATTAGAGGGGATGTCTACATTCATCCTACTGCTACTGTGGATCCTACAGCTACAGTAAGATACAAATCCTGAGCATTCCTATCCTAGTATTTTTTGTGGAGGGTTCATTTCTACTTTAAAAATTTCTCCATTATTTACTTTCACTTTCTTGTTTGTTTGTTTTTTCATTTTTTTCTCTTTTAAACCACATGTATTTTATCCTCTCTACGCTTTGCTTCATTTTCTTTTGTCTCCTTTTTTCTTCTTTCGTCTCCTTTTTAAATTGAAATCCTCAAATTCCCATCTGGTGCCTACTTGCCTACCCTTGATTTCACCATATTACCTTCCTCAGTTTCTTTCCTGCCTCTGAACATAATAATTCAGTAAGGCAGCTTGAAAAAACTCTTGACAATTTATGATGTGAAAGCTCAAACTTCTAGTTAATTGTTATGTTTCCGTTGAAAAACAAATGGGTCCACATTTTGTAAACATTTCACTATTTTTTTTTTATTTAGCTTGGTCCAAATGTGACAATAGGAGCCAATGTAACAATTGGAGCTGGAGTCAGGGTCAGAGAATCCATTGTCTTAGAGGGAGCTTCACTGCAGGTGAGTGCGGAGCCCTTTGACTTGAAAAAGTGAAGTTAATTACAGCCCATGGCTGCAAGTGATGAAATACAGTCCAACCTGCTTTAGCGACCACCTGTATAGAAAGACCACCTGTCTATAAAGACCACAATTTTCGTTTCCCTTGAAAATTGTTTCTCATAACGTGTATTAGAGGAACCAGTACATAAAGACCACCTGCTCATAAAGACCGCTTTTCTTGTCTCCCTTGAGCGGTCTTTATAGACAGGTTTCACTGTATGTTACTGTTGCCTTACCTCAACCATATGCCAACGAGTCACTGTTTGAGAAGAAAGTTTTAAAGTGAAATACTATTGCCATGAGAAATTAAGATTTCATGTTGACCAGATGAAGACAATTTGATTTTGATATAGTAATCATTTTCTATGGATCACAGCCTGAGTTATCTTGGGGGTAGTACTCAATGTGTTAAATTGAAGGTATCATCCATGACATGAAGAATAACACTCCCATTGGACAACAATGCCTATCAGTACAGTCATCTTGGAACACTTCCATATAATGCCCAATCTGCCAAAATAATGTAATTAATTTCTACATGTGACAAAAAGATGTACATTTAAGAAACATTTTATCTTTTTTTTTGTACATTAATATCATCAAAATAAAAAGAAATGAATAATTGAAGTGTTAGTGGTATAATAATAATTAGCTTAAATGCACTGCTCAGCTGCATATACATTAACATGGAAATTTCAAAATGATGTGTAAATGCCAGGCACTTAATGTTTTACTCTATTCTCAGGATCATTGCTGCATTCTACACAGTATTATTGGTTGGAATAGCATGGTAGGGGCGTGGTCAAGGGTGGAAGGTACCCCCAACGACCCCAACCCCAACTTGGACCACGCCAAGATTGACAGCGGGACCCTCTTCAATGGAGATGGCAAACTTAACCCATCTATCACCATCCTTGGTAAGATAAACTTTGAATCATTCAGCAGCTCAGCGCCTGAGCACCGGGATACAATGGTTCCATTTGCATGCAAAGGAAATTAAAGGGCCATTCTTTGTAAAGTGAAACTTTCGGTCACACACTTGCCCATCAATTTTACCTCATCGCTGGAAAGTCAGATTATATTTTATTGATTTTTTTTATATTACCAGTTTCTTACATGAAAAAGATTTCCTTTCCTTGACTAGAAAAAGTCATTACCCAACCATAAAGTTTTTACAGAGACATTTAGAAATGCCCTATTCTGAGAGGTCACACACGTGACCGACCCAATGATCACCTCTAAAAGAAAAGAATGCTCACTAATTTTATGGAAAATTGCTTTCAAACTGTTCAGAGCAATCCAACCATACAGTAATGAAAAGTGGAAACTTGCATTCCAAGAGAAATATGAGAAAAGTAGGTTTGAATACCAGCAAGTAAGACCCTTTTGCGTACGAGGTCACACACGTTTAAGACCGACATAAATACTGGAAAATTAGGTTTAAATGAACTATTTTTTAGGATTTTGGTCAGACACGTGACTGAGAATGGCCCTAAAAAGGACTTCAAAGGGTTCATGACATTTTCAAACATTGCATAAATATAATTCATGAAAATTACTTTGTAAGTGCATGCAAAGGGAAATATTAAAGAATTTCATATGGTTAACATTTCCAAACGTGGCATTACTATATTTCACGAAAGGTATTGGCTCATTTTACCCTGCATTCCTCTGCGCCCATTCATGAGGTTCCATTTGGGCTTTGGCTGATAAGGGTTGCTATCGATTTTATAACTGTCATCATAGTCCCAGGCAAAGAATCAAATTTGCATGCAATTCATAAAAAGCTGAGCTTATTTATAATCACATGAGCTCATTCATAGGTCTCCATTTGCTCTTTATGATAATAATAATAATATGTCTTGTTTACCCAGGGTAACCTCATCAGTATTATATCCTGTTCTCCCTGAGGGCCCTCCAATATTTATATATCGATAAGGCACCATAGCAGAACGTTTGGCGCATATATTTCATGCATCCTATAAAAGGACCATATCTAGCCATATTCATTTTCCTTAATATCATATATAAAAAACAAGTATACCATTATACATTAATTTTCAAAGGTTATTTTCTCTCACATTCAATTTGGTTCTAGGGCTACATCATTTTTAATTTTTTTAATATTATTAATTACATTTTTTTTCACATACATGTATCTGCCAACTGCAAGTTTCTTGTATGTTTGCAGTTAAACAAACGACTCCCTTTTTTGTATTCCTTTACAAGATTCTCTCTGTGATATGTATAGGCTTTCAGGATTAACTCTTAATTTTCCATGCACTGGTGTTTTAATTGATTCTTACTTTCTACTTGACCTAATATTTTCAGTCTAATCTATCTTTCTGTTTTGATTATGTGATTACAGTCTGTAAGATGTTCATGGAAATTAAAGCACTAAATAGTGATTTATTCTTATACTATATATTGTGGAATCAAACATATGTAGAGAACATAGTTCAGACATTTATCATTCATAAATTATATATCGGAAGCAAATTTCTTGTTCTCACAGAGGTTTTGTAGGGATTTTTTTTTCTTTCTTTTTTATTATATTTCCCTAAATAGAAAAATGATGTATGAACATAATAAGATGTTCACTTCACGATAATGACCGTCTCTGCCTCTATCTTCTCTCACACATGTATCATTTCTCTACTAACCATGCTTGCCTTACTACCGGTATTTGTAGGTGGAAAGGTTGTAATACCTCCAGAGGTCATCATCCTCAACTCCATAGTCTTGCCTCATAAAGAGCTAGGATACAGCATCAAAAACCAGATCCTCCTCTAGCATAGGTATGCTGTCATTAGGCCACACTGTATGTTGTTATTGTTGTTATGTATTCGGCATCAAAAACCAGATCCTCCTCTAGCATAGGTATGCCATCATTAGGCCACACTGTATGTTGTTATTGTTGTTATGTATTCGGCATCAAAAACCAGATCCTCCTCTAGCATAGGTATGCCATCATTAGGCCACACTGTATGTTGTTATTGTTGTTATGTATTCGGCATCAAAAACCAGATCCTCCTCTAGCATAGGTATGCCATCATTAGGCCACACTGTATGTTGTTATTGTTGTTATGTATTTCGGCATCAAAAACCAGATCCTCCTCTAGCATAGGTATGCTGTCATTAGGCCACACTGTATGTTGTTATTGTTGTTATGTATTCGGCATCAACAACCAGATCCTCCTCTAGCATAGGTATGCCATCATTAGGACACACTGTATGTTGATATTGTTGTTATGTATTCGGCATCAAAAACCAGATCCTCCTCTAGCATAGGTATGCCATCATTAGGCCACACTGTATGTTGTTATTGTTGTTATGTATTCGGCATCAAAAACCAGATCCTCCTCTAGCATAGGTATGCCATCATTAGGCCACACTGTATGTTGTTATTGTTGTTATGTATTCGGCATCACCCTGTACCTGGGAGGGGCAAAGAGAACTGAGTCACTATGACCCTCAAGGTCTCTCCTCCCGGTATAACTACATGTAATTGGAATTGGCAGGTATACCATGACACCGAGGTTTCCCCCCACGCTTTCATGAAGAGTGCAATGTAGGCCTGCATGCTGTCTGGTAGAATCGCGCATATAGAGTCCTATTGTACCTGTAGGTCATTAGAATACCTGGCTTCCCAAGAACTATGCTATGCTTTTTAGATTAAAAAAAAGGATGCCATGCATGATGACAAACTGCTTTGTAAAACACATAATTGTTTTCTTGGAAAAACATTTCTGAATAGTGTATTTTTGCATGGTTTATGGGGATATTTGGTGTAATTTATCAATGCTTCATATTTTCATGGTTGTACACATCTGACTTTTTCAAGAAAATTCCATTTATCAGATTTGAAAGGCAATTTATTGATGACAAATGTCTCATCAGCAGGTTAATTCTGTAGCACTTTTTTTTCTTCAAAGAATAGAGCATGCCTAATCAAGGCCGTACACATTGGGGGGGGGGGGGGCAGTTGCCCCCCCAGAAATTTCAAAATCATACTTTTTTTTAATCGGGTTTTAGACTTTTAAATGATCCAATATTGAAAGCGATCATTTTGCCCCCCCCAGGAAAAAAATTCTGCGTACGGCCTTGTGCCTAATGTATTTTTGATATTGTATGTTTTCTTTCATTAATTTGTTATGTTATATTGCCAGTTTCTGAAAATGAGTGTCCTTACGCTGGTACAATATCATTCAATGTGACACCATTATTTGTTATTCAGTCATTGTTTTTTCCAATGTTTGATGTTAATAATGCCATAAATTGTACATGTTCAATTTATCATTTATGCAATCCCTTTTTTTTTTTTGTGTAAATGATTTAGAGTCATCCTAAATTCGCAAAATCTTGGGGGGAAAGATCATTTGTCCCAGCGTGTCCTAAATTATGGAATAGCCTTCCTGGGGGGCGTTTCATGAAAGGACTTGTCAAATATTTTATCCAACAAATTTGTTCTCAGCCAATCAGATGCAAGGATTTCAGTAGCTTATAACATTTGTCGGATAAAATATCCGACATCTTCCTTTCATGAAACGCTCCCTGAAGACATCAAAAAGTGTATAACATCTGATTCTTTTAAAAATGATATAAAAACATTTCAGTTTAATTTTTAATTAGTTCTAAATGCGCCTTGAGCACTCCACAGGGTGGATTTGGTGCATATAAGTTACATTTATTTATTTGTTTATATTTATGTGAATAAGTTACATTTATTAACATTTATTATAGCAAGATTGTAAATATTTAGTGCCTCTTCAAACTCCCTGCTAAATACAGACATGTTCACTGCATTTACATGGATAACTTCTCTCTCTCATCTACTTATTCAGATGGATGCTTTCATCTTTCAGTACGTGTAGCTTCTTGAATATTAATTTTCTAGTGAATAAACCATGCACACCTGTTGACACCCTGCATATATTCTATTCTACTCTACTTAACTTACCCTTATCCCCTATATATCACCTATATATCACCTATATATCACCTATATATCACCTATATATCACCTATATATCACCTTTATATCACCTATATTTCACCTATATTTCACCTATATCACCTATATATCAAATATATATTTCACCTATATACATGTATCACCTACATATCACCTATATATCAACTACATATCACCTACATATCACCTATATATCACATATACTTCCCCTATATATCACCTATATACATGTATCACATATATATCACATATATATCACATATATCACCTATATATCACATATATCACCTATATATCACATATATCACCTATATATCACCTGTATATCACATATATAACACCTATATATCACCAGCACTGATTCCTGTGACTGTCTTTGTTTATTAACTGACTGCATACTGGAATATACCACTGTGCATGAACAGGAATGTACAGGAGCCCATAGATAAAATCATTTATTCATGCAGTTTCATCTATATTTCAATACAATTAGCTTTACCCTGAACTACTTATACATGTATTTCATTAAGTTCAGCTTTACCCTAGATCAAATCCATTATCCCATTTAATTTTAATATAGCTACTATCATTTACAGACAGTTTTTGTTTGTATGTTGGGGTTGGGGGGGGGGGGGGGGGAAGAAAGAAACACAAAAACAATATTGTGATTTAGATTTTGTATGTGTGTATATCCAATCTGCAAAGTTTCAAGTAAGACAATATTGCATGTTTTAACTTATTCTATTTTATTTTATTTATTTTTTATTTATTCATTTATATATTTTTATTATTGTTTTGTGGTTTGTTTTTTGTTTTGTTTTTTGTTTTGTTTTTGTTTTTGTTGTTTGTTGTTGTTTTTTTTTTTGGGGGGGGGGGGGTATTTGTAGTTATATTCAAGGCATTTGGACATTTTTGACAGGGTCTAAGAAGCCATGAGTTGTTTATAAATTTGGTTTAGAATGTAAGATAAAACATCTGTGAAAGATTTTAAGAAAACTGTTTTGTAAATGAAAAAAATCAATATTCATTTTCAGAACTAATATTTGAATCCTAAAATCCAATATACGTCTATTATCTGTACCCTGTGACTGCTGAATTCTCTCATTTCCATAGCCTTAATACAGGATCTACTTGGTTCATGTAAGCAGTGGGTTAACTACAGGTGTATTTTTTGCTCTTTTTAGCTCACCTGAGCCTATGGCTCGAGTGAGCTATTGCGATGGAAATTTGTCCGTCGTCCGTCGTCCGTCGTCCGTTAACTTTTTACATTGTCATCTTCTTCTCCAAAACCCATGCACGGAATTCAACCAAACTTGGTAGGAATCATCCTTAGGGGTAGGGGACCCAAAGTTGCTAAAATGGTACATGTGGCCCCCAGGGGGGGCCAGGGGGAGGGCCCCCAATTGTAAAAGCTATGTAAATTTCAAACATCTTCTTCTCCAGAACCAGGCATAGCTCAGACTTGGTATTTTGTATGGAGATACCTCTATAGATGAAATTTCTCTGAGTGGCCCTATAGGGGCCCTGTGGGGGTAACATACTGGAGGGGGGGGGGGGCGCTGCCAGGCAAAATGTACATTCTGATCTTCTTCTCCAAAACACATGATCAGAATTCAACCAAACTTTGTAGGAATCATCCTTAGGGGTAGGGGACCCAAAGTTGCTAAAATGGTACATGTGGCCCCCAGGGGGGCCCAGGGGGAAGGCCCCCAATTGTAAAAGCTATGTAAATTTCAAACATCTTCTTCTGCAGAACCAGGCATAGCTCAGACTTGGTATTGTGTATGGAGATACCTCTATAGATGAAGAATGAATGTTGTTCATGAAATTTCTCTGAGTGGCCCTATAGGGGCCCTGTGGGGGTAACATACTGGAGGGGGGGGGGGGGCGCTGCCAGGCAAAATGTACATTCTGATCTTCTCCAAAACACATGATCAGAATTCAACCAAACTTGGTAGGAATCATCCTTAGGGGTAGGGGATCCAAAGTTGCTAAAATGGTACATGTGGCCCCCAGGGGGAGGGCCCCCAAGTGTAAAAGCTATGTAAATTTCAAACATCTTCTCCAGAGCCAGGAATAGCTCATACTTGGTATTGTGTATGGAGATTTTTTTCTGGGTGGCCCTATAGGGGGTCTGTGGGGGTAACATACTGGAGAGGGGGGGGGGGGGGTGGGGCAAGTTGTCCGCCATCCATAAACTTTTTACATTTTCAGCTTCTTCTCCAAAACCCATGATTGGAATTTAACCGAACTTGGTAGGAAGCTCAGACTTGGTATTGTGTATATCTATAGATATAGAATATAGATGAAGAATGAAAGTTGTTCATGTGCTAGAGAGAACATGCACCAGATGTGAATTGATCCACCTCAGGTGAGCGTCGTGCCCCCTGGGGCTCTTGTGTTTTTCAAAGTTCCAAGCATTGTCACCACCAATGTCATCTTGCTTCCCATCACCATTTGGACCGATTTTTCAACATATATTTTCAAAAGTTAATTTGTGCCTTTAATAACACTACATGTAATTCTAGGGCATTGTGTTTATCCTTGCAGATCCTGTTACAACACTAGTAGTACAGATATCAATGAAACAGTTTTATATTTTCTATGTTTAGGTACCAATGTGAGCATTCCTCCAGAAGTCGTGGTACTGAACGCCATATTGCTACCAGATAAGCAACTCACTTCCAGCTTCAAGAATCAGATATTGCTCTAGGTTGTACACGTTGGTCTAAGAACTAAATATATATACCCATGCATTGCTTTTTGTGTTGGGAGCTGTGTGAGATGAGAGAGCAGGCAGTGAGGTGTGATGTGCATGTCTATGTATACCAGACGGTCTCTACAGGCAGACTCTAGTTTGGCACTGCATCAACTCTACCCTGCTGCTTCAAAACGACAACTTAATCACTAGAAGTCAATTTTGTACCCTGTGAAGTTCCTAATATCAGAGATTCTCGGCTTTCCCATTATTACAGACTTCCTTACTGTATACTGCTAAGAAAATCCACTTAAATTTCATGGTGCAGCTACATGTAGCAAAACAGGAGATTCAAATGTTGTGATACAAATATACATGTAGAAACCACTAGAACACCATTCAGCTGCCGATATAGAAAATATCATAAAAAAGAAATAAGTATAGGTTATGCAAGATTGAATTTGAATTGAACAAGTCTTTCTCTTTGTAAGCGCTTAGAGACATTGATAAATACATGTTATGCACTACCCGAGAATTATTATTATTATTATGTTAAGCTTTCACTTGTATTAGGCCATACACTAACAAATAGGAAAGATCTGTTCAGTTTATATTAATTTATAGTTTATACTAATTTATAGTTTATACTAATTTATATTAATGCTATATTCAAGAATTTGCATGTAGCTCTTAGCTTTTGATATTTAATTTGTAGATAATTGTCAACGTAACAACTTACGGTATTTATTTCCAATATGTATTTCTTTACATTGGACACAAGTCCTCCAAGAAATTCCATAAGGACTATAACGATGTACATGTACTAATATGATCCACATGTAAAAATATAGTTAGGGATTACTTATGAGTAAATGGCAAGTGCAATGCCAGTCCGTAATTACGATATGCACTTTTGCAGATAAAAGTCTTTTGTACAGAGTACAATTGACCTCTATACGTTTTCCTAGTGTGCGCACCATGATGTGTGCACCAGTATGATTTCATGTGTTAAACAAGTAGCACGTCCATCAACACAAAAGCGTTTGCGTGTACAAATTGGGGTCATTTGTACGGTGTACTAGTTACGAACTGCCTTATGTTGTTCTTGTAAGGGTCGAGTGCTCACAAGAAAATTGCAAAGATCATCTTTATGTTTCAAAGTGCTGAAAGCAACCTGCAGGAAGATAATTACTAATTGTTGTATGACATTTTGATATGTAAGGAAACTTTTCACATTTGCTGGGCGTAATTTAGATAATAATGTTTTTCATGTGATTATGAAATCTGTGAATAATAATTTAAGTGTGATGTCGAAGAACATATTGGGCTCGTTTGTTTTATTTATCGAATGAATGTATAAAGATAATCAAGATTATCAAGATGTTTATACTCATCTGGTACTTGTAAAATTTACGAATAAAAAATAAATTTATACATTATATTTTGTTTTTCTGAGTATGAATTTAACCTGCTGTTCCATAAACATAATCATAAAAATCTAGGATTATGTTTCTCTTTTTACATGGATTGAAAATACAGTTGTATCCCCAAAATCATTACAAATACATGTAGTTAAGAGAATCATAGGACGAGAAATAGCATTACTTGCTTTAAATTTTGTACTATATCCTCATGAAATTTATGTTTTATGTGTGCAAATATTGTTAATGATTAAAGGTGATAAGTCGAGAGGTAAAACATCACAACTTATCATTTGAGAGTACACATATATATTAATAGAGTTCAGTCAAACAAAAAAGTTTTGCCTATTATCGGGAGCAAGGCTACTTTCCATATAAAGAGATATCCCCCCCCCCCCCCACATTATGAATTATTTGTTGTAATGCACATCTGATTGCTAGGATTTCAAATCCTATATTCTTCAAGGACTCCCTGTTTTAACTCCGTGGTTTTCTGGCAGTTCTCATTGATTGGAACAAAATAATTCAATCATAGATTGTGTTATTCTGGTGAGTCTGTGAAGGATGAGTTGCATGTAGGTTAATAGAGGGGGAAGGGAAGAAAGAGAGAGATAGAGTGCAAGAGAGGATGGGAGGGAGTGAGAGATATGGTACTCTGTCTTGTGCTTCAGCAATAGGAGTACATGTGCATGTACCATGACTAAGACTAATTTGTGTTTCAGTGATTGCAAGAAAGCAGAAAAATCCAAGCTAATAGAAAAAGAGAAGTCCCCCGATTTTTTTTGGAAAAAAATACACATTACTTAATATAAAAACAACTGAAATCTCAAATATCTTTCATATAAAAAATGTATTTTGTAAAATTCAGTGTATGATACAGTATATACAATATACATGTACCATCATATGTACCTTTTTTCACATTGCGTATTCACTCCATTAACTCTTCTAACCCTTATTTCAACAAATAAATTAACCACCACAAAATGTGTCAAAAAATAAGATATAAGTTGAAACCATAATTGTCACCTGCTGCTTAATCCATGAGAGAATAGTTTATTTCAGAAAAAAATATATTAACAGACATTGCATGGGTCTATTTAACTACATGTATTCCAAAAAGGGATATCCTGATTCCTGGGGCCTGTAACATAAAGAGATGTAATCAATGTTAAGATCAATTGCAACTCTTCAGTACATGGTTTTCCATAGACTTACGATTGATATCAATCGTAAGATTAACTAGAAATGTGCATTCCTCGTGCCGCGCAATGCGAAATGTATCCCCCGGCGCTGGCAGCGATTTGAAGGAGGGACAAAGACCCTCCCCCATCCCCTCCCTCAAACAAAAGGATGGTGTAGAAATTGCCGCCAGTGGCCCGGAATATTGTCAACACCAGGAGCAGCATTACCAAAACGATTTGTGTAGATTAGAGTATAATGCATTTTTATAGAAAATTCGGAAGAAATATGACCTCAGAGCGCACATAAGACATCCACTAAAATATGACCTTTGATCCTATGAAAGACGGAACACTAGAGGCAGCATCACCAAAAACTGTAGAGGTGTAATCTATAATGGACCTACATACAAAATTTGAATGAAATCCGTCAAGAAATGCAGAAGTAAGAGTGCAAGAAATGGAAAAATGACCTTTGACCCTATAAAGGACGGAACAATGAGGGCAGCATCACCAAAAATTAAATATGTGTAGATTATACCAAGATACATCTCCATACAAAATTTGAATGAAATCCGTCAAGAAATGCAGAAGTAAGAGTGCACAAAAGGGACAAATGAGCTTTGACCCTATAAAGGACGGAACAATGAGGGCAGCATCACCAAACAGTAAAGATGTGTAGATTATACCAAGATACATCTCCATACAAAATTTGAAAGAAATCCATCAAGAAATGTGGCCTGCAGAGTGAACTCACGCCATCCCTTGAAGTATGACCTTTGACCCTATAAAAGATGGGACACTGGTGGCAGCATCACCAAAAACTACAGGTTTTTAGATTACACCAAGGGACACCTTCATGCCAAATTTGAACGAAATCCGTCAAGAAATGCAGAAGTAAGAGTGCAAGAAATGGAAAAATGACCTTTGACCCTATAAAGGACGGAACAATGAGGGCAGCATCACGAAAAATTAAACATGTGTAGATTATACCAAGATACATCTCCATACAAAATTTGAACAAAATCCATTGAGAAATGTGGCCTGCAGAGTGCACCCACGACATGTCCTGAAGTATGACCTTTGACCCTATAAAAGACGGGACACTGGGGGCAGCATCACCAAACACTATAGGTTTTTAAATTACACCAAGAGACACCTTCATGTAAAATTTGAACAAAATCCGTTGAGAAATGTGACCGCCAGAGCGCACACAAGAGTACACACAAGACATCTATCAAAATATGACCTTTGACCCTATAAAAGACGGAACACTGGGGGCAGCATCACCAAAATCTATAGGGTTCCAGATTTTACCAAGAGACACCTTCATACAAAATTTGAACAAAATCCGTTGAGAAATGTGACCGCTAGAGCGCACACAAACTTTCCCCAAAAATATGGCCTTTTACCCTATAAAAGACGGAACACTGGGGGCAGCATCACCAGAAACTATAGGGGTCCAGATTTTACCAAGATACACGTCCATAGGAAGTCTGAAAGAAATTCGTCGAGAAATGTGACCGCTAGAGCGCACACAAGAATGTGACGCGGCGGCGGCGGCGGCGAAATGCTGCTGAATCCAAAGTATCCTCCGGCATACTGCCGGGGGATACAATTACAAGCTTTATGTTACAGGACCCTGATATTGTAGATGTTCATTATTATAATCAAGAGAGCATGAAGGAGGCACGGTACATGTATTTATTTTAAAGATAAAAAATCAAACTTTGAGACATCCCTGCAGTGCCATAGCACCTGTGGGTTAGGTATTAATCGTTGGTTACCCATTGGTACCGGTAGTAGATCCATACTTAAATCGTCCACTGGTTACTCTCTTGCAAGCATAATTAACTTGTTTTATTATTGAATATAATAAATATATGAAAACAATCTTTTGTAAGAATTGCCCTTCTCTTTAAAAACCCTAATGAGAGGTCTCCCTTGTTCTCATCCATGATTATCACACAAGAATGAAGATTTTACAAAAAGAATCACACAAAATCATAAATACATACATGTACGTACAATCATGTACTTTGTTCATTACAAAAAGACCCAAAATCAAAATAATATACATACATTGTATACTTGATATAAAGAAGAAGAAAAAAAAAAATTAAGAAAATGTAAGGATGATATCCCATGCAATGCAGTATGATTATCAATCAACCAAAGTGTAATTTACCAAATGTACCAAGAGTGCATTTTGTGAAATATTTAGAAAGACAATGCTGAAAAGTAGCACAAATGTAATATATAATATGGCATACTCTGGCAAGAATATTTTTTAAAATCTGTTGAATATATATCTGT
The DNA here is from genome assembly GCA_025617745.1 of Heliocidaris erythrogramma. Lineage (NCBI taxonomy): Eukaryota > Metazoa > Echinodermata > Echinoidea > Camarodonta > Echinometridae > Heliocidaris > Heliocidaris erythrogramma. Next base: position 13,760,482 of record CM046856.1, read on the forward strand.
TTAATAATCAAAAGGTAGCTAAGCATGATTTCGAATGTGTGTGTTGTTTTTTAACAACTTGAATTTACATCACAGAACTTCAACTACATTGATTGTGAAATAATTCAAAAATGTTCTAAACATATATTCTATATTATGCAATTTTCAAAATTTGATCTGGAAATTCCAAGTCATAAAAAGCAACACATTTGCAACAACAAGAGAATACCAGATCAATAAAATTACTCAAAAGTAAAAATTCTGTAAATTACTTATCACTTATATAAACACTTCATAGATCTCAGTCCTGGACAAAATTATTAGACCAAGCTTCTGTAATAAGGGTACTCTAATATGCAAACAAAATTATAAAAATGATTTGTCTTTGTATTTCATTGAATGAATACCAAATTCCAGCAATTTTACCTTGCTTTTATGATATTTCATTTCCTTCTTACCACAAAAATAGCACTATCAGTAACCATTCTTGGTCTAATAATTTTTTCCATGGCTGTACATGTACATCTATCTTCCTAAATAATATTAGCAATAATTACCAATAATGTATCCCAAATAACAGTGAAATTCTGTTCACTTATACAGGTCCAAAAGGTAAAACAATTTCATGTTCTGTTTTTGCTCTAAAACTCTCGAGGTAAATTAATATCTCTTTGTGCTTCTACTACAGTGTTACATGTACATTACTGGTACTGTGTATACAAGAAACATATTTGTCAACAATTTGTAGCCTTTTGACAGTAAAATTAATACTGACTCAAGTATGAAAACCGTATCATGCTATCCAATACATGTCAATATCAATAAGTCCTGTCCAGAAATATTTTCAATACTTATTCCCTATATACATGACTGTGACTAAAAATTATAATAGTCAAATATTTGGCCTCTCCTCAATGCTCCACAATCGGGGAATAACAAGAAATCTGATTTTTGATATTTCACTTGGTTTATGATTGTTCTTTGAAGCAAACATTGAAAGGTATGGATCAAGAGCAACAGAAAATGGACAACCCTTTATCCTCATTTTCATTCATAACATAGGGCAAATATGGCACTCGGAGCTAAAAACTATCTAGAAAAAAACTGTTTCAACTAAGCAATGCTTGGCAATCCTGACTAAGTCCATCTCTATAATAGGCCTATGCACAGTCTGGGCATAGTCGCATACATTTCATGTGCATTTATGAAATGGTTCTTGAAACACTGTGCTGCTGTTATAAGTACGCAAATTAGTGAAATCAAGGGCCAGAATTTCTATCAAAGAAATTATAAGCCAAAAAGCTGGGTCCGGGTATGGTCTTTATGGTTGACAAACAAACAAGATTTGGGTTGGTCCAAGTCTGAATCTGTCATCAATAGTGAGCTTTCGATTTGCGATGGGAGACGCACGGTACGGGGGATTTGACAGACTGTGAACGTTCTCGCACCCAAGATCCCGTCCTGTTCTGAAGCCATTTTGTTTCCGTTCACGCGACGGCTATGGGAGAATGTGCGTGACTCAGTTGTTTACATGCATCGCACAGAAATTTACCACTCTCCATATTATTTTGCCCGATGACCGTTGTTAAATTCTGCGGTACGGAGAGATTCGGGATTTCCCACATGCGCAGATCGATTTTCGACTCGAGTTATCGTACTAGATTTCCCCCGTCGCAAATCGAAAGCTCATTAATGTTAAAATGGAGTGGAAGACAGGCCAAAATACTCACATGTATTAACCCCTTCCATGACATGGAAAGCAAACCATGCCAAAAAATATGAGAGTTGAACAGTGTGTTTGGACTAAGAAGAGCTACAGCTGTATGCTTTTCTGCTTGAAAAAGAACAAGGAACCTTCATGGTGAAGTTCATTCATGACGACTGCCCAAAAACGTGGAAGCAAAGAAGATGAACGTTCCACATATTTCTATTTACTTTTGGATAACCAACTGGAGCAATAGTCTACCTGATCTTTATATTTTTCAGATTATTATTCCAAATGAAGATACATTTACAATCCTTTATTGCATTGTGTCAGTTTATTTCTGTTCTTGTCACGTCAGTGTTGTCTTTGTGCGTCTTAGCTTCATATGAAGCCAGGACTTCGGTGCTGAACAGTGTACAATGAACCTTCGGGAGTAGGGCCCAGAGTTGGAAGTCACAGCCTGAAAGTGACAGGAAGTAAAAAATGAAAACACATTACATTTTAATGCATTAAAACTATTTTGAAAATTTCAAGATAAAGATAATGTTTACTGTATCTAAATAGGAAAAGAAATATATGTGTACCTCATTTTTGAAGACAGGACAAATTCTATATAAATTTCACTCTTTAAGAATAATTTGTAACCTTGTTAATACTGTACTTCTCTTTGGAATGCATAATAGTACCTTTAACTGGGAAAAAATAGGCAATAAAGTTTAATACCTGATTGTCATAGTTTTTATGTCTATATGGTGATAGTCTCCATTCAGCCTTTTGGTCGGGTGCGGGACGGGAGTAATCACTCCCTGTTGCCATGGGAATCATCATAGAAACAGCTGCACTGCGGGGTCCATAAGAACTCCTACTTGCACTGATAGAAGAGAGGAGAAAAGGAATATGATTGATTACATCTTTGTAAATGATTAGACAAATAATATTGAATCCAATTGCATGATAAACACATCAGCATAGAAAGAAGACTTTTTTTTTTTGTTTTGTGTTTGTTTTATTCCCCTTTAACTGTATAGTTTAATGCTCCGAAATAATTTCACATTAATTAATTATGCTAATTTTGCGTGAAATCAGAAATTTGATCTAAATCATTAAATAAAGCTTTAAAAATGCTTATTTTGGTCTAGTATTCTTAGCATTTAGCAAATTTCTTATGTATTTTATTAGGTTTTTTTAATGAAATTTGGCGGTGACACTTTTGCGATCATTAACAGCATAAAATAAATTAATTTTTAATCAGTAAAAGTAAAAATATTCATAGATTTATAAATTTTGGCTGAAAACACATTTTGTACATTATTGAAATTATACATGAAATCACGTTTTTGAGCAAATTTTAGTCTGACGTACGAAATGTTGCACAACTTCGGAACCGCATGCCCGGACGTCGCGAATTTGGTCTCAAAAGATGCATGAGATTCGAAAGACAAAAGTCCTGAAACGCTGCGGCAACGGCTTTGCGCGTTGCAGACATATCGCGAGAAATGTCTAGGGGAGTGGATTTTTGCGCCCCCCCCCCCCCACCCCTGGCCCTGTTAGGGTTAAACAAGACTGCTGAAAAAATATATTACATGAATATAACTGCATAATTTGAGTCTATTGCCATTTTCAGTATGGAATGTGGTCTGCTAAATAGAATATTAATTTGAAAACAAACATTTGAATGTTCAATTTGGCAACAAGTACTAAAATATTTTTTCAATTTTTTTTCAAATAAACTACCGGTAGTAATATTAAGTTTCATTTCAGAAGAAATTAAGAATGTAGCACTGATAGAATATATACACCAATTTAGAGATGGAAATTTGATTTTTAAATACCTTAGAATCTGTTTTTAGAATTTGCAGGTGTTTTTTACTACATAAAAAGTGTACTGTACGCCTAACAATCACAGTGACTGTATTAGCAGACACACTAAAACCACAATGAACTTATAAAGAGTACTTTTAGCAGACACACTAAAACCACAATAAACTTATAAAGAGCACTTTTAGCAGACACACTAAAACCACAATAAAATTATACAGAGTACTCTTGTTTGTTTGTACGCCTGATAGGTAAACACTGTCATTACAAGAAGTTTATCTCAATCAAATAAACTTCTTCTGAGGCACTCAAGGTAGTTGGTTTAAGTGATCACATTGTTTAATCATCTGAAAAAGTACAAAAGATATCCAATTCCAGAGGAGCGTTTCATCAAGTGTTTTTTCAGTGATTTTTACCAACAACTGTTATAAGCTACTGAAATCCTTGCATCTGATTGGCTGAGAGCAAATTTGTGGGTAAATATCACTGACAAAACAATTGATGAAACGCTCCCCAGAACACTTTTGGAGACAGCAAAACAAATTAGTCACTGAGGATTATGCGTATTGTAGTCCTTTACTCACTGAACTCACTCTCAGTAAACCATCTTGCGGCATAGACTCTGCTGTTTACAAAATCTTTCCACAGTAATACATCACTTCAATGCGGATTCTAAATGGCTTATGTGAAAAGATAGCACAATCAAAGTTTCAGCACCCCATATCCCCTACAATACATTTGTAGCAGTGTTACACGAGTCAAAGTCCACGGGCGGTTCAGTGAGTAATAAGAAGGGCGGTCCCGGGCAGTTTAGTGACTAAACGGTTAACACAAGAGTGAATCCCTTCCACACCACAACCAACAAAAATCTGTGATACCACATCAGTGTGACTTTCTTGTAATATATTTTCTAAAGAAGATAAACTAGGCTAACTGTGTACACGTAGACATCTTGTCACTTACAGGCCATAGCAAATTTTGAACCTGTAGACATTAATGCCTACACATAAAATATTGTGAGTAAAGGCTTTGAGAAGTACTTTTAAACTTTAGACCTTGCTCTTTCAACTTTACAGTGCATGTGGTAAACTGCAAATACATGTACAATGCAATCAGCTTTGAATAAGTACAATGTATAGTGTAGCTAGCACATGTACTACTGTCTACAATACGGCTTTCAAAGTGCCTGTTAAGCATAACAGAATGCTCTCAGATGGGCAAGACAAAATAAGCTTTTTCTCCTTCAAAATTCCCTTTTAGTGAGAAGTACTGTAGTTCACCTACATGTACATGTAGCATTTGATTTCATCTTATTCTTGTGTTTCATGCCATTTTGACTTTCTTGATTCCCTCATACCTCTTTAATGATTTGCAAATGACTAAAACTACCTTTAAATTTCAGATTATGAACACCTTAAAATAGTTTGAATTTTCATTAACCCCACCTCCACCTACAAAAAGGAAGCTCAGATAGCCAGATAGAGGACATACATGTACTGTCAATATTACGACAACCCAATTTGGTATCATACAGCTAGCCTCTTCACCAACACAAGTAATACATTATGTTCGATTTATACACAAAATGTTGCTGTAAACCTCTCAAGCTACCGTAGATATAACAAATAACTTTTTTCCATCAAATTCAAAGATCAATAGATTTACTTCAGCTTTCTTACAATGTACTTTGCAGCCAGAACATAACACTCTCCTCTCAAGAGTTGACTCTATTATGGAAGTTACCTCTCAGTTAACTTTCTCACATAACAAGATTTCTATTGTGCATATAGCCTTAGAAAAACTTTACCCTCAGGGGAAAATCAATATCATTTCATTCTCTATTGATTTTCTAACTGTGCAGGAGGAAAGCTACGTGCCACAATAAGACTCACTATAAGACTCACTCTTAGAAATGCAGAAATGCCCTATAAAATAACTGAAAGGCGATTTTCTCTGTCCACACCTCTGGCAGTTAACGTGAAGGAAACAAACAAGTGCATTCCGTATTATGCCTTTATTAGAATAACACTTGGACATGTACATAAACAACATTGAGTACTGGTAGGCAGCAAAATGAGAGGGGATTTTCTATGACGTACATTTACACATGTCTGTGGATATCTTTTTTATTGAACAGAAACTTGAATTTTAATAATTTGCATCTTGCATGTACATGTACATGTATATCAGTAATCATAAGCCCACTTTTTTCAAAAATGCTTGAATCAATAAGTTAATAATTACTGTATACCAACTTACATACAGAGAAGTCATTCCAAATACCCATTTTCAAAAAATAGCTTATCAACATGCAATTGCCAAAATTGAATGATCTATTTTACATGTACATGTTCCTGGAATCCTTATAGTTTTGAAATGCTTCAATCATTGTGTTCAGAACTATACCAACTTAAAACTGGCCATACTAGTTCAATCATGACCTAAACACTTTAATGACCAAAGCTAATTTTGCTGGACTTTGTAGTGAAATAAATTTGGGCATAGGGGTAGCTATGTTTCTATTAGGTTCATACAGTTAACTTTGCACAAGTCGAATCTGTTGGGACCACGAAAAATAGTTCGTCTTATGCAAAATTCGACTTAGGAAATGTAAACAGCACATGTTTTGCATAGTTTGTTCAAAAAAATTGATTTGACTTAGGTAAAGTTCAAATTATGCGACTTCGAGTTATGCAAGTTTAACTGTATTTCTTTTTTTTGCCGTGTTTTTTTGTGCAAAAGATCATGATTTTATCATAACATAAACATGTGACAAGATTAATTTTATAACCAACTAGAAATGTGCATTCCTCGTGCCGCGCAATGCGAAATGTATCCCCCGGCGCTGGCAGCGATTTGAAGGAGGGACAAAGACCCTCCCCCATCCCCTCCCTCAAACAAAAGGATGGTGTAGAAATTGCCGCCAGTGGCCCGGAATATTGTCAACACCAGGAGCAGCATTACCAAAACGATTTGTGTAGATTAGAGTATAATGCATTTTTATAGAAAATTCGGAAGAAATATGACCTTTGATCCTATGAAAGACGGAACACTAGAGGCAGCATCACCAAAAACTGTAGAGGTGTAATCTATAATGGACCTACATACAAAATTTGAATGAAATCCGTCAAGAAATGCAGAAGTAAGAGTGCACAAAAGGGACAAATGAGCTTTGACCCTATAAAGGACGGAACAATGAGGGCAGCATCACCAAACAGTAAAGATGTGTAGATTATACCAAGATACATCTCCATACAAAATTTGAAAGAAATCCATCAAGAAATGTGGCCTGCAGAGTGAACTCACGCCATCCCTTGAAGTATGACCTTTGACCCTATAAAAGACGGGACACTGGTGGCAGCATCACCAAAAACTACAGGTTTTTAGATTACACCAAGGGACACCTTCATGCAAAATTTGAACGAAATCCGTCAAGAAATGCAGAAGTAAGAGTGCAAGAAATGGAAAAATGACCTTTGACCCTATAAAGGACGGAACAATGAGGGCAGCATCACCAAAAATTAAATATGTGTAGATTATACCAAGATACATCTCCATACAAAATTTGAATGAAATCCGTCAAGAAATGCAGAAGTAAGAGTGCACAAAAGGGACAAATGAGCTTTGACCCTATAAAGGACGGAACAATGAGGGCAGCATCACCAAACAGTAAAGATGTGTAGATTATACCAAGATACATCTCCATACAAAATTTGAAAGAAATCCATCAAGAAATGTGGCCTGCAGACTGAACTCACGCCATCCCTTGAAGTATGACCTTTGACCCTATAAAAGACGGGACACTGGTGGCAGCATCACCAAAAACTACAGGTTTTTAGATTACACCAAGGGACACCTTCATGCAAAATTTGAACGAAATCCGTCAAGAAATGCAGAAGTAAGAGTGCAAGAAATGGAAAAATGACCTTTGACCCTATAAAGGACGGAACAATGAGGGCAGCATCACGAAAAATTAAACATGTGTAGATTATACCAAGATACATCTCCATACAAAATTTGAACAAAATCCATTGAGAAATGTGGCCTGCAGACTGAACTCACGCCATCCCTTGAAGTATGACCTTTGACCCTATAAAAGACGGGACACTGGTGGCAGCATCACCAAAAACTACAGGTTTTTAGATTACACCAAGGGACACCTTCATGCAAAATTTGAACGAAATCCGTCAAGAAATGCAGAAGTAAGAGTGCAAGAAATGGACAAATGAGCTTTGACCCTATAAAGGACGGAACAATGAGGGCAGCATCACCAAAAATTAAATATGTGTAGATTATACCAAGATACATCTCCATACAAAATTTGAATGAAATCCGTCAAGAAATGCAGAAGTAAGAGTGCACAAAAGGGACAAATGAGCTTTGACCCTATAAAGGACGGAACAATGAGGGCAGCATCACCAAACAGTAAAGATGTGTAGATTATACCAAGATACATCTCCATACAAAATTTGAAAGAAATCCATCAAGAAATGTGGCCTGCAGACTGAACTCACGCCATCCCTTGAAGTATGACCTTTGACCCTATAAAAGACGGGACACTGGTGGCAGCATCACCAAAAACTACAGGTTTTTAGATTACACCAAGGGACACCTTCATGCAAAATTTGAACGAAATCCGTCAAGAAATGCAGAAGTAAGAGTGCAAGAAATGGAAAAATGACCTTTGACCCTATAAAGGACGGAACAATGAGGGCAGCATCACGAAAAATTAAACATGTGTAGATTATACCAAGATACATCTCCATACAAAATTTGAACAAAATCCATTGAGAAATGTGGCCTGCAGACTGAACTCACGCCATCCCTTGAAGTATGACCTTTGACCCTATAAAAGACGGGACACTGGTGGCAGCATCACCAAAAACTACAGGTTTTTAGATTACACCAAGGGACACCTTCATGCAAAATTTGAACGAAATCCGTCAAGAAATGCAGAAGTAAGAGTGCAAGAAATGGAAAAATGACCTTTGACCCTATAAAGGACGGAACAATGAGGGCAGCATCACGAAAAATTAAACATGTGTAGATTATACCAAGATACATCTCCATACAAAATTTGAACAAAATCCATTGAGAAATGTGGCCTGCAGACTGAACTCACGCCATCCCTTGAAGTATGACCTTTGACCCTATAAAAGACGGGACACTGGTGGCAGCATCACCAAAAACTACAGGTTTTTAGATTACACCAAGGGACACCTTCATGCAAAATTTGAACGAAATCCGTCAAGAAATGCAGAAGTAAGAGTGCAAGAAATGGAAAAATGACCTTTGACCCTATAAAGGACGGAACAATGAGGGCAGCATCACGAAAAATTAAACATGTGTAGATTATACCAAGATACATCTCCATACAAAATTTGAACAAAATCCATTGAGAAATGTGGCCTGCAGACTGAACTCACGCCATCCCTTGAAGTATGACCTTTGACCCTATAAAAGACGGGACACTGGTGGCAGCATCACCAAACACTATAGGTTTTTAAATTACACCAAGAGACACCTTCATGTAAAATTTGAACAAAATCTGTTGAGAAATGTGACCGCCAGAGCGCACACAAGAGTACACACAAGACATCTATCAAAATATGACCTTTGACCCTATAAAAGACGGAACACTGGGGGCAGCATCACCAAAATCTATAGGGTTCCAGATTTTACCAAGAGACACCTTCATACAAAATTTGAACAAAATCCGTTGAGAAATGTGACCGCTAGAGCGCACACAAACTTTCCCCAAAAATATGGCCTTTTACCCTATAAAAGACGGAACACTGGGGGCAGCATCACCAGAAACTATGGGTCCAGATTTTACCAAGATACACGTCCATAGGAAGTCTGAAAGAAATTCGTCGAGAAATGTGACCGCTAGAGCGCACACAAGAATGTGACGCGGCGGCGGCGGCGGCGGCGGCGAAACGCTGCTGAATCCAAAGTATCCTCCGGCATACTGCCGGGGGATACAATTATTTATATATTAGAATCACTCTCTTTTATTTTCATTATCATATTTCAGTACTCGGCATTCACTAGTGCCAGGCAGGGAAAGGCAAAATGAATCACTGTAATAAACCCTTGGGTCTCTCCTCCCAGTATAACTGATTTCATTCTTCACAGTAAAAAGTTAGTACTTACTGTGAATAGCGAGTGCTTGCTCTCGTCGTTCCTGGCTCCATACGGACATGTATGTCCTCTTCCACGCCTGTCTTCTTTTCTTTGACCTCTTCCGGTGTGTCTACTTTCCTAGCTGGGCTCGATACAAGAGGAGCAAACTGAGCCTTCTTGAAAGAGGGCACATGGATGTTCTGGGCCCGACGGAGTTGTGCTATTGTGTAAGGAGGGATAGGAAGACGGTTGGTAGATCTGGTAGTCCTACCCGACACCTTAGAAGACTTAGATTGACTGTGAATATTAAAGGATAAACAAATGAGAACAATGGTCATGATATACATACATGTACATATATGCAGCAGAACACCACATTGCATAATTCTACTGATATACATTTAAATGATCAATCATAAAAATTTGGGGGGAAAATCACTTTTGCAATATTCAGAGTACACTTTTTAAATGTTGTCCTCAGTACAAAAAGAACCATTTGTATACAGTGTTAAGATAGTACTTGCAAGTTTACATGCTTTTGATTATATTTCATATTCAACAGAACTATGTCAACATGTACAAGTTCATGTTTTCAAAGATCCATCTTAAATAGTACTGAACTGCATTTCCTACAATTCATTCCAATCATAATGTCTTTTTCACTTATCTACAAGCATCATATACCGTCAAACCTGCTTTAGTGACCACCTGTATAGAAAGACCACCTATCAATAAAGACCACTATTTTTGTTTCCCTTGAAAAGTGTTTCTCATTGAAACATGTATTAAATGAACCTGTGCATAAAGACCACCTGCTCATAAAGACTGCTTTTCTTGTCTCCCTTGAGTGGTCTTTATAGACGGGTTTCACTGTATTCTACAAAGTCTGCTAAGTTTGTTGGACTGAACATAGACTCTAACAGTTGGTCTTGGAAGGACTTCTAAGAATGTCACACCCTACTTACTTAGATTGCATGCTTTGTTGACTGCGTGGGCTGAGACCATCAAGTGACTGGCCATTGCGAAGAGCACCCTCTGAACGATCACTAACAGACGTGCATGTTGACGAGACAGACCCTGTAGAACTGAGCTTGGGAAGACGGTAGGGAGCGCCAGAGTTTGGGGAGGCTGGGGTCAGGGAATCTAGGAGGGACTTGTTGAGAAGTTCATCTTCGGGAGAGGCAAGTTTGATGTGGGGGAAGGACAGCTCTACTGGATCATCACTTCTGTACAAAAAAGGATAAAAATTGAAAAATGTTCTTCTTTTTTAATTTGCACAGTATGTAAAAGTTAAGCAACATTTTAAATGAAACTACAAAGTTTGATGAAGATTGTGAAATTAATCCTTTATTCTTTTACTTTATTTTGTTTGATAATATTCTACATTTGGAAACAACTAACAGGAAAGAACACACACAACTCCTTGAATGCTCACTTTAAAATACTTACAAGTACAAGTTGTACTAAATGTTGAGACTTGATATTTAATAATTAAGGCTCTTTTAATTATCAATATATATATCGCAGATGAAATTGTTTGTTACATGTATCGTGTTCATTTTTACGAATCTAAACATTCCAAAGAGAAAATTGTGTTTAAAAAAAAAAGAGAAAACACAACTGTTCTTTCTAGCTCTTCAAACAGGCAAATTATAGATTTGATTGTGTACCAACAATATACACAATGAAAAAACACATTTTCATAAATATACATCCCTGGCTAATAGTAATATAAACAACACTGTGCAGAAGCTTACATGTAGGTCTACTGCACTGCTAACCATGGTTGAGACATACATGTAAACAATTTATTATATGTACATTGTAGGTCTAGACCCACTCACAGAAGCATCGTTTCGCTACATGTATGAGGGGATTAGACCGAAAATTCTGTCACTTGTTCGTTAGCTATTCACTTAGAGACAGAAACGCTTGTATCACTCTGCTGTGCAAACCGAATACACATTGACTTACGTACACACTAACATTAATAACAGTGAGAATACGGCTGCAAGATTTTCTAACAGAGAATACCTTAGACCCTGAATTACATGTACCTGAAAAAGGAGCTTTAAACAAATTATTCAGTCAAATTGGTAAGTTGAACCGATTCCTTATATAGTACAGCCTAGACCTAACCAATTCAATACTAATTAATATGTAGATCTAGATCACTCATACATGTAGGCCCTTGCCTATGTGGGACTGTGTCCAACATTCACTGTTGCAGCAGTCAAAAGCAGACAACAAAATTGCTCTAAACAAGATTTAATTTTCTTAAATTTGCTAGATTACCTGATTCAGGGACTCTTCAACTCTTACTTTGCCACAAATGTAGGGATTCAGACTTGAAAGTGAAATTTTAAATAATTATTTTCCTCTCCTGTATGAATGACCTAGCCTGGAAAAGGGCCTGCTGATACACACGAAAGCTATTGAAGCCTATTCACCCGTAAAAGCTAGTCTGGATAGAGTACAAGGTTATCTTCAGATAAGCTTGTACATGTATAAGTGGATCTAGATATAAGATGAAAAATCAAATTATAGCGATTTTTCTAACTACTCGTCGGCGCGTAGTCGGTTTGCACAGTAGAGTAATGCGAGCGCTTCTGTCTCTAGTCTAAGTGAAGAGCTAATGAACGAGAGAGAGAACTTTCGGTCTATGTGGGGATATGTCAACGGCAGTCACGACCTTTAAGTTGAAGAGGTAAAAACACCACGGGAAGATACTGAACGCAGGCACTACGCCTCTATATTCAGTTCCAAGTTCTTTTTCCTTTTCAAGATGGCTGGATCGTTTCCTGGTGCAGGCGATTCATAATCGTACTTAATGGGCTCATTCTTCCAGCACCTATCCAAAGCTACTTCAAAACTGTGCACACTTGGGGCAGTAATGGTGTCGTATTCGTACGTATTCGTACATAGAAAGAATTTTTGTGTCTCTGAGTTTTGGTCCTAGGAATAAACAATTTTTTACTGTCCTCTGGTCTGATCACTGGATTGTAATTCAAGATTTGGTGTTACATCAGAATAGGCTAACTTTTTAGTTTATAATGATTGAGTTATAACTAGAAATTTAATTCGTCATGGGGACGAATTAGGTGATCTGTCTTTTGATCTTAATATTTTTGACGAAGACGAATGACAAAATGATAATGTGAAAGATGATGTTGATATCACGATGACATTAATTATAATGAATCTATTGACGATTTTTATGATTTCAGCCTCTTCCTGGCATTTTCAATTCGTAGGCTCTACTACCTATTTTAGTGAAATAGCACCCCCTTTGTTTCAATGGGGCATAAAGTGTGTGAACATGAATTTTGGATGATTCGTTGATATCATGACAGTGATGGTGATAATGATGATGATAATCATGATGATGATCATTATATCATGACAGTGATGATGATAATGATGTTGATGATAATCATCATCATCATGAATATCATGACAGTGATGATAATGATGTTGATTATAATCAACATCATCATCATGAATATCATCACAGTGATGATGATAATGATGTTGATAATAGTCATGATGATAATCATGATGACCATTACTGAAATGACATTGACCTTAGCCATGCCAAATATGAAAGAGAGATGACATTTCGTGAAGAAGAAACAATCATTAGTTGATTTTTACAAAATGGCGCCTGGATGACGTCACAATAATCTGATGACCTTGAAAAAGATGCAGGAAGTTGACCTTATTAGGACTGATGACTGACAAAAATTTGAATATAATTGACCAAGCCAATTTCGAGAAATTTTTATATGAAATAGGACGATTTGATATTGCAGGATACTTGGGAGATAAACCCCATACTCTAATACACGACAGGGAATCAAAATTTCCATAGGGTTGTACACAAACTACTGCACACTACTTTCTAATAGACATAACACGGAAAATAAGGCAGTTTATTACATGATTTGTGATTGTTTATGTTATAATAGTCGAAGAGGATGGTAAAATGACAGGCAAAAAGAAGCAAAAAAAAAAAAAAAAAATTATGGACCCACCGGGGATCGAACCTGGGTCACCTGAATGGGAGTCAAGTGCTTTGACCAATATACCAAAATATTTCCCATAGAGATAACACGTAAACGAAAAACGGGATTCTCAAAACACATTTTGTAGTTTAAAATTGACAATGATCCCGACATCACATTAAAAAAACCGAGCCCTCATAGAAAGAGTATTTATCAGGCTACAACATATTAAAATCTGGAAGGAAATAGACCAAAAATAACTGAGATACTGCTCAGAGAACGGTGTCATGTAGATTCATGATTCGAAAAATAATCATCTTCCATAGACATAACACGCAAATAAGCAAAATTCTGACATGTCGTTTTTAATTGAAAATTTCACTGTGATGACGTCATCAAAATGAAAAATGGTGGAAATTGATCTTGTAGAGAATTGTCTCAGCTATAACATATCAAAATTTGGAAGAAAATCGACTTCCTATTACTGAAATATTATCAAATGAATACAAAAATGATGACGTCATTTTTTTAAAATCATTTTTTTGAAATCATATGGAAATATGATGACGTCAGACCATGCGATCGGCAAAAATTCTGCATGAATTCAAATCTACAACTCCCAGGCTTTCAGAATATGTAAAGAAATTGGGGGGTTTCCTCCCATTCTGACGAGCTATGGCGGATTCTATGTAGGCATGTTTTTACCACTTTTTACATTAGAATGCCCATTGACGCGCGCACGAATTTTAAAGTTTGACGCGCGCGTGTTGCATTATGGAAGGTCGATAATGACTGTAAATAGTTGGAAATTGTCAAGAATAGTGTCAGAAAGACATACCATGCGAAAAAACGGCGTTTTTACGTTATGTACGCGCTGCGCGCGCGCATAACGCGCACACGGACGCGCACGGACGGAAAATTTTGAAATGCTTAAAATGTCCTGAACCGTACTCTAATTTGATTAAAAAGTGATTTTGAGAATTTTTAAATTTTGACGCGCGCGTACGTGCGCGTCATGATGCGTGCGCGGATTTTGATGACATTTTATGTTGACCCTTGACCTGAAATTCATGTGTGTCAAATATGGTTCATTTTTGATGACTTGTTATGAAGATATGATTGATAATGTGATTTCACAAAATGGCGTCTGGATGACGTCACGATGACCTGATGACCTTGAAAAAGATTTTTCAGCTTGGACTTATATGACCTGATGACTGACGGAAATGTCATGAAAATAGACAGGAAAGTTTTTGAGATATTGTGGAAACAAGAAAGTGGGAGAAAATAAAAATAAATAAATAATAATAAATAAAGAAAGAAAATTCTGACGAATATAAGACTAACGTCCGTGCGCATTGACTCGCCACCGTTGTTAACTCGCCACTCACCTGTCACTTACTGTCAGAACTCGTCCTCTAAAAATTATCTGCATCGCTTCAGACTTTGTTGTGGCTACATTGAATAGGTCAAAATATATTTTTCTGCCGTTGGAAGTCTCTTGTAAGATCCGGCGCATGAATAAGAGTTGGGCGCGATCAAAGTTTAACTAGCACACACACTCCTGCAATAGCCGGTGGATGGAGCTCGGGCGACAAAGACTAGACCTCCCTACTCAACAATAGTTGTAGCCCAATATGATGACGGAAGTTGACAAAATTTGCTATCGAGATGAAGATTAAAATATACTGATCAAGCTGGTACCATTTTAAAAGAGGGGGTGGTGTGATCTAAAAAAATAGAAGGGGGTGGTGTGATCTAAAAAAATAGAAGGGGGTGGCGGTTTAACGTAGAACCCTCTACAAGAAGGTGGCGAGTCTGCGTAGATCTGGCACATGTGTTGTGTGTATGTATGACGTGCCTGTGTGGTGTGCGCATGCGCGCAGTATTGGATTTGTAACTACAGGTAGAGATCGATGGGCGCGACTCAACAGCAGCCACCTATTGAGTCGCCATCCCGGAAGTACGTATATAGTGACGTCATTCTCTTTAAAATGGAGCATTTTCATGAATCATGCTTTTGAGATATTTTAGGGGATACATTGATGTTTTCATATTAAATCAAGATTTTGGCAAGAATAAAGTTTAATTTAGCAGTATAGGAAGTTTAAGGCCGTTGGGTGGCGACTCAATGCGCATGGACGTTAAGAGGTGATCTGTCACTATGACAGATCACCTAATTAGGCCCTACACTTTATAAAATTCAATTACGGTAAATACATTTTTGATAATGTCAAGGTCTGCAATTTAAATAGACCTAGATCTATAGTTATGTATATTTAAATTATTTAAGACACATGATGTTTAGCCTTTAGGTACATGTGACAAAAAGACTTGCTCGCGCTGACAGTGGCTGACTTCGAAGCTCTAACGCGTGCCGCGCCGGATGATTACTGCAGTCCCGGCCCGCGCCCGGGAACGTCCCGCGAGAAGAGTAGCGTAGCGGAGGTTCCTTGGCATTGGTTGTAAATGTAGCTAAATTTTGGTACACAGACAACTTTACAAAACTGTTCTATTTTTCAGTTATTGTACACTAACTCACCTTCCTCCTTGTATATTCGGCTGCATACCTCCAAATTAAAATTTACATATTTTATTAATCATTATAAAATTCAGTTGTAAAAAGTTAGAAGAGAACCTTCGAGTTCGACGCGATCATAATCTCGATCTCGACGCCATACTTTGTTGTCAATGGTAACCACGTGACCAATCAATTATGCAAATAATAATTATGATCGTGAGCTGACCACGTAGTTGCGACCTGTATTCTGAGAGATGCTGAGCGCTGGACCAAAAGACTTTCATTGATTATGAAGTCTATTGAAACTTCCGGCAGGTTCGGACTTTACTTCGTTGTCATAAATGACAGTAACCTTGATGTCATTCAACATTCTTCTCTTATCATTCAAGCGCTGACGTATAGATAAATGCAGATATCGATTTTTTTTGTGATTTTTTTGTTTCCTCTTGTTATGCATCTATATTTAATTCTGCATTGCAGAAAAGAAATAATGTAGTGATGGAAATGGACGTAAAACTGAATGGAAATGCAAGGAAGGAGCAGTAAAGGGAGATGGGGGGCTGGAAGGAGTATTGTGGGAACATGACGGCGGTATATTAGTCCAGTGGGGGTAAACGGGGGGGGGGGGGGGGGTCCTCACCTTCCCCAGCCGAATTGGGTGGGGGGGGGGGGGGGGGAGAATAGGGGGAAAGAGAGCTTGCATGAGCGAGGGGGAATTCATGAAGCCTAGCCGATGTAAAACAGACTTTTGTCAATATACGAACACGGTCCATTATAACTTTATATAAGAGAGATCTAGAAAAGAGTGCCTAGTAGCTGCTTGGATAGGCCTACATAAATTAAATCATATACATGTATACATAGGGAAAATATTTCGCTATGACACTATAGAAGAGTGAAAAAAGATAACGACATACGTGTAGTTTTCTTCTTCTTCTCCTCCTCCTTCTTCATCATCATCATCGATCATCGATCATCATTGTCATCTTCTTCTTTCCTCCTTCTTCTCCTTCTCCTTTTTCTTCCTTTTCCCTTGTACATGTATTTCCGTTTCCCTCATTTTATTTTCTAATGAATTTTTTTCCCAATAAAAATTACAGAAATGTTACATATTCTCCAATTTATTCATAGATTATCATTGATTATGAATTTGTTTGCATATTGGTTTACGATCTGAAATCACTTGCGAGCATGCAGCTAACGATTGACATTCAGTATTCGAGTGATGGCGGTAGACTATAATACACTTTCATGAAGGTTGTCAAGTCTGACAAGAAATAAGAAAGTTATGAATTTTTGAAGATGTAATCAACCAAATACAAATTGGTAACTCGATGACGTATCCTGCGATCTCTTCTCCAACTTGGTCTGTAAAGAAAGTTTCATGAATTTTCATTTTCTTAGTTGTTAATGAAGGAATACATTTGTTTCACACATGGTTAGTGTAAAAACTAATGGGCAATGAATATATCTAAGTTGCATGCTTTCTTCTCTTTTTAAGTGGAAATTATTTTTTTAGTGCAGGAGCTCGCAGAATACGTCATGGAGTTGCCAATTCGCGTTTGATTGATTACAACTTCAAAAATTCATAACTTTCTTTAATTCTTATATTGGATTTCGCTTAAACTTGCATTGATCTATTTTTTAAATTTTTCTACTTCTTTTAAAACCTACTTGACTTGCCCTTGAACAGAATTCTTGAACACAGTAAGTTTCTCCAGTTTCTATACAGAAAATGCTCTTGAAGATCCGAAAGCTTGCCTGAGGCTTGCCAGACATAGTACAAACTGTTTTTTAATGGATTCTAACTGTATTATAGCCAAGGAGGTACTAGCTTGCCTGTCCTTGATATAACAGAGTTGCCGAACGCGAATAATGGTGTTTATCCGGGAAATATGCCTGTCTGTGTAACGATAGCTTCGAAAATAGTAAATAACATTTAAAGTAGATATTCAAAGAAAATCACAAATATGGCAATTAATGTATCACTAGAAACTGGGAAGCTTACAGATGGCAATCGTATAAGTTTTATGTCAACTGCGTATCTGGTGATTATAAAAACAACACAAATAAAAGCTCTTCTCAGCATCTGGAATATCCGAGGATTCGCCAGAAATATAGCGATGTTTTGATGTCGTCACACTCGGGATCGATCCTGCTTAAGCAGACGACGTCCTATAATGAATGAACGTAATTGCAATGCAATTATTTATCAAATTATAAAGAGTTTGGTGTATTTAAACATGACCTTATTTCACACCATTATAAAGGGAAAGTGAAACTGATTCTGATAGCTAAAACCGTTTGATTGTAAATACATAGGAGAAGGGTCAATGATCAATGAAATAAACCCCACTTTCAAATTGAAAAGCCCTCCGAATAATAGCAGGATGGTATTCGTTCCCTCTTGAAACGCCGAACATGCCCCGGTGCAAACAGCTGAAAATACAATGGCGTCTTATTTTGTTTACAAGTGACTGATTCCTTTATTTTTTAACGCTGCATTTTTCATCAAAATAATACCATACACGAAGTTAAGAGTGAGGCAACAGACTAACATTAAGACTGACGCTAGTGAAGGAAGAGAAATTAGTGAAGAGGAGATGACAAAATAGGCTCTGAAAAATGTGTAAGATGTTATGGGACATCGTCTGCTTAGACAGGACTGGTCCAGGGTGTGTCGTCACATATCTCAGCAGCGTTCGAGGAGCTCTTCAGCTGCTATATCGGGGGCTGTATTTTACCGTTTTATAATTGATAATAATCATTACTTCAAATGTTTCCAAGCGTTGAATTTGGATAACCTTGTTTAATTTATGCCATCTATGCAATAATAAGTATTAAGCCAATATTTAAAATCATCAACGTTCTACTTTAAATGGCATTATCGGTTTATGGAGGATGGATGTACAAAAAAAAAGAGTCTAATTAACAGTGAGAACATTTCTTTGTATATTATCTAACACCTGTAGGCTTTCTTGGCTCAGTTAGTCAGTAATAATAAAATACACTGCAGTGCAAGGAAAGGAAAAGGATCAGAAGGAAGAGAAATAAAAATTATGTTCACAGTGCCCCAGTCCACTTTTCGTTTTGCCTAAATTATAAAAGTCCAAATTTGTCGATGAACTAATTAATTCCTATCCCTTACATTTTCTATTTCTTAATTCTTACAGTTCAATTCAATATGTAATTTAACTTTAATGTTCAATTCAGCCTATTGGAAAGATAATCTGCCGGGGGCAAATTTGGTTGCCCCATTGTGTTTCATAACAAAATCCGAAACATTCTCAAATAAACTGGGAAATTCCCTTGCCCCTGCCCCTGAAAGAAAGGTACTAAAAAATTATGCGGCTTCATTCACGTTTAACGATTTAGATGTCACTATAACAGCTCCTATTCACTGTACACATGGCTCGGAGGAGTGGGTATATAGAAAGACTATCGAAATGCACCACCCAAACATAGCCATTGAAAAGTAAAGGAAAACTTCTTTTCACGGCAAGGAATGCGCGCTTATTTCTGACAAAAGACTGCAATTTGCCACTGGTACCCCTATATAGTATAAACCCACCCACACTTTTCGAAGAAAATTTGTGACAATAATATTGCTCATATCTTTCTACATCCCTGTACAACTTTCGAGTTTATTACTATCGCTCTTGTTGCACGCAAAAAAGTAGAGAATACATCTAGTTACATTTCCCTGCAATAAAATACAAAATATACGGGTAGTCCCAAAGCCCAAAGCGATCCGATTTTGGAAGTAATCACAATAACATTAAATATTGGCCTTTTAACAAACAAAATCTTCCTGATTCTGGTTCTGAATAATAAAACGAATATATTCGGCCTGGGTGCGCTGTCAGCCTTACATCCGGAATAATAAGGGCCCCCGTAGGGGCCAAATCATTTTCAAATCTTAGACAATCGTGGGATTGCTCTGACGTCACTTCGACTCGGAGCCGATTTGGCCTTTCCTCTGACTATATGACTATTCAGAACCTCAGTCAAAATTGTGTTTTATGTTTATATCAAATGCTATATTACATTAATTTTCTTCCGAAATCGGATCGCAGACCGATCGTATAGTGTGCTGTGGACTTTTAGTCATGCATCTTTGTAGCAGATCATTATATTTTATAGTTATATGCTATGCATTTATGTACTTTATCTTTTATGTATTGGGTGCCCCACTTATCAAGCATGTGCTTTTAGGGGCATCCTAATCATTTAAACTGCATTTGCAATGTTTGTAACATGTATGATTTGTATATTTGATTTGATTTTAAATGATTGAATAAACCAAACTGAAAACTGAACTGAATTATCAAATTACAGTTTTGGCCTCCTAATGCTCCAAAATAATGTCCCCTCCATATTTTCACCCCGATCTCGTTCTTTGATGTTCTTTTGCAGGCCCGTAACTGGGAGGGGGGGGGATGTCATTGGGTTCGAACGAACCCCCCCCCCCCCCCCTATTGTCGAGGAGAAGTCCGCTTGAAGAAAAAAAAACATAATTATAAAAGAAAGGGCAAAAAAGGAAGAAGCGAGGGGAGAGATGATGGAAAAGGAAAATAACGTCATAAAATATAAGTCTTTCCGTCTATTTTAATACATTTTCTTTCGATTTTCCCGTAATAACTTCCTAATCTGGCAAATCTATAATTAATCAATGTCGTCTTTCACTATTCATTTTGTACATTATGCCATGTTGCAATCGATTTTTCAAAGCGTCATTCAAAGAATTATTCAAATTCGTTTGTAGTTGGTCCATGGCAGGCCTGTAACGGGGGGGGGGGGGGGGTCAGAGGGTTCGAAGGCCCCCCCCCCCCCCCTCCCAAGCTGGGGAGCAGAAATCTGCTTCAAAAACAAAACAAACAAAAAATCATCAGGCGAAAAGAAATCCAAAGTATAACATCAGAATAGTGATGTTTATAGGTTAAACATTTTAAAACATTTCCATACCAACTTGAAAGGGGAGAGAAGAAGGAAAGTGGAAAATACCGTGAGATAATAGGATTTCCAGTCAATTTGAACACTTTTATATGCTTTTGTCCTGCAACTTCATAATATTGCACAGTCATTTATAAGTCCTATTCAATTTACGTATTTGGCCATTCATTTTCGGAATTTATTTTTCATATTGCTATCAATTTTGTCGACTGAAAGAGTTCAAAGAGTTATTCAAAATCGTCACCTGTTCGTTGTAAGGTCTTGTCTATGTGACGAATTTGAATGACAGTCTCTTGAAATCGCCTTCCCAAAGATGGATTTGATGATAAAATTTTGCAGCGGATTGCCAGGTCGGATGAATTCGAATGAAATCTGACGAAAATGAATCGAGATATGTTGAAGTTGATTGACCACTGAACCTGTTGAATGACATTTTGATATCGTGGGAAGATAAGCAGTGATAAGCATGCATAAGACTCAAATGGAATCTGTGGTAATGGAATATATAGTGAAATACAGAAACTATACTGGAAAAGAAAGAGAGGGGTATTTATCATTTAATGTGTCTGTGCACTTCAAAATGGAAAATTTTCCCGCTCTCAAGTTGCATGGAGTATACCCCTGGAGGGCCCGGTCTAGTCATTCAGATCCTTGAAGTATGGCCCTCTAATACAGCCTGTGCCATGACAGTATTTCATAAAACATCGACTTCTTGGAAACTATAGTCAGAAATAACAAGATGCCCCAATATAAAACTTGGGGTATTTTGGAAATTACATTTGGGAGATAGTAAAGTGCATTTTCCGTCGCTCGCTTCGCTCAATCATAAAACTTTGAAACGAGATAGTTTCAGGCAGCGAGGACCATGAATTATTTCATAGCAATTTATTGTTGTATGTCCATGAATATCCAATGCTATGACAATTTCGGGTTTTTCACTGCTTTAATTTCACTGCTTTATCGCCATGGCGCCCAGATATTAGGGTTACCTTACTTTCTGAAATGAGCAACAACAAATTAAAGTGCATTTTTCTTCGCTCGCTTCGCTCACTCGCAAATCTTAGAAAGATAGTTTCATGCAGCGAGGTCCATGAATATTCAATGTTATGAAAATTTTCGGGCACGTTACTGCCCTATCGCCATGGCGCCTAGATATTGAAGTTACCTTTCTATAAAAGAATAACAGCAAAGAATAACACTGGGCGTTGTGGCGTGCGCCTGCATGTAATCCAGCTACCAGTGGAAATTATAAACTGATTCAGCGGACCCAGGTTCGAGACTGAGTCACGTCTTTCGGATGGTGACGTTAAAGGTCGGTCCCAGACGTAAATAATCATATCTGATTGATACACGTCTGTAAAAACCCAATTACACACACACACACACACACGCGCCCCCACCCCCCGTTCACTTCAATTCCTAAACCTTTATTAATATGAATGACTCCTGGCAACAAGATGACTGGAGAATATAGCTTTACATTTCACCTATTGGTGACTAATGAAATAAAAATTTTGGCATTTAAAAGTACGTTATTTTTCTCTCGCTCGCTTTGCTCGCTCGCATTATTTGGAATCCTACACAGTGGCAGTATATGTTTGCGCTTCACATTTGACCCACCCCCTGTCAAATAATTCTGATTACACTCGTGCCCGTACCCTTGGAAGGGCACGCCCCATGACCCCCACCCGCCACCCCTACTCGGTCTCTTCGCTCCCTCAGGAAGGTCCACTTTTTTTCCAATGTTGAACCCCCCGCAAAAGTCCTAGTTACGGGCCTGTTTTGCAAGACTTTTCCTCTACATTTTGTATCACGTAGTGGGCTATTATGGTAGGCTATATTAATTCTGTAGACTTTCAGCGTTCTACTCTTGCTAATAAATCCGATGATATGCATTTTTTGCATTTGCTTTCACTTTCAATAGCTGGCAGCGAGTTCAAACAATCTGGTTATCATGTTGACATTCTGCTTATATTCGCCCATTAAAAAGTCTTTAAAAAAAAATCTTAAAAAAATCTTTTCGATGGGCGCTTTTGAATTATACGGTCGTTTGCAGATTCAGTTTCAGATTCAGATTCAACATACATTTATTTCGTTAATAATTAAATAAATACCAAAATGAAATCCATCCATCCACAAAAAAAAAAATATGGAAGGAGATGAGGGTCCCGGGAAGCACATGGCTGGCCCGGTCGCGCTGACAATACATATTTACACACATATATATATTATACACCAATAATAACATACAGAAACAAATTCTGCATTCAGAAAAAAAGAAAATAGGAAAAGGGAATGAAATCTGCAATATGTGCTACTGACTATATAGTATATGAAGTATATATTTTGAACTGTACGAGTAACTGTAAGGAGTAAAGGGAATGTTTTAATAGAGTCATTTAAGCTGTTCCAGAGTTTGGGAATATTTTGTTGAAATGCAACTGTTCTATGTCTAGGAGCATGGATTTCTCTCACAGATCTTGTTGGATAATTATGAAAGACCAAACAGATCACAAAATTGTTCGGGGAGATATTTCTAAATGCACTTAGCATGAAAACGTACTTTTGTTAACTGACGATATTTTCATTAAGAGTCTCAAGTTGGTATGAGTTCCTTTTTCTTCTTATCATTTCTTCGACTGTTTTGACGCTATCCATGCATGTTATGCTCAAAATGCAAAGTTAGTCGATAAGTGATTAATTATTTCCTGCAGAGGGAGAGATGGCATGAACGTCATTATATCGGGGGGTTCCCCTATTCCACACGACGTATCCGCGTTCCGCAAGCACCGTGCATTGACGTGACAAACTCCGAGCTTTATGAGCGCGGCACGAATACATCTTCTACTATTAATTTGATCGTCTGCTGTTTCGAGACGCTTGTCGCCCATGGCCGCAGTTTCTCCGATTGTTTGGAATTAAACATTGAGCTCAATGGATGTCAAACCAAAGAAATTGACAAGTAAGTATTGTATTCTTCTTATTAATGTATAATCATGTTTATTTGTAGGTTTCTGCCGCCATCTTTTGTATTTTTACTGGTCAGCGGATCATTGCTCAAACTCCATCGAGTTGATACACTTTGAAGCCACGCTCCCCGCTTGCTGGTGGTACGGTACAAGCTCGCCTCCCACTCACTCTCGCACGGCTCTCCAGACCTGTAGTCAAAGTTGTTGGTCTGTGTGCTGACAGCCGGCTGACAGTGACATGCATCTGAAACCGAAAGCAGATTGAGGGTATCAACTTCGTTGCAACATCTTATACGAGCAATGTCTTTGAAACACCAGTTATTGATTATTGATTCTGTCATGATGTGTCAGTTATATTGAGTGAATTATGATTTTTTGTCAAATCACAATCTTGTACTCTATTCAGTATGAACTATGATGATGACTGATGAGCTAAAATGAGTCTGCAGTCCTCATGAAACTGAAAGGCAAACAGTGATTGGGGGTCAGAGCGTTATTTTACATTATCAGGAATATAAGTAGTAGTATAGAGGAGGAAAGTTCATGAATGCATTCTGCCTGAGCCAGCTGGCTAGACAAGATTATAAAGGTAGGCCTATAAAACAGTCCCAAGCCCAATGAATGTTCAGCAATGGAAAGTGTCACAAATGGAAGGAAAGTCTATATATGTGATACTTTTGAACACCATGTTCATGCATTTGGTATGACCATTTTTACTTGAAAATCTTCATCTTAAATCCATTGTGTAATTTGAAGATTGACAAGAGTAACAAAAAAAGGAAGGGATATGTTATAAATGAACAACATGCTAAATCACAAACTAAAATTAGAAAGATATAGTAATTTTACAAAGTGATTTTAGAGCATATGAATACTGTACAGGTTCAGCAATGAATCAAATTAAGAAATCTAGATCAACACAAGAGAAGGGCTAGGAGATTAACATGTGCACAAAGTATCTATTTGGTGATAAGATTCTTAAGTGAACTGAAGAAAGATAGTTGAATAGTGGTATTTTTATGCGATATATTTTAATTTTTACTTTCTCAATTTCCAAGTCTTTCTATCTGTTTCTGTCTGCCTGTCTGTCTATCTCACTTTCACTCATATCATCTTATGGTTACTCTTTGTATCTTAAATAATTATCTCACTTTCCCTTTTTGTTCCTTCATCCCTGTGTACATTTCTTTCTTTCGCCACCCTCTCTCCCCTCCTCCCTTTCATTCTCCTCCCTTTCATTCTCCCCCTCTCGCTCTTTCTCCCGTTCTCTCTCTCTCTCTGTCTCTGTCTCCCTTTCTCTGTCTCTCTGTCTCTGTCTCCATCTCTTCCTTATATAGGCCTATCTTTTTACTCTCCATACTTTTGAACTTTGTCTTTTGTGCACACTGTTTTTTTCTTTGAACAACTTCTAGCTCTATAAATGTCTTTTACTTTATTTTCATTTTTTCAAACATCTGTACAAGTATTTGACTTGATATCAGGTTCACAGGTTTTCTGTCTGCCCTATAGATTTGCCCAAATTATTTTTGTGCTAAATCTGGAATCTTAGTCAGTTTTTATACATGCCAATGGAAATAACAGAGCTTCCTTCAAGTCTTATGAGACAAGCCTTTAGGCACCATGACCAACAAAAGTCTCATTTGGACATCTATTGATTTCCCAGTGTCACACGTAATGCCAATAATTCTTAAAGCTTTTACAATATATCAGATTTTCTCACATGTTCTCTGACAGGATTCTCTCTCTTTCAAAGTTTATTGAAATGAACTTTATGCCAGGGTGGACTCTCCCTGAATGTTTACAGAATGCATATAATGATACATTCGCCTTTGTATTATATATTGCTTGCAATCTTATTTGCACAGGTGTAGCTGAATATAGTTTTAAAATGTACAACTTCGAGAAAGAAAAATTGTTTCAAATTTATATTTAAAAAAAACTCTACTCCTTGCTAGTCTATGGCTATTTAGAGGAAAATCAACAATTCAAGATCTATATTCCTACAAGGTATGGCTCTATGCACTTAAGGTCCAGGGTTAAATGACCCCCTAGGAATAGAACTGACATTGACCCAAAGTTGGCCATTGCACATGACATTACCCCCCCCCCCCCCCCCCTTGATTTCTGACAGTTTCCTTAAAAAAAACCCTAACATAAATTATGCTTAGGCCTAAAGGGAATCTTGAGTTCTGGAAAAGGTGAAAAATAATTTGTGAGCTTTCTCATTCCTTTTATGTCAGTTTGGAAGAACATCATAGTAGAAACATCCCCTGAAAATGATTGCTCTTCAAACGCTCTTATATTTGAAATATGACTAGAAATAGCTGAAATGTTTGGGCCGAACATTCATGCTACTTGTGTGTTTAGTCCCATTTACCCATTTCTGTGTGCAGTACATACTTTTCATTGAGATTGGGACAATTTCTTAACTATTTTGATGATCCAAAACAACACAGTATAGAACAATTCTTATGTAGACATGGTCAACCTTTCCCAATTCCTTTGAGACAGTTTCTTTCACAATGTAATTGCATGACCAGAACTCTACTTTATCTTTAAAGGGAAATTAACCTCAGCGTATGAATTAGCTTATTTTGAATGGTGTAGTATATGCCTCTTATTTGATACATGCAATTTCATGTAAAAACACAGGATATAGATATAAATCACTATTTTCCAGCCAAGTTATCGTCTGCTAGCAATAATAAGGGGGCTGCCATTACTTTATGTGTACACGAACATATTTTTCATCCCAAGTAAAATTTCCTTCATCGTTAACTTGTAATTGATTTTTAGAGGACAAATATATATTAGATAAAGTCACATATTCTGAAATGTAAGTTTAGTTTTATATATTTTTTAAAAGGTCTTAATTTGTTCATAAAAAATATACTTCATAAAAAATATACGTCAAGGACGGAGAATTGACGTCAAGGACGGAGACAATCGTAACAATACCAAAACAAAGCGAGGAATCTGCTTTACAGGATGGCTATTAGAACTCATGGGTCGTCAATTATCTAGGCCCATGGCCAATAACAATCGTAATACAATCAGAACAAAGCGACGTATCTGTTGTAAAGGTAGGCTATTATCAATGCATATGGTACCTAATGATCCGTGTCATGCACAAAATGGCAGCCTCCATGGAAAGACGTAGCAGACAATAGGTGCATCTAGAATATCACGTGGGGTTAATTGTCCTTTAAGTGTATAGCCCTGCCAGGTAGTACATGTGCATACATTTAAATGTAAAGGTTTACGCTAATATGGCAATGGAATTGGGGCAGTGAGTAGAGTAATTAATTAGTTCCTACATGTATGTGATGGGGAGCCTAACCTAATCCAGAAAGAGGGATTGCAAGGTGTGATTAGAGAGGTTTTGATAGTATCACTCACAGGTAGGGTCCATGGTTTGGAGAAGGACTTTATTGAAAGTCAGGGAGAGAACCCTCAGTTCTAGTGAAGGGATTCCAGGGCCCCGTTTCATCAAACTTGTTATCAATTACAACTGACCCATTTCTATGAAAAGATTGCTCTCAGCCAATCAGATGCAAGGATTTCAATAGCTTATAACAATTATTGTAACTTGTCATTGATAACAAGCTTAATGAAAAGGGCCCAGGTACTGAAAGCTGAAAAAATACTATTCAGGGGTTAAGGCATCAATATTATTTTCAGTTATTTGTACCAATTTCCTTTCCCCTCCCTAAATTTAATGAAGGAAGAAAAATAAAGAGAGGGTTATTTATAATGTCGGGCTATTTGATAAAAGCCTAGATGTATAAAGGCTTACTCGTGTTAATTGCATGGAAGCCACCCATTTAAGAGACACATACCATACAGAGATGAATTTTATCTCCTCGTTATCCTTTGCCATTGCCCCCGCATGTAGCATGTAAACGGTGTAAATTATAAGAATACTATGTACCTCCTGGCTCTGAGTGGAAATAATGCACGCTTATAAATCGCAGTGATACTTTGAGTCCCGTGACCAGGGCGTAATATTAGATTCATTTTCTAGCAATTGTATTTATGCAGTTATTTGTAGTAGGGCAGTTATACGTTATAACCTAGAACTGATTTAACTTGCTAAGTATGCAGTAAAATGGTAAGATCTAAAGCACAAGCTAATTAATATGTGACCAGGCACCACAAAACCACCAAAAAGTTGCACTGTGTGATTTTCAGTTAGAGCTCAATAAAGGTGTATTTGGTTGGCATAGTCAAATTTTAGTTTTTGGTATTTCCTGAAAGAGTATAGTTTTTTTTCTAAGTAATGAAAAAAATTGGAGACACCTAACAATCTAAAAGTGGAATTTTTGACAGTTTTTCAGTAGACCTATGTTTGTCTTCTCTGGATTTTATTGTATCAGTTTTCTTTTTTACAACACTGAATACTCGTCTCATTTTGATCTCCCATAGCTTTAAAATAGATGAAGTTCTTGTCTTGATTCTTGTTCACTATGATGAGCAGGATGTGCTTAATTAGTATACCAAGTATTAGGGTAATCTGATAAACCCTTCATAGAAATTTCTATTGAGTAATAATCCTCTTTTTGTCACCTTTGCACAATACCTAGCAAGTAAAATTGCTTCAATAGACCTCAAACTTTAAACCCTCATTTCTCCAAAGTAAATTTCTGTGGGAGTGGGCATTCTACTCTTTGTACAGCGGGTTAGGAACATCCAGCGCTAATGAGTTATATATCATTTTAATGCTGAGAATCCCCTCTTTCGGAATCAGATCTTAACTAAAAATCCATATCTGGATATCACATATGGGAATATTGTAAGTACCATCATTCAGAGTATCTCACCAATCGTATTTCTTATTTATCATTTGTATATTTAAAGTACTTATATGTTAATTTCATAATTGACAGACACATAAAATCTGACCTCAAAAAACGTAAATTCACCTGATTTCTGCACACTCTATTGTTAGAGATGAAATTTAAGTTCAGCTTTTCAGGCTGGACTTCCATCGGATTTGTATGAATGCATCCAATAACAATCATATCAACTTGAAGCATTACTTGATGAGGAAGCTGTTTATATAACATGGCTTTTGTAGAATGTAAATGGCCTCCCGCTGCTATTGCAAGTGTGGAAACCAAGCAATTTCTTTTTTAGGTCAGACAACAGTTAACCTTACACCCAATGAAAAGGGCACAAAAACTATTGTGAAAGTTCAATTGGATTTAGAGTGTGCATTCAATGGGTTTCATTCATCCATTTTTTCATTGACTGAGCAGAGGGTGATAGAGAGAGGGGGAAAGAGTCATAGAGAGGGGAAAAGAGAGGGAGAGAGAAGAAGGGGAAGAAGGAGAAGGAGATGAAGAAAAAGAAGAAGAAGAAGGAGAAGGAGAAAGGGGAGTAGAGAAAGAAACAGATAGTTATATAATGTATTTTTGACAGTCAATAATGCTCTTGTTATTTCTACAGGTCTCATAATCCTATTTCACATGAATGATTATTGTTGCACACACAGAATCAATACTTTACAATGTGAGTGATGGGTGAGTCATTGGTTAGTCTGTCTAATAAACCCTCTGTGCATCTGTAATATTGAGAGAAATTATAAAGCAGTGAAAAGCTGAACCAGGATGTGACCCCCAGAATATTACACCTTTATACTAAACAATTTTCTGTTGCTGTAGTTTACATTGCAGGGCTTAATCATAAGAGGCCCTGTGCACAGAAATCACCCAACTCCAGACTTGCTTGACCTCAATGAAAATAATCTCGTTGATTCATTTTGGATCTTTCCCAAAGTTTATTATGTTATTGAGCCCTTGATCTACTCAACCAATTGTAAGTATATTTGTAAGTATATATTTTTAAGTATATTTTTTATAACTTTTTTCTTTGCTAATATCAGAACCCCCCCCCCCATGAATTCTTGGTTTACCATCATCTTGTGCTTCAAGCAAGCCTATAACAAACATACATGTATTTGGCTCTCTTCATCTCCTTTTGAATAGATAATGATGGCCCTTTTAATAGATGATCATTTTCTGTTTTAACAGTAATGTATTTCATTATTTTTAATAATTTAGGTATGATAAATACCTAAATCTCATGAACTGAAAAGAGAGGCCCTTCTAGTTATTTCAAACAATGGCGACCCAATTCAATTAGCCTATTGTCTACCGAGCCCCCATTTCTCCCCCGCATCAAAGAAAATATATGTTAAAGCAAAAAATGGATAAAAAGGTACATGATTTGGCAATGAGACAGAACAAGCTATACAGTTTCCCCAATTGACAGGAGGATTATTTTGAGGTCTGTGTCATGAGGCTACTCCACACTGTTCCAATGACCCTTGTGTAGGGAGGGCAATTCAAGGAGAATGTGTCATGCTGGTGTACATGAATTACATTCTCTGTCTGCCAGCCATAGGTAGTCATGACCTGTTTCCATGGAACAGGGATAACATATAACTCAGATAGCTTGGTATTCTAAGAGGCATCTCAAGTAGGCAAAGCCAGTAGTTTCATTTTTAGGCCTGTGTCTATTATATTTTTAAAGTTTAAAAAATAATCATAACTTACTTATGGGCCTGGTTTGTGTGAATTATTTAAAACTAACTCTGACATGATTTTTCTGCCTCCTCTCAGCCTGTGTTTGTGAGGATTCAAAACAATTGAAAGACCCTCAGTGACAGTGAAGCATCTCTTTTGGTGCATTCTCTTGTTTGAAACTTGCCATTACAACTTACTTGTATTCATATGCTTCATTATAAAAAAAAACAATTTACAAAATTCAAACAGAACCTTTAAATCTTTTGTAAAAACCCCTTCTGCCTGGAAGCCAAGCATGTGTTAATTACAGAATTGGGGCAGAATACATTGCATTTATTAGAATGCAGGTGGAAATGCATTTTACTGA
The DNA here is from genome assembly GCA_025617745.1 of Heliocidaris erythrogramma. Classification (NCBI taxonomy): domain Eukaryota; kingdom Metazoa; phylum Echinodermata; class Echinoidea; order Camarodonta; family Echinometridae; genus Heliocidaris; species Heliocidaris erythrogramma. Next base: position 13,791,451 of record CM046856.1, read on the forward strand.
TATAGACTCAGTTGTTAATACTACATATATTGCAGGGCAGGTGAGTGGAAATTCTTTTGTACCTGTAGTTATTTTTACAAATGTTCAAGTATTGTACTACTGTGCCGGGTGGCCAGACATTTGAGTCCATCTGCAGAGGTGATCTTAGTTCATGATACAGACTTTATAAAGGTCACTGCTGATGCGAAGGTAAGATTATATTGACATGGTGATTATCAGCTTGATGAAGGGAAAATGTGAAGAGTAGGTGTACAATTAAACATGTCAACATTTAATTAGATGGATAATCAATATTTTTCTCTGTCAGTGAGTCAAAATAAAACATGTTTTTTTTTTTCAATTTCATATTATCTCATTGCATATGATTTGATATTGGTACATTGTATTACTCATATTTTCCATTGAATCCAGGGTGGTTAATTAGCTTTGGCATCATCAAATGGAATATTCTTAATGTACATTGCTTGTATCTATTGTATTTAGTTTACTTCTTTTACTTTTTATGAGTGGACTAAACTTCGAAACTTGTAACTTGACATTGTTATTTTCTCTGAATTTTGTGCATGTGCTCCTTGAATGAGTCACGACTTTAGATATTCCTTTGATTCTGTGTTCACGTTGCTGCATAGTGCAGATTAACACATTAGTTTCTGTGTCAATAAATGTGTAACTCATGAGTCATCGTCTTAAAGGCCAAGTCCACCCTAACAAAAAGTTGATTTGAATAAATAGAGAAAAATCCAACAAGCATAACACTGAAAATTTCATCAAAATAGGATGTACAATAAGGAAGTTATGGTATTTTAAAGTTTCGCTTAATTTCGCAAAACAGTTATATGCACATCCTGCTCAGTATGCAAATGAGGGAACCAGTGACGTCACCCACTCACTATTTCTTTTGTATTTTATTACATGAAATACGAAGTATTTAAATTTTTCCTTGTGATAATGTGAAACAAGGTTTGATTCCTCGCTGAACATGTGTAATTGCCATTGTTGCAACCTATACACAATTCAATGAGAGCTTCCTAATTGTAAAATCTGCAGAAATTAAAATATTCTATATTTCACATAATAAAATACAAAAGAAACGGTGAGTGGGTGACGTCACTGGTTCCCTCATTTGCATACTGAGCAGGATGTGCATATAACTGTTTTGCGAAATTAAGCAAAACTTTAAAATACCATAACTTTCTTATTTTACATCCTATTTTGATGAAATTTATTCAAATCAACTTTTTGTTAGGGTGGACTTGGCCTTTAAGAAACAAGAATGTTGGTCCTGATAAGGCTTGTGATATGCTTGCTTAGACTGTTTAGTATTACTATCAGGTGTTTTATTAGTGAGAATTGGTTAACCATTGTCTAACAACCATGTAGTAAAAGAAATACTGAAGGTCGGGTTTCATTTACCTTTACTGAAGATTTACTTGAACAGTCTCAGATGGGGTATTCTTTGTAGTCATTTAACGAGTATCGATCAATTGACAATCAATTTATCAAGTTCAATTAGGTTTTGGTTATTGAAAGGCATTTGAATGTGGCACCTCCATCATTTCTTTGTCACTATGGTGAGAATGATACTAGGGTTAATATAATGATTTTTAATGACTTTTCAAATTTTCATCAGGTAGTTTTTATATCATGAAACTATATTACAAGAAGGAAACTTGAGAAATTTCAAGGAAGTTGAAAAACAGAAAAACTTTGGACCCAGCCCCTGTTAGAATTGAGCATGTGTTATTGGTCTTGTTAGCATTGCTGATTTTAGAATGATATAGTTCTTCCACTTCCTTACTCTGGAATATTAAGTATTTTAAAAGACAATATTTGTCATCACCGATTCTAACTGAGTCGTTGCTCTGCATGTAGCTACGTGTACATTTGTATAGAAGACCTGCTTACTCATGTGTCTTCTTCCTTTTGCGAAATGAGTTTGTAAGTCTAATTACATTAAAACAGAATGCTTCCAGAAGTTTGAGTGAAGCATGTCTAATTGTTCATAAGGGATGTTCAGTGAATGTGCATGTAGACCATAAATCTTTATTGCTGGAGGACATCTGGGGAGCGTTTCATCAAGCGTTTTGTACTGACAAATTTGCTCTCAGCCAATCAGATGCAAGGATTTCAGTAGCTTCCAACAGTTGTCGGTAAAAGCACTGACAAACATGCTTGATGAAACGCTCCCCAGCTGTTAATACCGTTCTGTCTTTGACCCACACTGCTCCAGAAATTTGTGATGAAAGTTGTTTTTGCACAATTTTGTTATGCTTTCTTTTTCACTTTCAGTTCAATTTTCACTTTATTTCTATGATCTGGCAATATCATCATTATTGAAAGTCCAGGGGAGTGTTTCATCAAGCGTTTTGTCAGTGATTTCTACCGACAACTGTTATAAGCTACTGAAATCCTTGCATCTGATTGGTTGAGAGCAAATTTGTCAGTAATAATTACTGACAAAACGCTTGATGAAACGCTCCCCTGTATGTCAAATTACTAGATATAATACATACATGTATATGCGTGCATGCACACAAAATTGAAAATTGCACAATGTCATAGCTTTGGGAGAATCGTTAAAACAGGAGCAGACATATAGCCCTGCATGCATAAGTTGTTATTGAGGTGTTAAATTACTGACCTCTAGGCATTTATGATACAGTCATGAAGGTCGTGTACTTGGAATATTTAGTACTAGCTGATGATTACTATGTGTGAAAATGAAAGAATTTAAGGAATGGAAAATATTATAAGTATAAGTAAGGTGAAGATTGATATATTAAGAGCTCTATATTTACCTACAGTTTGATGTTTGAATAAAAATGAAATAATCTCAATAAGATTATTGTATTATTTCATGTGATTCTAGGTTTGCTATTCTCAGAAAACATTGGTAACAGCTACAGTATTCTATTTTGTACTGGTAAATGTTTATATCTGCTGTATTCTGCTTTTGCTTAAAAGTAATAAACCTACAGCATTTTTGTCTGCTCTTGGGGGAAGGTTATATCTCTGGGGAAGAGGGGAGGGGGTGCTCTCTACAGATCTGATCGATTGCGTGCATTTATTGCAGTGAGCTAGGATAGGATGGCATATGTCATGACTTCCTTTGCCAAATTAAACAGCTAACAAGGCAGTACTAACAAAACGCCCCTCTGTCAATTGGGCTGTCAAATTAGTCATTAGCTACAGTACTCCACAGCATTATGTAGACCACTAAAAGCAAATTGCTTGGTGAGTTGTGAAATATACAGGGTAGAAGACTGCGCAAAGTACTCAATTACCACAGGGGAGAAAGGGGAAACTTGGATGGAACATTACAGATTTCAATCTATACATGTAGATACAATTAAAGAAAATTATATGTTTAACAATTTATAACCATAGTAAACATATAGCCCAATGATGCTGCTGTGATGGTACAATATCGTCTGTTTGGAGCTAGAAGGGCGTTAACTCATATACTTTAACAGAGTTAACGCCCTTCTGGTTCTCAACAGATGATATACTGTAATACCAGAAACTTTTGTAAAATGAAACTTTTGCAAATTTTTAAATTTTGACAGTTTAACACGGTAAGAAAATCTTGCGATTTTATAAATTTAGTGTTGCGATTCAGTTATTTTGCAGCTCGAAAATTTCATGAATGTGGACCACTCACAAGTTGTTCAGCAGTTTTTGGCTTTATATTGCACCTATTCCCCCCCCCCCCCCACCCCCCAATACAGGCCAACATGAAGGATATGTAAAATCTAGGGGAAGGAGACCTGTCAGAGTAAATAGGTGAATCAGGTGGGGCTTGATGAGGGGGAAAAATTCCAAATGTAGCCTAGAGCAGAGGAAGGAGATGCCCCGGAACCATTCAAATATCAATCAGGAAATTGTTCCAGCAAAAGGAAATAATACTAGTGGTCTGCTATCACAGTAAATGAAGTTTTTTTTCTATCTCGTCCTAGTCAATCACATTATATACATGTAGACCAACTTTGCTCATTGTTTAAAAGGAAAAAGAATGAATTTGATGTCCTTTTGTTAATTGGAGGAGCATTCCAGAATCTCCAAGTATATTATATATTAATATTAATATTTCCTAGATGCAGTAAAACTTACAGTGCCACCAAGTTCATGAATATACATGTATATCACAAATAAAATTTTATGAAATGATTTCTTTTCAATCATGTTTCCCAGTTTATTGTATATCATGATATACATATAACAGTTTTTGTGATATCAAACTTACCAATCCATGTTCTATTTGATGTTCAAGGAGAAATTTATGTTTTTAATAGTGCCAAACTATCTATGGTATTGTAAACATTTATGGAAAGCAAAAAGTGCATGTGCAACTTTTTATTCTACCACAACTAGTAATTAAATTTAATTCCACACCTGGGGGGTGTTTCATAAAGCTGTTCGTAAGTTGCACACGACTTTACGCACGACTGGTGATCAGTTCTTGTGCTAAATGATTGAGAATCTGATTAGTATAGCACCCAAGAACATGTTCCAGTCGTTCGTAAAGTCATTCGTAACTTTACGAACAGCTTTATGAAACACCCCCCAGTTATTCATTAACTCTTTCAGTGCCAATGTCACATATATGTAACGGATAGACTTGTCATTTTCACTCACCAATTGCTCAACCACAGGAAAGGTATATGGTGGTCAATGTATCAATTTTGAGTATAAATCAAGCATTCTAAATACACTAAAGGAAAAAAGAAACTTATAAAAGTTCAAGAGATCACCAAATTAAATTCTCTGCATGGAAATGTACCAAATTTGGATATAATGTTGATTCAATGCATGGCTTTAAATGACAGTCAATAACAAAAAGTTTTCTTCAATGCCACAAAAGAAATGTGCACTGAAGCAAAGGACTCTCTAATCCCCAAGTCACAAAGACAAACTGCAGCCTTGTACACCATATGCATGTCAATGAATGAAACAAAAGAATTTCAAAAGGGATTTGCACCCCTCGAGCAAGAGGATATTGATGTTCTGCCATGGTGCGCCCGTTCACCAGACCTTTCCCCAATTGAACATCTCTGGGAAGAGCTTGGTCGACGTGTGTCAAGGCGTGACAATCAACCCATCAATAGGGAGACGCTCATTGCAGCACTGCAAGAGGAATGGAACAATGTTCCCCAGGCTACCATCGCGAATCTGATCGGAAGCATGCGAAGACGGTGTACAGCTTGCCAGCAAGCTAGAGGTGGACATACTGGCTATTAATCTGTTTGGATATGAACTTGCAAATCCCTTTTGAAATTCTTTTGTTTCATTCATTGACATGCATATGGTGTACAAGGCTGCAGTTTGTCTTTGTGACTTGGGGATTAGAGAGTCCTTTGCTTCAGTGCACATTTCTTTTGTGGCATTGAAGAAAACTTTTTGTTATTGACTGTCATTTAAAGCCATGCATTGAATCAACATTATATCCAAATTTGGTACATTTCCATGCAGAGAATTTAATTTGGTGATCTCTTGAACTTTTATAAGTTTCTTTTTTCCTTTAGTGTATATGATTATAATTGTATGCTACCATAGAAATTTTTAGAGAAAATTGCAGATTTAAAAAAAGATATTACCTTATTTCAACATTAACCAATCAAAAAAAATATGGACAAAAGAGAAACTCAAATGTAATTTTCAATAATTCTTATGCACAAAGTTGAGTAAAGTAATAATGTTTGGTATCACAAGAAATGGTAATAACTTCCCTACAAGTTTTGTACACAATATTTCGTGAAATGATACATGTTTAATGAAGTGTAGACATTTGAAAAGTAAGCATTGATCACATTTTGAAAAAAAAATTGGAAGAGAGCTAAACCCCTTGGCACAGTAAGAATTAATCAGGCATGAATTTAAATTTCCCAAACAGTGATAAACACTTCCTATGTACATGTACATAGCTGTATACATAATCCTGGAAATATGTGATTTTTGTAAATTTTATGTACTATTATGCTTTCCTGTTTTTGATTGAATTAGCCACATTTTGTTTCCTTTTCCTCTTCTTTTTTTTTTCTTAAAATCGGGATTATTACTTTTGTAGAGACCATGAAAACAAGAATTGAATTTCAGTGGAAGAGCTCAGATCTCAAATGGACTTTAGACAGTTAACTTTTGATAGCTTAAAATAGTCTCAGCAGCAACACATATATCACTTTTATTTTTAGTGGGAGTGATACAGAAATATTTTATTAAGGATTTCATCTGCAATTTGTTGCCATCCAGGTATTTTAATATAGCAGAAACTAGAATGGGGAGAGGAGAGAAGGAAGAAGAGAGCAAAATGAAGAAAACAGGAGTATCCCCACTTCAATACAAAGCACAAGACATCAACATTTCCTACTGTGAACCTTTAATCAGTACAGCTTAGTGTTGATCAGATCCACAACCAAGAATATGTCTCTTGCAATATTCACAAATACATGTCTTAATCTGGTCATTTTGATGTGAGTAGACATGACATCCCATCTATTAGCTCTTTATAAATATGTCTCAAATTAGCATCTAAGTGGCTTAGATCACTTGCGCCTCTTTTCCGCCACTTTTAACATTAGATACTTCCTCTTAGAGAGGGTGAAAGGAAATTATGACTGATTGATTACCCTTTTTGCCTCAGCATGTATGAGCTTGAAGTTATTTAACAAGGTAGAATGAGGAATCAAAACAACCCTGACTACAGACATTTAGCGGCAGTTCCAGGGAGTCTATTTGATGGAGCTTAAAATATTTTTAATTTCTTTTATTCTTTAGGCATTAATTAAATTCAGCAAGCCCATGCAGAGAGCTTATGTAAAAGAATGGTGTAGTTGGGTGATGTAGACATTGCAGTAACCCTGTTATTTTCTAAAGAGCATATATTTATCTTATATTAAGATAATCAAAAGAATTAAAGATTTTTAAACTCTGGTGTTAGGCATGGAATTTTAAGGTGAGGATGATAAAAAAAAGCTCATATTATGTTTTGATTGATTGATTGATTGAAAAAGGTCTTTATTTGATTCTTTGTATTTTCAGCTATTATATATCTAGTACAGGTGTATAAAAATACATGTAACTTTAATGAGTAATGATAGACCGTTTGATAAGAATCTCCTTACAAATTCAAATTTATTGCATTGTTTTCTTAATTTAAGGAAGGAGGGTAAATTATATGTTTATTCCAATATCTTGAAAGTTATTACATTACCCTTGGAAAGGTAAAGTTGTTATCGTTGCTGAGTTATTGTTGCTGTAATTATATCTGAAACACGAGAAGCCTTATTTTCTGAAGAAATATCCTTCCTTATAGGGATACTTCTTCAATTCTATTAATATGACCAATTATTATTGCAGAAAAATCCTGTCGGTCTATGTTGATTTTGACATAAGAATTATAATTTGTATTTCAAGTATAATTGCTGTGTGAAGTTGACAGTATGAAGAAACACAATATTTTTCGTACCTGATATGAATGAAAGTGGAAGGAAATTTAGAGAAATGATTTGATGATACACCAATGTTCAATGTGGATTAGATGGTCATAATTATACACAACACGGGTATCAGTGTTTTGATGCTGTGAAGGATAAATAACCATGGAGGGCTGTATGGCATGTACATGTACATGTAATTAACAAACAATTTATGACCTTACTGTATACAGAATATGATAGGGCTAGAATAATTGACATAGCTCTTATTATTTATGATATCTGAAATGTGAGGGTAGGTGCATCAAAACTGCTATCCCATCCTTGAATGATATCAGTGAGATAGTGTACGTACATGTAGCGTTTTCCTCATAAATTTTTGTGGATTTTTTGTACATGTATCATAGAAAATACAATACACATTACGTCCTTGTCTGTGTTTATAAGATTATAAATCTATGTAAATATACATCAGTCTCAGGGAATATAAATTTGTCGTTAAAAAACATTTTTGTTTAATATAATGGTGCATTCTTGAACCTTTTCTTAATACAGCATGTTAATAAAGAAATGTAGATGCAGATGGATACTACTGGTGTGACGATTGTGCCTTTGCCTTTTACTGTTAACTCCTACTGTGCCAAGGGGTTTAGCTCTCTTTAAAAATATTTTCCCAAAATGTGATCAATGCTTATTTTTCAAATGTCTGCACTTCATTAACCTCTATTATTTCACAAAATATTGTGTACGAAACTTGTAGGAATTTTATTATCATTTCTTATGATACCAAACATTATTACTTTACCCAACTTTATGCATAAGAATTATTGAAAATTACATTTGAGTTTCTTTTTTGTCCGCTATCTTTTGGTTTCTCATTTGTTTACTGTTGTTTAGTATTTACTTCGTGAAATGAAAGTAATATCCAACAATTAAATTTGCATATTCTTGTCAACTGACCAGATAGAATTTTAAGTGTGGTAGCAAAACTTTCTCCTGACTAGATGGATGTCGTATATAACCTAAACATTCCATCATGATTGATTTGTTCATCTTTCTTGTCTTTCTCCTTTCCTGTGCAGATGGGGAAACAACCATGAACGGAATGGATGGATCAGTGAACAGAGTGCGGCAGCTCCGCAAGAGGCTCTCGCTGAAGAACTTCAAGAGATGTAAGTTCCTTTGAGTTTTGATATGTTCCATCTTCATATATAAGGAGAGGATCAATGTATGGTATCAGGAGATATATCACTGGATAACAAGATCTCTTGTGACTTATCTTTCAGAAATCCAGGTATTCTTTCCATTTTCCCCTGGTAGGATTTTTCTCTCTTAAGTTCCTTTTCTGTCTTTTACTGCTCTTTTTGATATCCTTCTTTTTTATGTATGCATGTAATGGTCTTGTTTCAGCAGACATTGTCATTTGTTTCTCTCGCAAAATTTTGTAGTATCTCTCTCTCTCTGTCTCTCTGCCTCTGTCTCTTTGTCTCTGTGTCTCTCTTTCTCTCTCTTTCTGTGTCTGTCTCTTTCTCTGTCTCTCTCTCTCTCTCTCTCAATCTGTCATTATCTCTCTTTGTCTTCTGAACTGTTCTTTTGTCATAATTTTCTCATGGCATTTTGTAATTGCTGTCAATCCTTTTCCATAAACATTTCTCTTTTTCATCCTGAGAAGATGCTGAAATAATCCATGTCAGAGAGTAGCTATCACAGGCTTTTTACTTTTGAATTTGTTTATCCCGTACTATCCTTAACCCTGGACTATTTTTTTTTTCTGTTCTCATTTGCAGTTTTAGTCCTGTACTACCTCCCTAGCCAGAGCGCTTAGCCCCACCTTTTGTGGGGCTAACCCTGCTTTTTCCAGAGCTTAAATAATCCTGTACTATCATTGAGTTAGCCCACTTTGGTAAAATGCAATGTAAACAGATTGTGCGCTAAACGTACTATTGGTGGGGCTAAATCCTCGTTAAGCCCCACAGATAGTACAGGACTAAGCAAAATCTTGCAAATGTGAAAAGCCAATCAGTTTCACCAAGAAATTATCTTGGTTTCACTCGCTGCATGTGTTTTCCTCTCTTCAGCACCAGCCTCCCCCAACCCCCCCCCCCCCCATCTCTCTCCATTTGATTCTCCTTGATGTTTACTGTCTCTTAAAACTCCTTAGATTATACTCTCTCTTGCCAGCATTATATTACACCCAACAAAATAACCTTTCTTCCCTCCACTTATCTCCTTTGGCCCTGTGGCTACTCTCAGACATGGACTATTTCAGCATCTTCTCAAGATCTTTCCTAAATAAAACTTAATGCAGAAATGGCCTTATCTTCTCCATGGCAGTGTCATTGTATATGGTGAGCTTAACAGAATGAGGTTGAAAGCCTTGTATGAAGGGTTTAAGTATACCTTTCTTGTCATGGAGGATATGATGAAGTCCCCTGATACAAAAAGCCTTTTGCTACATGGAAGGGGTTAAGCTCACATGTCCAAGCTTACTTTAGATCCACCAGCTTGTTGAAACCCTTTTCATACTGTAGGTTGCATGATTGCACTCAATATTTAAAAAAATCAAATGTTAATAACAGTATTTTATGATATTTTAAATTATACATGGTGCAATTGACATTATTGAAATACATTATTTTATGAAGTCCTTGATAAAGGAATAGAAATGGTAAAAGCCCAAAGTAACAGTTTTCAAATAAAATATTTTAACTGATCTGGAATAAGTTTTCATCTAAATACATTTAACCAATCAGCAAAGAGCACCTTGTCCATACCAATGGTGTCATTTCCCTATTGTCTAAGTTTAATTCAGTATTTTTTGCTTTGCTTAAAAAGATGTTGGCATTGTTGAAATTCTACCAAACAAACAGTTTCATGTTATGATATGCTGTACATGTACATGTACAATGTTTTTTAGAAAACAATGCATGCGAAAACATGCTTTTTATTTCATCGTGGTTATATTATCTGACAAGGAACAGGTTTATTCCAAAACCTTGAAGTTTTTATCAGGATGGGCAGAGAACTACAAATACTGAAGATACTTCTTAGTGCTGCCATTTGAAGTAAGAAAATGAGAATCCTAATTTCAAGAAGCCTGAAGCTAGAGAGAAATGCAGTGGGAAACGTGATCTCCCTGTCTTTTTTCGGTGCTTACCTGTCAACTTGCAGGGCAGGTATGCTTTGCTGGTGGCTGTTTTTAAGGTAGAACAAGAATTGATTGTAATGCCACCAGTTTCTTCAAGATGCTACAAAAAATTGTAGCACTTGCTCTTCAGTTTTGAGTCGTAGAATTTACCAGCTTAAAATACAGTAATTTTTTTAATTGTTAATGTACAGTGTGTATACATGTACATGAATGCTTGAATGACACTTTCATACTTTTTAAAACTCAAATGCTAATTTCATAAGCACATGAATAGGACCACAGAAACACAAAACATGATGAGATAAATGCTAGGAAATTTGTATATGGTGAAAATTCTTTATCTGGTCGAGTCAGAATATGTAGTTGAATCCCATTTTCTAGAAAATATGTCTTTATTCGTCTGTTTTTATTGAATTTCATCTATTGCTTTGGTTTGACAGTTCTGCCCAGATAACATCAAAGATGAGGGATGGTATTTTCTTTTCCAGGTTTTCCGGTGTAACATGTCATTCCATGGTGCAATATTTCATTCTTCACTGCAAGATTCTGCTGAGATAGTGTCAAAAGTTGAGGAAATAGCTTTATTTTGTAGGTCGACCGGCAGGTGTTACGTAGGAAGCACTGTTAGCAAATGCAATGCTTGACTTACCCCTGAGTTATCGATCTTGAATTTGAGATTGACTCTCCTGTGATCTAATATTGTCTGCAACTCAGGGTCGAAGGGATTGCATCCCTATTAACTTGATGCGTAGTGCAGGTAAGTTGAGAAGGAGATAAGAAATTGGTTTAGATCTTCCAAGAGCGCTGTTTTGACCTTTTGCAAGCGCGTTGCTTGGTTGTGTTTCTGGACTGCCACCTCCTTGTTTAGAGTTTGAGCTTGAAATGATTAATTGGGATTGACTTTGAGAGGTTGTACACCTTTCCCAGGTGAATGATATATGGACATCCTCCTGTACAGTTTTCTTTCTTTCATAAAACTGAATGATGTTTCATACTTTTACTAAAAACTTTCAGATGTCTTATTTCATAAAAGATTATAGAATGACGGCATCTTGTTTCTTATGTCCTAGTCCTAAAATTCCTAAATTATAGCCTTTATAAAATGCTGAACATACACTGTACTGCTTGTTGGAACAGGATTTAAATCTACCAAGTATTTGCTGTACATAACTGAAATGAATTTGATTTTGATGTCCCCCTGATTAAAAGGCCCCTAATACATGTATGCCTCAATCAGATCATCTTTCATTTCTATTAGCTATTTTTCATTAAAAAAAAAATAGATTATTAACTTCATTCTTAGATAATAAAGAAAAGCCACATATGATTTTGAAAGCATTAAATTTCATGGAGGAAAAATGAGATATATTTCCCATGAAAGAGGACCTGGATTTATTTAATGCTCATGAATTACATAAATAAATAAATTACAGATTTGTTTGAGAACCGATATTTGGATGTAATCTGGTATCAGATTAATCATTGCTACGTGCCTCAGCCTTGCAGATTTGTAATGGTGAATGATAGAAGTGTCGCAATTGACATGAAATGGTAAACACTACATTATATATTAATTCCATGGTAATAGATGTTTTAAATTTAAAAAAATGGAACTGCATGAAACTCCCAATGGCAGATGGTTCAGCAGCATATTTCCATTTTTTTTAAATTGCAATAGACATGCATCATATCAGGATTTTAATTGACCAAAATGATTTTGCAGGTACCGGTACTAAATAACTCCATCAGAATAGCTTTAATTAAAGTTTATATCATAATGCAGTTTCAGATATACCAGAACCTGCTGTCCCTTTAATTCTTTAAAAGCATATAATGCTAATGGTTGATGAATGGTAACTGGAATGATTAAGAATTTCTCTCCTACAAATGCACCCCTGCAGGCATCACTCTGTACATTATAGATGCTAGAAATGATATGAAAGATGCATAGAACATGTATCCCATGGGCTACAAACCAAAATGAATGACTCATTATAGTAGTAAGGATCTGCAATTGAAGTGAATATTTTCCCTCAGGCCATACGTGCATACAGCACAGAAGCTTACCTGAAGCTATAGCTAGGCTCATGCAAAAAGTTGCTCTTTTATATTGTTCATTTGGCAAAGTATGAATTCACTTATGTAATATAAAATATGATGTACATGACCATTTTTACTGTCCCGTCATATTTTCAAGTATTAAATGAATGTTTTGATCTACTCATGAACCAGTGAAAGAAACTGGAAAACAAAGATCAATTTAGTTTTTGCAGCCCTAAAAAATGGAGCTTTTGAAATTGAAAGTGGTAATGGAACATAAAAAGCACTAATGGGAAATTTCATCTTACCTTTTCTTATAGAAAATATGAATAGAACACCCTATAAACAATTTAGTTATTTTTCCACTGGGATTTATTGAACATCATTCAGTATCATAAATTTGAAGGCAGACTTTTTAATTACTAAAACTAGCCTTTGTTGTGAAAGTGTTGATTACCATATCATGGTCCTTCTCTGTAATCAACAGTTTATCTATGTTGAGCCCACCGCACACTGTACGATCGACTGCGATCCAATTTTGGAAATAAATCGCAATAGAATAAAAGTTTGGTATTTTAACAAATAAAATCTACCTGATTCAGGTTCTGAACTATATTGTGAATACTAAGTATAGGAATTTTGTCACATGTCAGCCTTATACCCAGAATAATTAGCCAAATCAGTTTCAAATCATAGATAATCGTAGGACTGCTCTGACGTCACTACGACTCAGAGCCGATTTGGCTTTTCCTCAGAATAGAAAGCTCGCAATAGGCCGTATTTTCGATTTTGGCATCTATATCGTTACTGTTTTCACGAAGTGACGGATGAGCGCGCAACTGAAAGAAAGTTAGGTATTAATAAATCACTTTCAAAGTTTTAAAGCAATCTCACCCTCTTTAATGTATGAAGGGTGAATAAATTTTGTATCCTGGGATAGATGATATTTCAGTGATTAGTTCTATGTTTAATTAGTTGCATAATGTTTTATATTTTGGGGGAAAATGAGCTGTAAACATAACCATCATTTTGTGAAAACACAAAATTCAAGGACGTGCTTTGATTTATTTTAACGAAGTGATGGATCTCAGCCGTGCGGGTAAACCATATGGGACTTGATCATTTAACCGTCATTTCGTGAAAACACAAATTCAATTCAAGGACGGGCTCTTTTCTGTTTTCCCGAAGTGACGGATCTCAGCCGTGCACGTAAAACTTACTGGACGGCTGTAAGCCGTCACTTCGTGAAAACAGAAAATCCTTTTACTAGGTATTTTCTTGTTGATGTTATCACCATAGTTACATAATTAGACATTATTATGGTCTGAAACTATGTGAGGTTCAAGATGTTAGTGAATGATGTTCAAAAATGAAAAAAACTCAAAATTGAAAAAATATGCGATTTTCCTCATTACCGTCACTATGTGAAAACAGGGACGATCAATAAGATTTCATGTGTTTAAATGTTTACATCAAATGCTAATATAATTTCGGATCGCAGACAAATCGTATAGTGTGCGGCAGGCTTAATGGGCATACAGTAATGATTGCCAATGTATATTTATAGCTTATGCCATTGTTTTACTGTTTCTTAATTTGCAAATGACCTTTAATTGATTGGTAGCATGATGATTTCTTCAAATTGCTCTTTGAAATACCAACTGAAATAGAAATACCAACACAGTGCATGTATTTACATTAGAAGGACATAAAGTGATTTAAAAAGTAGCATGAATAACCATGTAAATCTTGCCTGCTAGATGAAATGAACCCAGCTGTATAATTGTGGATTATGTGAAGAATTCTCATTGTCTACAAACATAGTTTAGTCATAATCCAAAGTTGTGGATTATTACAGAGCTTCATATTCAAGCTCAATAATACTTCATTGCATTGAAATATAATCAACTAAATGCTGCCACATGTATTAGCAAAACTTTCTAAATGTGTCAGATATCAACCCAATTTATTTTATATCTTACAAACAATGAAAATATGTTCAGGAGATACTGACAGATTTAGAGAGAGAGAAAGAGGGAGGGCGAGAGAGAGAGAGAGAGAAGGCAGACAGGAGCGAAGAATGATCTTTAAGGTAGAGGAAATAATCATATCAGAACTTTTATGTTATTCTGATTTTTCCTTTATATCTGTCTGTTATGTATTTTCACATTTATTTCATGAATATTTATTGGCATTAACCATCAACTTGTATCCTATCTGAAGTTGCAATTTCAGGTTTCTACAAAGTCATTTTCTTACAAGAAAATAATCAGAAATCAATCAAGAAGCTTCAAAATACAGTTTTGCATGTAAAGCTGCCTATTAGCAATTTTCCCCTCCATGGACCAATGGCTGATTTTTTAATGCCAAGTGGTCTCTTCGAGATAAGCCTGTGGAATATACTGAATAATTCAATTCTCCACCACAGCTCTGATAGCGTGGTGAAATTTTTGGCATGTAACCATTTCTTTATATGCATGGTTGTGATAAATGAAAGATGAAGTATGCTGAATTACACTTGATTTTTTTTCATTGTATTTTCTAAAAGGTTACAGTTTAATTCAATCTTTCCCCATCCCCCTCTGTCTCTCTATCTTTTTCTAGCTGTCATCATCTTTTTCTAACTTTCTCATCTTTCCTTCCCTTTGTAACATAAGCCTTATTTCTATATCCATTCTTACTCTGTTCACTCCATTCTTTACTTCTGATTCACCCCCCTTTTTAAATATTTCACTGTTCATGCTCTTTATGTTGGTCTCTGTTTATTTTACTTCCTGCAGTTTGCCTCCCTTCCCTCCCCCTCTGTTATTCTTTTTTTTTAAATCTGCCTGCTTTGTTTCTATTATTGTATTACTCTTCCTGTTCACTCTTCTTTTTTCCTCAATTATCCTTTCCATGCTATTGTATTTATGTGTGATTTTTATTACCATATTCTATTCTATTTGTGTTTAGGATTCTTTGAGTTGTTATTCTACTTGTGTCTTTTTGAGTTGCTCTTTTGTCTCACTGTCATCTGCCTTTGTTTCCTTCTTTCATTTTTACTAATTTTCAAATTTGCGCCGCTATCCATCATTAGTGATATTCAATATTGTAACTATGGTTGAATTTTTGTACTTTTTCTTATGTTTCACTTGTTTGGCTCTCCTTTTGTCCACTAAATTTGTCTTGGAGTCAAATATCTTATGTGTCTTGAATTTTTATACATGTACAGTGATATGGGTAGTATTTTAAAGGGTATTGATTATTAATTCCAAAGGAAACTCATTAAGGGGAAAGATATAAAGAAAATGTGTATGGAATGAATTGTACAAAAATGTGGCTGCTCTTGTGTAAAAATGTTCTGACAAAGTTCAAAAATTAGTGGAATATGATTTGGTAATGATGTAACCACTTTTCAATGGGAATACATGTCATCCCTTGCAGCAGTAAAGGTATTGAATGTCCTTTGCCTATGTAGAATGAAATTTAGATTAGTTGTATTGTTTCATTCTTTCTATGTGTTTCAGCTAATGTATGTTTGGATTGTACCTCTTCATGCATCATGCTTGTCACTATCCCTTCTGTATATATGACTCTCTCAATCCTTCTTTGTCAATGCTTTCTCTCTCTCTCTCTCTCTCCCCCTCCCTTCCTCTCCCTCCCTTTCTTTCACTCTTCTTCTCTGTCTCTACCTCTTTCTAGTTTCTATCTTTCTCTCTTCCTCTCTGTTTCTTTCTCTTTCTCCATCTCATTTTATTTTATTTCCATACCTCTTTCCCCATTCTTGCTCTCCCTTTGTGTATGTTTGTCATTGTGTGTTTCTCTATTGATTCCATCTCTTTGACACCCCCCTCTCTCTCTCTCTCTCTCACACACACTCTCTATATCTCCATCTCTCTCTCTCTCTCTCTCATACACACCCTGTTTCTGAGTACACATTGATTTCAACGTTTGCTTTTATCAACTTATGATTAATATCTTTTTCCTTGGCATTTTTTTATGAATACAACCATTATGAACCACTCTTATACTAGTACATCATAAACCTAGTATTAATAACACTTGAAAGCTTCAGAGAGTACATCGTCTATAAATTAAATTAGTTTACCGTGGGCACTGATTACACTTGAAAGTACGAGGCAGTACATTATCACCCAAATGATAGATTATTGGAGGCTTTTCTGTCTGTTATTACTTAATACATAGCTAGGGAAGTACACATTGCCTCGACATACAGGTCAATTATTCGATGCATCCCAACCATATATTCCCCTCTTAATGCAGCATGCGTGTCTGGTCTTGTGGCAGATCCAGTGGTCCGTCAGATAGGTTAACATCTAATGTAGATGAGTGAGGGGTATTGTTGACTGCTAATGTTTAAACTGCAAAGGGCACTTAGATCAGATTACCCATGCATTGTGATATTTTCTTCTCTGTCTCTTACTTTCTTTTCTCTCCTCTCCCCTAGTCTTCTGTTTCCTTGTTCTCTCAGCTCTCTCTGCTCTTCACCCCTTTCTTCTCTTTTCCTCTCTCTCTTCTCTTTTCCTCTCTTCTGCCACTTCTCTCTTCCTCTCTTCTGCCACTTCTCTCCTCTCTCCTCGTGGTCTCCTCGTGGACTCCTCGTGGTCTCCTCTTTCTTCATTCTTGCATCTCTCTTTCTTTTCTCTCCTCTCCTCTTTCTATATTCTCTCATCTCCCTTTCCTCTTATCTCATCTCTCTTTCCTCTTATCTCATCTCTCTCTCTCTCTCTCCCTCTCCTTTCTCTCTTTTTCTTCTCTTCTCTTCTCTTTTCAGCACTGTATTCCTTTGCCACTATACTTACAGTTTCCGATGCTGAAGATGGCTTTCACATGTTGGAAAACAACTTTTCATATTATGTGCCATGGAGAAAGCTAGGGATAAAACAAGTATAATGTTCAATCCTTCTATCCTATAAAATGTAAATTAAAGAGGAAAATGTTCTCTCTTTGTATGTAATGTGAGAGAGAGAAAAACACCTTTTCATAGCAGTATGAAAGCTGATATTTAACCCTTTGGAGTCTATAATCAAAAATGCATATTATACCAAAATCAAACTGTATTCAGTGGGTTAAATATCTTGTCACTTGAACATACCACAGTTGGCATTTCAGATGGTTTACGTTTCAGACCACATTGATTACATTACTGTCATTATGTATCATTTTCTCTGGAATTTTATTTCTGTATAAATGAAACCCTGGATTTGTTTCAGGATAGTTTTGGAAATCTCGGCTTATTTATTTGATAGATCCAAACATGGTTAGGGCATACATAAATTTGACAGAAACAATTATTATTTTGTTTTTGTTTTTGATGATCTACAACTAAATCCTTTCCAGATCAAAAGATGCATTTGATCCCTAGGGATTCAATGAGATATACTGGCAGAGATTAAATGCTTCAAGTGGACCACCAAAAGATATAGAGCTTTGAGTGACCAAATAGCTGAATACCATGCTGTGCACTGCACTATGTTCCACCTAAATCCCATATTCAATAACATGATTTGATGTGTCCTAAACACATCAAATCCCTTTTAAGGGCATGTGTATAAGTTGTGGTTCGTTGGATGATTTACTTTTCGTTGTTGTTTCATTTCCTTGTAAACCACAATTCGAAATACAGATTTTAACTCAACGACATGATTATGTTTGAGGAGGCGAGTTGGCTCAGTCGGTAAAGCGTCTGCCTGTCGAACCAAAGATCGTGGGTTCGAATCCACCCCGGGCGGATGACTGAAGCCTGCGTTGTGTGTTAACGTGCCCCTCTCTTGTTTCATAGACGCAGGCTATGTTACAGTGGAAAACACTCTGTCCCTCAGATAGGACGTTAACTGGAGGCCCCATATACTTGAGAGGAAAGTCACCACCTTTACATGTTGAGAACCCACTGCACTATTCGAATAAGAGTAGGGAGAAACCCCGGTGTAGTGGTACACCTGCACATCCCAATCAGTTGTATCGGGAGGAGAAACCTAACGGTTACAGTGATTCAGTTCGCTTTTCCCCTCCCAGGCACAGGGGAAGCCAAATACTTAATAAGAATAATAATAAATAAATGTGTTCATTAAAAAAATAATGTGAAGCAGCAAATGCTGTATAATAAAGATTGAGAAAGTAAAAATTATCAGTAGGTCCTAGTATTTTCTGGACGGTCTCAACCTTGGAGTTCCTGTTTCAAAAGCATTTTTATAAAAGTGTTGAAAGTCTTCCCCAGTATTTGAGATGTGTACTGTACTTGTAGTATGATTTTTTTTAATGCTAATATGTTACAAAGAGAAAAAAAAAATAATGCCGTTGTTGACTTTCATAATTGCAAGCATGTGTAATAGTTTATCATGTATTAAGCCATAATTTACTTGAGCCATGGGGGCATCCAGCATTTTATAAAGACAAAATAACATTATTTTTTAAACAAGGTTTTCCAATTGAATATTTCAAAATTAACAAATTTATCAAATTACACGAGTAATTTGTTTGAATAAACAAGTAATTCAAAAAATTAATTCGATAATATAATTTTGCAACCTAATTTGGTGAGGTCTCTGAACTTGTAATCCCATAATCAGCGAATGACTTCGCCAATACACGTCAACTTTCAGGGCCTTACTTAACAAAATAGTGCTATAATTAAAGGGAAATGAATTGAAGTGTAGTGTACATACTGTATTGGCCAATTCCAGTGTTTATATTCCAGTTGCATCCTGGCCCAATAACATGTGTGACCATGTCTTGGTATAAATGAAATTTCCCCCTTCTCACAGAGGTTGCTGTCATACCGAATAAAAAATTCAAAGTGTAAGATCTGATAGCTGTCTGCGGTAAATATGAAAGCTTGCTTTGTAAAGGGCAAAGTGATTGACTTACATCTTTCATTATTACACTCTCGTTGTTTCACTTCATATTTTCTGGGTCATCTATAGGCAGCTCTAATTAACTTACTGCATATGGGAACTGGATGGCTCCTGTATTAAGCCTATGGGGATTAGAGAATTCAGTAGTCAACGGGTTCACTTTTGAAAATTTCACATCTTTGGGTTACAAGAAATTTTTATTAAATTGTGTTATGTGACAATTTTTTTCGTCCATGCCTTTATTTTTAAGTTGACCAGGATGCTTGTGCAAATGTTACTCTTGATTGTACAAATGTTACTCTTGATTGTACAGTACTAGAAGAATAATGGAAGCGTGTTGGCTGTACCCATTAGGCAGAAAATATGAGAAGACTTCTTTTGTGGTAATGAAATAGAAACAAAAAGTAAAAATGTATTGGCTTGCGTGGGTTGTTGGCATTTTCGTAGTGCCAGTACCTTTAAGGAGGAGAAAGTGATGAAGAGAAACAATGGTGTACTTGTCCTCAAAGCCATTTCTTATCCTTTTTTGAGTACTTGAAAGTTCCTGAATTAATTTTTCAAAAATCTATCTTAATAAAAATTATTTTTTGTAAATTTCAGGTAAATTGATTATTGTTGATTATGATGAAATAGTAAACGCCCTATTCTGTAGTTCTTTGTTTCCATAGTAAGTTTTGTAAAATTCCCAATCACATGCTCATTAATTTTCATATGTTATGGTAAATATTTCATCCAGTGTGTGCCTTTATGTGTCATCTTGATGTCCTAGCCTCTATGGCTGGGTATCTTGTCAGAGCCCCCCCCCCCCCTCGCCCCTCCCCTATTTTTGAATGTCTTTGATGCCGGCTGAATGCTTCGCAGCAAATGTGCAAACTGTTCACTAAGGCGTTTTGTGTGTGCATCTAAAATCACAATCAGACTTATCTGAATAAAAGTTTTCATATTATTTTGCTAAAAAATGCTCAGAGTTAAATACTAAATCTACATCCTAATATTTTGGTTCTGCCTCTATAGAATAAAATTATGATTTTAAATAATTTTGTCATGTGCTTCTTTCCCCGCATTCTTATGCGCCATCATGTTTCGCTAAGCTACTTAATCGGTGGGCCCTCAGCCCTCAGAGGCCCCTGTACGGCTAAGGCATGCAGATTTGCTATTTGAGGAACAAGGAAGGAAGGTAAAAGTAACAATGTCATTAAATTTCAGAGTGGAAACAAGCAGACGCAAACCAGAAGGAAATCTCTGGTTAGGGAACACTTTAGAAACCCACTCACACTTACTATGATACTCAATTAGCAGTGCATCAATCTTTCTCTTAAAGTGATTGGGTAGCTTTGTGGAGGATTGATAAAATCTGAGCTGTCTGGCCTTACATGTTATCAGTGTATGTAATATGGTGTAAAAATGAAGCCCATGTGGAAAAAAGCACTTCAAAATCATCATGTGCTTCACAAAAGTTAACATATGCAAGTGACCGGAAAATGCCAGACTCATTTTCCCCATTGACTCAGTGTTAGACTAAAGCGTATGGCCATACGCTTTCGTAAATGGGAGTATTCAGTCGCAGATATCTTAATAATAGCATTATATATTTGAAAACCTTTCTATGCCTGGCTATTTATTTATTATTCTGAACATCATTATACAAGACAGATATCAAAATTCAACAATTTATTAAATCAAGCCTCCACAAAGTTACCCAATGCCTTTAATATTTAACTTAACTAATGTTGGAAGCAGTGACTAACAACCCTTTCCTAGAAGCCAGACATCTGGGTAAAGGCAATTGTTTCTAAGGATAAGAAATTGATTTCATGCAGTGAATAGCAAACAATATCATTCTCAGAAAATTTTAGGAAGGTTTAGTTTCTGCAAAACAGTTATTAGACATGATAAAGGAAGTTTGTTTAGAACATCATTTCTTATTTTTTTACATGTATGTGACACACTTTACCATGATTGAGCCCAGTGTTTGGTATTTTGCTGGTGTGAAATTGTTAACAATAATTCTTATACCTTCAATCAAAGTGGATGAAAGTTAGATTAGAATGCAAATATGATTGCTGAAAAGGAAGTTCAAAGGAAATGATAATAATAATAATTACCATCCTTATAAATAGCATCTTCCACTCATGCATTTAGCTGATCTTAGAGCTTTACGTTGCATTTTTATCTGGTCATTGGATTCAGTTATAAGTTTATATCTGAAATGAAATGCTAAAAATCCTAACAAGTATTTATACATAACAATACAAGAAATAGATAGGGTTATGTTCCATTCACTTTATCCTTTGTGCCAACTTTCTTAGAATTTGAAACAATGACATAATTTGGTTTGTGCTCACATGATTACTGAAAGTGACATGATCATAATGCGAGGAATCCCGGCTGTGTAGATCTGCAGGAATGGGAAGAAGCGACCTTCTTATCTGTGGGGTGTTAGACAGCCATCAATCTTCGTGTGCCAGTAAAGATGCCAGTAAAGATGCCAGGATATTGAGCTGTAATGAAGATAGATTCCATGGTACACTGAAACTACATTGAGATCTGGAAGGATGTTTGATACTAATGTGTTTTGTGACATCCTGGTTGAAGCAGTGTCGATAAATTTGATTTAAAGGGAATGTGGCAACCCTTGCAGCTATTTGTTCTATAAATATCTAGACCAGTAAGTTTGAACCTTTTTGGAACTCCAAATCTAGCAGACATTTGTAGCTAAGTACCCTTATAAAAAAAATCAGCCGAATTCGTCATAATGTCTGCCAAAATCAGTCAATGGATATCTGAGATTGCCATCACAATCTAGATCTTGTAATATTATTTGGAGGTTCAATGAATGTGTTTCCGCTATGAAGAAGTACTGATTATATTGATGAGAAAAGTTTCAAGAAGACAAACAATTTGATGAATGTTATCAAGACACCTCATGCGTATTTGTCATATTAATGCGTTACTTCTTGGAATTTGTCCCAGCGTACATATGTGTAAACTTGAAGGAATCAAGCTAGTCAGAATTTTGTTGGGTATTGCTGTATTTCCTCTCCTGCTCCCTCTTCCTATCTCTTTCTCTCCCTCTATCCTGATGTCTCTTATTCTCTCATTCACTCTCTCTATCCTGATGCCTCTTATTCTCTCATTTGCTCTCTCTCTTCCTCTCTCTTCCTCTCTCTCTCTCTCCCCCCTCTCTCTCTCTCTCTTTGCATGCACACCTCCATCTCTCAGTCTAATTCTCCTTCCAACTTCATTTATTTCAGCTCAGACTTAAGGATTCACGTTGGTAGAAGTGATGGTATCCGTTGAGAAAATAAATTAGTTCCCCCTTGCGCTAAATGTCAAACTTGCCAGGATAATCCAAGGGGCTTCAGAAGGAAGATGTCCGCTCCAGAATTTGGGGAACGGAACGATGTAGAAAGAGTCCCCTCCTTCATGTTCCTTTGGCAGTCCTTCATCGCCAGATTAGGGCGGTGAAGTTTTGTAATTCCATAAATTAACCCAGATACGAACAAGATCTTGAATGAGAGAAATCTATCAGGAAAGACATATCAGTACATTGTTTGATTGATGGGTAAAAAAAGAATCTAGTGAGATAATGTGTGTACTCCCAAAATGAAAGAAAAATTAGTAGTTAATTTGAAAATATTAATATGATTTTCAAGGGGTATTCCATTTTGACAATTTCTTGCGCAGTGGTGTTGTCATTGTGTACCGACTGCAATGAATATTGCTGTTAGTTTTCTTGGTGAGAATTATTTTGATCATGTTCCCAGGGGAAATAATTGGAAGATGTCAGGAAAATTATTTTTCCATGATTTCATTATGATTTGTATTGAAATACTCGAAGCTTATGTGGGTTTTGAGTGATTGCTGTAAACCAAGCTCAAATATGCCCTCTTGGAAGAGTAAGCAGCACTTATACTACTTTAATCTGAATGATATTTTAAAAGGAATATGAACATTGTGGTATATAGAAGACAACTTAATAATTTCTTCTAATTTTACATGCAAAGTAAAAAACAATGAATGATCACCATTTTTTTTTAAATAGGGGGACCCCCTGAAAATGTTGCCATCGCGTTATGACCAACTTATCAAGCGATTTCTGGCCTGATCACAAGGAGGAAGGAGCCAATCATTAAATAGCATTCAAAGTAATTTCAGCAAACGTACAGATGAAATAAAAGGCAGATTTTTGTTCTAAATATGTCCAGACACACTATTATAAAATTGACTTACTAAAAGCTATGTTTATTCAATGTGTACATAGAAACAGCAATTTTTGCCAAATCAGGTTCTTTTTATGATGCCTTTAATATCTCTCCTTTTCCAATAATTCACCATAGCCTGTTGGAGTTTTTCATTAAGCATCGTGTCTGATGGCTCAACTTCCATTAAGATTGCCAGCTACTTACCGCCATTTCCCAAATCAAAGAAAGACAAAGCCAAGTAGTAGGTGATGTGAGAAATTGTGTGTTGGTTCTTCTTTACCCTCCAGCTTAATGGCTAGCTAGAGTTCTTCTTCTTAATGGAAACTAACATATCATCCCTGACAGAGACCACAAGAAATAGAGGCCATTCGATGGGAAGGAAAGTTCACATCAGTCCCAAATCATTGATAAGTCTCTTCTTCTTTGAAGGCAGAAAAGTTTACTTTGGAAGGAAAGTATTCAAATGAGTCCCTAGTCATAGAGTATTCTCTACCTCTTCAAGAAGAATGAGAAGCTATTTCTTGTAATGGAAAGTGTTCACACGAGCTTAAAATTGTATTTATATTCTAGGAATAGAGACCTCAATTGTAGTAAAAGTGTTCCCACAAGCCCCAGATCAGAAATAAGTTTCTCGATCATTCTACAAAAAAGGATGAAAACTATTACCTGTCATGAAGAGTGTTCATACCATGCTAATGGCTAGATTGCTCTCTTACTCTGAAAAAAAAAGAAGTGTTCACATGAGCGCAAAATCACACATCCTTCTCTCGCCTTAATCAATACTGTGCTACCAAGTTTACTACATGTATTTTTTGCACAATTTTTAAGTAGGACTACTTTTTTTCCTTCATTTTGACCTGCTGGATAGGATTGTGTTTTGAACATACATTTCCCATAGACTCTAGCCCAGGTTATTTTGGCCTTAGTATTCAATGGTTTAACATTTACTGTTTGATATTTATCCAAATGGAATGCAGTACTTGCATCAGGTTACCAATCGGTTCATGAACACACAAGATATTGCTAAAAAATGTATAGAGAGTAATTATCAAATCTATTTATGGAATTTTTAAAGATTTCATGAGGCATTAACACAAACGCTATAGGCAATATACTTTATAATCAATTAGGGGTAAGACCCGAAAAAGAAATCAATGGAAGCCACTCTTTCTTTCAAGAATTCACTAATATTTTATGCTTTATTTAAAAATTACCTGAACTCATTATAATATAATGGTTATACCCCATTTCTTTAACCCCAAAACACATGTCAAATTTCTTTAGTATCAGTTGATGAATTCTGGGTTGCCAGTGTGCCACTAATGTAAATACTTCAGAAGTGCATAAACAACATAACAGATTAAAACCATCTCAAAATCATTAATAATTTACCAGAGAATTAAGGATTCAGTAATATTCTATTAAAAGTTCATTGCAAATCTGTGATGAAACAGATGCATTTTGTCTCCTGAACCAGGCATGGTTGGTATTGTGTATCTACTATGCAATAAATCCCAGTACCACCGGGAGGGATTTTATTGATTAATGTTGATAAACATTCCAGCATTTCGAACCATCAGCTCATCTTCTTACAATCCCAACTGCTCTTGTTTTCCTTTTTTTTTGTTAAATAAATTTCAAAATGTCAGTGGATTGTAATTCAACAGCATCTCTTTATTACAAAAATGTTACACATAAACTTCTCCTGCCCTTCATCTTTCATTACCTATATCATGGATTTTGGACAAAATTTGAACTTCCAAATTTTTTTCTTTTGCCTCTTGTTACCTTTTTTCTGACTTTTTTTCTACCTCTTTGCTTTCACCTTTACCCCACCTCTACCCAGTTCATCTATTCCTCTTTTCCTTTTGCCACAATAGTTCTTGTTTCCTTCAATAATTACTTAAATCCACCATTCCAATCATTAATCTGCCTGTTCTATTCCAGTTTATTTTAACAAGCATGTTAAATGTACTGTTAATGGGGTTTCATTTATGGATTTATGGATTTATGGATTGGATGACAGAGTGTGTGTGTGTGTGTGTGTGGGCGTGTTTAGCCGTATGTCCGAGGACATTTTCGGACAGAGAACAAAAAAAAAATCATGAGAACAATGGTCCTCGGAAGCCGGACAATAGTCCTCGAACGTCGAACAATGAGTTTGTGCCTTATTCCGTCGACTGTCCGAGGACGGAGGAACAATAGAGCAACAATACTTATCCTCGGAAGTAAAGCAATAAAGCAATGTGTGTGTGTGTGTGTGTGTGTGTGTGTGTGTGAGAGAGAGAGATGATAAAGTTGCTAAATTGATGGGGACTTGAAAAGAGTTAACAATATAAAGAAGGAAATTGGAAAATGAATTAAAAGGAAAGTTGTACATAAAGACCTATAATGAGCAAGTTTGATGTTATATGAAAGAGAAAGGGAAGACAGTGAGGTGCACAGGGAAAGAACAGACAAAAGACACATCAAACGAAAAATAAAATAAATACCTTGTGACATGTTTTAAAAACAAGAGCCCTGGTACTTAATGCATTGTATAAACATTTATTACAGGAGTGCATCCTCTGAGGAGCTATTATTACTTTCCATCTTACCCAACACCATCCATTCCTCATCTCTCTTCGACTCCCCGTCTCCTCCCCTCCAGCACCCTGAGATAATGGGGTCTTGCTCCGCCCCTGGGCGGTGGTTGTATAGTGTCCAATCAAGGGAATCCTTTACCCACGGGTTATCCCAATCACTGTTGATTAACATGAATGGGCCTGGAGCAGGGCAGAAATGCGGAATGCCACATGATGCGACATGAAGAGTAGATACAGCATACCCCCATGTTCTAAGAGAATGCACAGTAATATTGGGATGCTTCTTTTTGAACTCTTAAAAAAAAAAAAAAAAAATAGAGTAGTATACTGCTGACTTGGTTATCTTAAATCTATGCCGACATATAACGTTAGTGCATCATAAGAGCAAAAGAAATGCCAGTGGGACAGAGTTAAGTCCTGTTTATAGATAAACTTGAGATCTGTCATAGAAAATGCATTTAGAAAGTCATTCTTTATCATTGATCATTCTAAACTAAAATCGATTCTTGGTTTGGACCTGCAAAATGTTTTGTAAAGAAGGAAACCGTTCCTTGAATGACATGCACTGTAAAGGACCAACACAGATTTCATTTCAATTCAATTCACATGCAATATCTTCATATAGTTTCTCATTTTGCCATAACACATCTTCTATAGAAATTATGTAGCAGGTAATTTTTGTAGACCACTTAGTGAAATAAATTAAATACTGTGAAGAATCTCCTTCTATGTGTTACCTGAACTCATGTAACATGAGCCCTTTGGTGAGCAGGACATGCTAACTGTTTGCATCTACGTGCAAACCACCTACAGGCTTCAATTAAACCTTGGTAAATATACGCTTGGATGTGATTGTAATTGCAAAAGCTCATGTTACATACTCTTACTGGAAGCCAGTCTCCTATGTCACATTCTACAAATGAAATGGGGTTTCCCCCTTAACTTTAATTGAACTCATTTGCAAAGGTAGTTTTAGTTTTGTGTTATACATAAAAGAAAAAAAGAGTATTTAAGAATTGGGTTTCTAACTGCCTTGTGGCTAGGGGAATATAGTAGAAGATACCTCTCACTTACAAAACCAGTGGTGGATCCAGGGGGACATGGTACACGTATGCTGTATCTTAAGTACACATTAGGTAAACAAGAAAACGTGTCCCCTAGTTCCCCAAAATTTGGAATTTGAGACTTAAAAGAGATACAGAGGAAATTTGGTATAAAGAGCTCTGATATAACAAGATTCCTGATTAGTGCTGGGACTAAAAACCGGGTAGCCGGGTCCCGCCCGAGAGCATCGGGTCCCGGGTCAAAATATTACATGCCCGTTTCCCGAAAATAAGTATTTAATGATTACTCATGTATGTAACATGACAAGGCGGTAGATAACGTCGACCAGCCATTCAATATCTACATGTAAATATCCATGTAGCGCTCCACTGCAGTGATGCGCTTTCGAGTTTTTCCCAGTGTTGATAGCTTCTTAAGGGTAAATATAAGCTTGTAATTTGTGTTATATGATTTTCGGGTAACCGGGAACCCGCCCGAAAAATCGTCGGGTTCCCGAATTGAAAAAATACCCGAAACTCCCACCCCTATTCCTGATATAACAAGGTAATTTTGTTGGTCCCAAGTCTTGATGTCCATTTGTTTTTTACCCTAATATAATAGTAGACCAGCCAAGAAGATTTTTTTTACTTTGGACGGCATTTTGGGGTAATGCTCGGCTTGCATGCTAAAACTCTTGCAAAAATACTGACGAATAACGTACGGGCGGATGCCACGCGCATTTTTGCCTAAAAATGTCATTTTTGGCTCAAAAATTGAAAGAATGTCAAAAATCACAATTTTTAATTTTTTGACCTAATATGTAATACCTGATTAAGACTTTTCAAGTGATATCAGATTTATTTTGAGTTTCAAGTTATAAACCTGATTAATGCACAATTGAAAGTTGGATATTACACACACATATATGGCGAAATGAAACATAAAACTATGATTTACTCAAAATAATATGTTGTGAAAACTACCAATATTTCAAAGTTTTTTACCCAACGTAAATTTGTCATTATAAACGCTTTTTCCTCATTAAACATATCATGTATATTGTCATGTCACACACAGAAAAGAAATTATCCGATAAGGTGATAGATAACTCATTTTATGTTATCCCAAATGGAACGATGTATTTTTACTGGATGCGCATTTTGACTGAAAAACACTATTTGAAGGTACATCTAGAGTGTATATGTACATAAGGCAATTATCTCATGTTTATCAGTATAGTTTATGGGCCAAAAACTGAAATGTCTCCACCTCCTTAGAAATAATCTTAAATGATTTTTTTTTCTGTTAGATGGGACCATTAACTATCAGAATATGCTTCTTTGCCCTAAATTAAGAGGTGGGCGTGTCCACAAGGGCTACTACCATGGCAACGGATCAAGAACAGCAGAATTTAAGAAAATGTCATGTATTCGTGATTAAGAAAGTACAAAAACACATTGTAACATTTTAAAATAATGTATCAAAAGTTTCTCACTTGATAAAAACTCAATAAGAGTTATAAAAGGTATCCATCATGTTTCAAAATGGCTGTTGCTATGGAAACAGTAAGGAAAAAACCCATATATGAGCCCCCAAAACCCACGATGCTACCGAAAAAAAGTAAATATCAATGCATTTATATTGTACATGATAATCTTCTCTTTTACAGGACACTCACTTATCTTGAGTAAAGGGATGATGGAGGAGAACACTAAATGTGTAGGCCGTTACCATGGTAACAAAAAAATTTATTGCATTTCTAATGAAATGCAGAACTATATTTGTTTTCAACATGAATTAATGGTAAACATCTAATATTTCTTACTGCCTGTTTGATAATATTCAAAAGTTTAGTTTGGAATAGAGCTAAATTTGATATATAAAAAAAAATCTGTTGCCATGGAAACAGAATTAATGAAGATGACATCTTTCAACTAAAGAAGGAAATGTAACTAACCAATATACAATATATAGCAATTAGATTCACAAACACCGTCAGCGATTAGAATCTGCTCGTTGGCTGTAAATGTGACCACTATCATAACAGCTGTTACCAAAATTTGGTAGCTAATACTAGGCATAGCACACGAGCAGTGTGCGAAACCTGCCACCTGTGCTGAAGAGCAGAGCAAATGATTTGTACTCAATAATTGAAAGAAGGTCAGAAGGAAAACGACATGAGCTATAAACATATCCCTTTCACTATTCTTTAGAGTAACATCACATTCATATTGCCTGACAAAATCATATTTATACCTAACTAAGTATTTTTACAAAATAATGAAAATGCCATATTTTCACGCACGGCAGAAATCAATCACCCGATCTGGCCAACACAGAGGGGCATCGAGAGATTGGAGACCTCCTCTCCCACAAAATGAACTTTTCTGGGGTGTTACACACCATGTATTGGCATGTTTTTACCATAATATGTAAGTCTATGATCTCCTCTACACAACAATGGGTTCATGTATCTGCTACCATACATATTTCTAAAGTTATAGTGGATCGGATGAAATTTCTCGATACGTTCATTATTTCGTCATTATAGCCCATTTTGATTTCATGAAGATATATTATTGGAGTAAAAACATCATAGATTCATGTGGTGTGCTCCATTTTACTAAATATCGAGTGTAACACTCCAGAAACACAGCGAGAAATGGTTATTATAGAACCAATCAACGGTTTTCGTTCAAACAAAGTTTTAAAACATTGTACATATGTATGAGAATGCCAGCCATGTTGAAAGAAACTTGGCACGTCGCACCTTATTTGCATATTATGATAATCTAACTTGCGTATTTAATATTTGAATATATAATTAGCTAATTTGCATATTCAATTAAATATCGAATCAGCACTTACATTTTCAGATACACTATAGCACCCTTAACCAGCATACCAGATTTCATTGTTCTACTACTTATACAACTTGAGAAAATCCATTTTCGCATATTAATTAGCCGTACTTAATCTTTTTAAAGGAATTCCTGAGTTTGCAGATCATACTTTTTGCACAGGATGGCATTTTCTGAATCCTACTGTTCAAAAATGAAGTAAAAAGGAGGTTTGATTTTTAAAGCATTTGATTTAACTGTAAAAGTTGTCTTATTTTCACCATTTGCAGTAATGTATTGTAAGTAATTGTCATTTTAGGGGTGTTTAAACTTGGTAAAACGTGAATTTTGGCCCAAAATTACAATTTTTGGCAGGTTTTCGACCCTTTTCGGGGATACTCAAATATCGGTATCTCGAGAACCGAATGTCCAATTTACCTGCTCTTTTTTTAAATGTCATCATTTTTAACAATCCTTTCAATGAGACTAACTTTGAACACCTCATAGATATATGAATTTTTGGTGTGCTATACCTACTAATACAAAAAGTGGTGTTGTCTTTCTACCAGAATTTCTGTTTACTTGATTCCAATCTAGATCCAGAAGATTTGTGTCCCATATATAATGGGTGATACCAACATTTTCACAATGATCATGATGACAAGACCTGCTACTTGATTCATTGACAATTTTATTTATATACAGTGCGTATCAGGAAAAAAGTATACCCAACTTAAGTAGCTTCTAATTAAAATGTTATAACCTCTATGTGCTTGAAATTTATTTCATAGTAAAGAACAACTTATATTCTGTGCAATGATACCTTATTCATAACTTTGCTGCCACGGATAACTCAGCAGCAGGCATTTCAAACAGTATTGTCAAACTCCTGTTGTACCAAGTTTGGGCTGAAGTAGCGAGTGTGGGTCAAAGCAACTATGCATTAGTTACTTCAGTTGGAAAACAATTGCTGAGTTATTTTCATTTGATTTTGTGCATTTGAATAGAAAAGGTGTTAAAGTCAACTCAAACTCAAGAAAGGGCTCATTAAAAGCTAAATTTAAGATTTTTTTTGCCATTTGTAACACAATGTTGGCTTCATCTGCATCCCTTTTTTAAGGAAAGCCTTTTTACTGAGTCATTAAAAATGGACATTGTTAATTCTCAACGCGTATCCTTCCTATTCTTCTTTTCAGTCTTTAAGGTCAGTAAACCTTTCAGTCCATGTGTTATTCGCAAAAAACAACGTGTGCACCGTTTGCAGTTGAAATGGTGCTATTGACGAATGAGCAGACAGTTTTTAGTTATCACGGGACAAGAAGTTAGAAGGGTATTGAAATAAATTAAATATTGTCATGTGGATTGAAACAAGGTCATGGAAGCTTAGATCACTTTACACAATGAATCATTGAAGCACAAAGGAGGATTTAACTTTTTAAAATTATTTTAGACTAAAGTAGCACATTCATATGGCTTGACTCACATTCGTTGCATCAGAGTCAGCCCACACTTGGAACAAGGAGATTTTGATTTTTTGACTCTTTTTAAAAACCCTGGTGCTCAGTCATCCATGCCAGGAATGCCATGAATGAGGTACCACTAGACAGACAATAAGCTATTCTTCACCATGAAATAAATTTCAAAGTCACATCGATTACAACATTTTAATTAGAAGCTATCAAAGTTGTGTATACTTTTTTTTTGATACGCACTGTATTTATAACACGATAAGAACTACTTTCGAAAAATAAACTCAAGGGCAATTTCAAGGCCTATTGTACTTATGTAATACACCATTGTAATGTTAGCACATTTCTAAAGGTGATAGACAGGGCTACTGATATTGTCTAGAGTTTATTTTTCGAAAGTAGTTTTTATCGTGTTTTATGTATCCATTTATATATTTATTTGCACTTATTCATACAGGATAAAATCATGATCAGTATAAAACTGTTTTGCATCATGTTCCTGATGCAACAGGAATAAACATAAAGGTATAGGATAAATTGGTAAAATTTTATATGAAAATACAAGTAATATAGTTAGATAATGAGAAAAAGAATTAACTCAACAAGTAAAAACAACAATAATAAACGGCTATGAATATTTCAAACCTAACCAATTGAGTATATTATGCTATGTTAAGACTAATGTGGAATGTGGATAACATCCATGTACATGGGGGGGGGGGGGGGGGGTAAAGTAGACACCAGCAGAAAAAGAACTTCTGGGGGAAAGGGGACATGCATAAGGTGGGATTAACAGAAAGGGCACTTTTTGGGGAAAAAGGAAAGGCATGAATGGAACCGTTAAAGTGAATACATTAGTTTTAGACATTATATACCCTACACTTTGAAGCCATCTCGGGAAAGATTCAATAATCCTATTTGTTTCTCTCTTACATCACAGTGTGCAATTGAGTGTGAGGGTCTGTATATTCCTTTAATTTCCAATCGAGCATAGCGGGCTGTGACACCCAGTCGTGGATCGGGGAGGGGGAGGCTTTTGGCGGAGCTTTTTAAAATTATCCCTGATTGACATCTAGGACTTTGGCCCCCTATTTTGGTGGCAAAGGCCTTTCCTTTTTTTTTCTTTCGTTTTTTCGCGTATCTCTCTTTCACATCAAGACTCCCCCCCCCCCCCCCCCCCCCCCCCACTTTGAAAAATCCTGGTGACATCAGATTCTTATGAAGAGGAAAAAAGTCATCCTAGTGGGGTACAAAGTACAATGTTATCATGAAAGACTGGATAGACCCGTGGGCGTCGCTAGGACTTCATGAGTTGGAGGTGGGGGGGGGGGGGGGGGGGGTGTCGAGACCACTAATTTACAGACGAAACTGAGTCTGTTTGCCACCGATAACCGATAAACCTTTGTTTGTGAACGACAACATTATTGCTTTGTTTGTTTTTTTTTTTTGGGGGGGGGGAGGGGCATGTGCAGAAGCAAGTAATAGAATAATTTGTTCTCAACCTATATCAACCGTGTGTTTATTTTCATTTAATGATGAATACTAATACATAACACTTATATTGTGCTGAATACATATGTTTCTAAGCGCCCAAGTAGTATTATTACCCTGGGTTTAGCCCAGCTGCCCTATAAGGCGCTGAAAGCAGTCAAGGAATAAATTCCTACCATATACCATTTACTACACCTGGGTGGAGAGTGGCGAATGTAGATGAATGTCTTGCCAAAGGACATTCGTGCCGTCGCGAGACTCGAACCGCGAACCATGAGATCCACCATGAGATCCACAACCCGGTGACGTATCCAATAGACCACGACACCTCTATTCGAATAATTTTGTTTTTCCTTGCCAATTTCTATTTAAAGCACCACCTACAATCACTTGTTCCACATCAAATGAGTGTTAAATTCATATTTGCGAGCGAGCCCCTTTCTTAATGTTCGATTTTAATCATTATCATACTTAAGGATAATACTTCTCATTGAAAGAAATTGGCAGCATAAACGGAATCTTCTTGGCAAGGGGCGGGGCGGGCACAATACTATTTAAGGGAATGTTAATTTTGATTAGGCTAGCGAGCGTAGCGACCGATCAAACTTTGTTGACACTTGTCTTTTGATAATAATGTATAGCATAAACGGGATCCTCTTTCTACGAAGGGGGGGGGGGGGGGGGGGGCACGATCGTATTTAGGGAATGCACATTTTATTTAAACTTGTTAAAAAATAATAATTTTTTTTCTTTTCTTTTTAGCCCTTCCACAGGGTTCCTTTATTTACAAAAAATATCATACATAAAATTATACAAGAATAGGTATATATACATGCAGAATTTCAAAATGATATTCTTGGCCATCAATATACGAACATACATTTACAAAAATCAATTACATGTAAAGCAAATTCTTTTCAAGATCTACTTGGCAAACAAATTTGTAAGAAAAAAAACAAACAAACAATCAGAAACATTGAGTAAAAAAATTAAAAATAATAATTGGTAGCATAAACGGGATCTTCTTTCTCCGAAGCGGGGCGGGAACAATTGTATTCAGTAAGGGAAAGTTGATATTATTTAAAAGGGAATGTTTATTTTGTTTTTATGTTTTGTTTTTTCAAAGGAAGTGTTAAGTTCTGATGACATAAAATGCATTATGACCGATTCTAGAACAACTACCCCCTGGAAAACTAACCCCGGATAACAAGTGCACTTATTAAAAGGATAAGATATTTTATAAAATAAATGATTCTTTTTATGGGTCAAAAGGGCACTTAATGGAAGGAAAATGCCATGTATCAGAATGAAAGGGGACAATAATATTGAGGATAAATATGGCACTCAACAGAGATGAAAAGGAGCACCTATTAGAGGGAAAGGATCACTTTAATGAAAAAAAAAGGAATAGGTGTACTTGTCTAAGTAAAATAGGTAACTCTCAGAATTAATAGGGGAATAATAGATGAATGGGTACTTATGAGAATGAAAAAAAAAGTTGTTGCAAAGGAAAAGGGGCATGTATCAGATTTGAATAGGGGTTTTATCAAAAAGGAACGTATATTTACAAAAGGGACATTTTTAGAGGTGAAAAGGGGGCATTTATTATTAATTAGATAAATTTATATAGCTACTATATTAGTTATTCTGCTGTGCTGTGTTGTAATGTAACAGAACTCTCAACAATTTTACGGAATAAACAAACATTATAAAGAAACTATTGGAGGGAGGGATACTTGCAAGAGTAAATGTAGAACCTGTTTGATTTGAATAGGGTAGTAATCCCAATTAAGAGTGGCTTTTATCATAGGTGGTAAGGGAGACTTTGATAATAATGCGGAACTGGCACGGTTAGAAAGAAAAGGTGACACTTTTCTGAAGTAAAAGGGTTAATTTTTCCTAACTAAAAGGGGTACTTTGGGGATATTGCATGTCTTTTGCGTGTCTCCAACTGTCAGATGTACAACACAACATTTGTTAGAACATGGAACAATTATCAGGGATTTTTCATGTAAAGGGGAGAGATAGCTAAGTGGTATCGAGATTCCCAAACATGGGTGTCAATCCCGGGTGGGTGGGGGGGGGGGGGGGGGGCTTGGGGTTATATATTCCCCCTGAAATTTGAGGGGGGATGGCCTGTATAATTCCCCCAATATTTTTGGATGTGAGAATTACGATACATTAACTTAAAACTAATAATTATCCAAATTCATTATTTAACAACATTTAATAATACAGAAAACCATTTCGGGATGCTCTAAAATGCAAGTTTTATAGACAGATATTTGAAAAAGTCCCTGATGTGGGAGGGGGATACCCCCCCCCCCCCTCACTCACCTTCCTCTCGCCGGTCATCCCCCAATCATGAACACAGATCGACACCCCTGTTCCCAAGGAAAGTTATAATAAATGACCTTAAATTAAATTCCATGTATACAAATAAGGATATATTTTATAATAGATACAATCTATTACAAGGTAAAAATCATCTCTGTCTTTCATTATGAAAACATAAAATCATATCCCAACAAATATTAAATGTGCTGACTGTGTGGTAATTTTTTTTTGCACAGATTTGCACATTCATTGACTTCCCTATTAGGATAAATGTACATTACTCTACTAGAGTCCTGGTTGTGTTACTGTGTTTACATAATAAAATACACAATAACATGCAGAGTATTGTCTTCACATAACCCTCTTAAGTCTGCTCTTCCCAAGAGTATAATGAAATTATCTCTATATGGATACATGACACATCATCACTGAATATTGTTGTTTATTTCGCTCACTTTCTGATATGATGTTCCACCTCCTGGAGATTGACCCATTGCATTTATTGACTATAATTTTTTTAAAGGAAAATCCTATGTGGACCACACGCACAGTGAATTTATAATGAAACATAATGATATGTATTAATGTTATAATGTTCATATAACATATATCATTTTTCCAGTTAGTGAACGATAACTTATATTATAAAAATGAAATAAAGTTTGGCTTTTGCACAATAAATTAAAAGAAAAACTGAGATATCAAAGAATATTTCAACCATTGATTTAGAATGCACTACCGCAAATTGTAACTTACAAATTTGGGGTAAATATGATTGAGCATTATTTAAATAATTACAAGTATAATGGTAAAAACTGATGGCTAATCCTTGAATAATTTTGCATAATGAGTATAATCATATCATTTGTAGACTTTAATTTATTATTCATTTATTTTTGAACTTGATGTATTAGTGTACTTCGATAATATTTTGTTGCTCTGATAATAAACTTCACATTAGCATCAACCTGTATACATAAAATGTTAAAAGAGAGGGCTTTTAATCATCCATAAGTTCTGTGTCTCTGATAGTAAAGGCCCGATCAGACTTCACCGATTTTCACTACAATAAAATAGTTGGACAATGCCAGGGGCAGATTTGGGACTGAAATTCGGTTATAGTGAACTGCTATGTGACCGGCCCATCCATCCTACAACGTATATGTAGGCAAGTTTTCTTACATATATGATTTTGATACATTATCAATATACCTTGGCGAGACCGACTTCCGAGTGGTCGACCAAATGATGAAAGCCATGCAGACGTAATTTTGATGGGGTGGGTGCTAATATTCTGTATAGCTCAAAATCAGCTTTACAGCTTTTAAAGCTTGTGAGCGAGCAACAATTTTGACACTGTTTAGTCAAAACACTTCTTTCTAATATCTAGAAAGATTTGAATTGAAAGAATATATATATTAAGAATGGACATTTGCTTGCATGTTGTTCAATTAGGAATGTGTGGTAATTTTCCAATTCCAATAGTTCCGTAATGTGCAACTCATTATTAACCATGACAACGTCCATAAGGAACACATCCGTAACCAACTTTAAAGGCCAAGTTCACCCCCCCCCCAGAAAAAAATTGAGTTAAATGAATAAAATAAAATTATACAAAAAAGAGGTTAAAATTCATCAAAATCGGATAAAAAACGAGACATTTATGACATTTTAATGTTTTGCATTGTTTCATGAAACAATGATATGAATAACATGGGCTGTATGCAAATTATTGAGGCGATGATGCCATAAGCTCACTTTTCCTTTTGTATTTTATTATATGAAATTTCAAATATTTCAGCTTTCTTCTCCAAGAATGTTTGACTCCTCGTAGAATGTGTACGATCATCATTACTATAACTCACTGTGATACAATGAAGAGAATCTTTATAAACATCCATGAAAAAAAATGAAATATTTGAAATTTCATATAATAAAATACAAAAGGAAAAGTGAGCTCATGACATCATCGGATCACTAATTTGCATTCAGCCCATGTTATGCATATCACTGTTTTACGAAATAATCCAAAACTTCAAAATGCCGTAAATTTCTTATTTTTATCCGTTTTTGATATTTTTTTACTGTTTCATTTATTTAATTTAACTCTACTGATTGAACTCAACTCATTATTTGGGTGGACTTGGCCTTTAAGACAAACAAGCTGATTCTGATAGCTTCAGTGAAAAATAATATGAGATTCATTTGATATTGTTCAAATTCAGTTTGTTAAACATTTATTTTGTATTGGTAGGTCCCATTTCTTTCTTTGAAAGATTTCATCTTCATTAACATTCTGTTTCCATGGCAACAGTTTTTATAAATCAAATTTAGCTCTACTCCAATTAACTAAAATTTGTAATATAATCTAACAGACGGCAAAAGTTATTAGATGTTTACCATTATTTCATGTTGAAAACAACCATTATCTAATGATAGTATTTTGTTAGAAATACAAAACAATAATATAATTGTTACCATGGTAACGGCCTACACATGTAGTAGTCACATCTATCATCCCTTTACTAATATAAGTTATCAGTGAGTGTCCTGTAAAAGAGAAAATAATAATGGTCAATATCAATACATACCTCTTTTTTAGGTAGCATCAAGGGATTTTGCTCAAATGTCATTTCTGTTCTTACTGTTTCCATGGAAACAGCCATTTTCAAACACGATGGACACTTTTTATAACTCTTATTTGGGTTTTAAATCAAGTGAGAAA
The DNA here is from genome assembly GCA_025617745.1 of Heliocidaris erythrogramma. Classification (NCBI taxonomy): domain Eukaryota; kingdom Metazoa; phylum Echinodermata; class Echinoidea; order Camarodonta; family Echinometridae; genus Heliocidaris; species Heliocidaris erythrogramma. Next base: position 13,829,619 of record CM046856.1, read on the forward strand.
CTTTTGATACATTATTTTAAAATGTTACAATGTGTTTTTGTACTTTCTTAATCACGAATACATGACAGTTTCTTAAATTCTATTGTTTTTGATCCGTTGCCATGGTAATAGCCCTTGTGGCCACGCCCACCTTTTAATTTAGGGCAAAGAAGCACATTTTGAGAGTTAATGGTCCTATCTAACAGAAAAAAAATCATTTAAGATTATTTCTAAGGAGGTGGGGACATTTCAGTTTTTGGTCCATAGACTATACTGATAATACATGGGATAATTGCCTTATGTACATATATACACTCTAGATGTACCTTCAAATAGTGTTTTTCAGTCAAAATGCGCATCCAGTAAAAATACATCGTTCCATTTGGGATAACATAAAATGAGTTATCTATCACCTTATCGGATAATTTCTTTTCTGTGTGTGACATGACAATATACATGATATGTTTAATGAGGAAAAAGCGTTTAAAATGACAAATTTATGTTGGGTAAAAAACTTTGAAATATTGGTAGTTTTCACAACCTATTATTTTGAGTAAATCACAGTTTTATGTTTCATTACGCCATATATGTGTGTGTAATATCCAACTTTCAATTGTGTATTAATCAGGTTTATAACTTGAAACTCAAAATAAATCTGATATCACTTGAAAAGACTTAATCAGGTATTACATATTAGGTCAAAAAATTAAATATTGTGATTTTTGACATTCTTTCAAATTTTGAGCCAAAAATGGCATTTTTAGGCAAAAATGCGCGTGGCATCCGCCCGTAAGTTATTCGTCAGTATTTTTGCAAGACTTTAAGCATGGATGCCGAGCATTACCCAAAAATGCCGTCGAATCTTTTTCTAGAGCCTTTTTGGATGTTTGGCTGGTCTACTATAAGGAGAATCCTGATATAACAAGGTAATTTTCATGGTCCCAAGGTCCTCATCACAGTGATTTGTCATTGTACCTGGAAAAATGTGCTAAACTTTTCATTTATTCCCATTTTTTTTGTGGAAAATTTAATTTTATATTTTGAATTTTATTTGATTTTTTTTGCTGTGCCGGCTTTGTGTTAGTACTTAAATTGTGTATCCATACTTAGAAAAAAGGATCTCAAAGAGTGAATTATTCATGGTGCTTAATGCCATCTAATGGACAAAGATAAATAGCAGCAGAGTTTTGAAAGCTTTTGGTCAAGATCATTGAACTTGCATATTGCCAGCTGGCTGGCTGGTAGGAAAAACTGGCTATGCTTTGTGCTGACATCATGTCATGAATCTCTAAAATTGTTTAACCCTTTCCATGCCACCAGATTTTTGACAATTGCTCAAAAATAAATTTTCAAGAGTTAACTTATAACTTTCATTAAAATTGTTCTTGAGTAAACTGGGCAAAGATATATTACATAGGATTAAACATTATATTGAAGGCACAGGTTTCTGCATGATGAAGAATTTTCAAGCCATTCTGAGCTTAAACGAAATGTTCAGCACTTGAGTTTTGGGGTGGGATTTGCTGCCCACAGCATGGTAGGGGTTAAGATACACAAATTGAGATTAAAATATGTTAAGAGCAAGCAAAGATAAAAGCAGAGTTGGATAAAGATGGAAAAATAAACTTACGTGCAATGTAATATTCTTTGGTACATTAAAGTAAAAATAATAAGTAGCATTTAGTACGCTCTCTATAGTACAACTCTATCCCAGCGTTTACAAGCTTAATAATACTTAACATAACAGTGGCGTATCCAGGGGGCGCAACAGGCGTGCGCCCCCCTATTGCCGTCGTAAAAAAAAAAAATATAGCACTATATAGCACTATTTTGCATCTCAGCCCTTCTTCAGAAGCAAAAATTTCTCCCACATGACGGTGATCAATAATTCCTGGTGCCCCCCCCTATTGGGAAATCCTGGATACGCCGCTGCATAACATTAATAAAATTAATAATACATATCATTACATCAATACAAAATTATTAATAATACACAACATAGAACATGAATTAACTTATTCTTTAAAGAAAAATATGTAGTTTGTAGAAAGTTCTGGACTCTGAAATGAAATAGTTACAATATTGACAAATTAGCATTTATAATATGTGTACTAATCCTGTCCATGCAATTAAGCAGATTAGTGAACTCTTTATCAATTAATTAGTCCAGCAATCCTCCTATATAATATAGTGCAGCTTGGGGCTATCTTCCACAAGTGCTCTTGGAAAATTAATTAGTTAATTAGGTAATTGAATTATTTATATCAAATTAGAAAATATTTCACTCTTAGCCTGGGTTTCAGTGTACATATATTTCAACTTGAATTTTAAATTATTTTTGCACATGAACGATTATATCTTTAGTGCTAATAGTATATCAGTTGAAATTATTAAAGAGCAATTTATCAAGCTGTGAATGCATTCCTTCAATAAACAAGAATTTCATATTCAAGCAAAATATACATGTACATGGCTCTCAGCTTGCAAGTTTCAATTGTCAACTACATTCATGTCTCCTCATCTTCCAAAATGTTGAGGGCTGTGGTTTCTGATGGCTGATAAGATTTTCTTGAACATTCACTTTTGCTCTTTCTTTGTCAGACACCTTATCCCTATTACTCTGGTCTGGTCGCCCCCGCAGTAAGTGGGATTAAATGTTCGTGGAAATGAGAAATTGGAACATGTTGATTTTTCAGCTGGATCCTTTTAGCACTTGGAAGGGGGACAGAATCTCCTTCAAGGTTCCAATTGAAATTTGAACCGTTTCTTGAACTACATGGAGTAGTATGTCAGGGGACGTTCAAGTACTTCTTCAGAACTTGAAGTCTGCAGAACAAACATAATGTAGGTCTCATGTGCTGAGAGCCATAAGATGTTAACTCCATGTGAAATTAATAAAAGCTAACATCCTTCTGGTTCTCAACAGACGGTATTAAGAAAATGAGAATTGTGGGTCTAGTCCTGTAGATACCACTTGTAATGCTGTACAAGTGGAAACTCAGTATAAAGAGATCTGATATAACAATAATCCTGACAAAACAAGGTAATATTCCTGGTCCCGGCTCTTTATATTCTATTGTTTTTTATACCTGATATAACAAGATTCCTGCTGTAACAAGGTAATTTTGTTGGTCCCAAGGACCTCGTTATACTGAGTTTCCACTGTATATACGTACCTGGATTAAATGTTTTAAAGTAAGGTTTACAGAAACAACTATTCAAAATGTAATTCAAAAATGTAAACTATAGCTAACAGGGAAGTAGAGGAAAGAACAAGTGGCAGGGGAAGAGAGGTTTAGATATCTGTACCACTTGTAATGCTGTATATACCTGGACGAATGTTTTAAAATAAGGTTTACGGAAACAACTACCGGTATTCAATGTGTAATTAACTGAAAAATGTAAAATATAGCTAACGGGGAAATAGAGGAAAGAAGTGGCAGAGGAAGAGAGTCTTAGATATCTTTGCTAAACTGAGTGGTGCAGTAGTATGAGTCCTCTGGTTTCTTCAAGGTTGGTTTTCACGTGGCAGTTCGTCTGACCATTTCTCTTCTTGTTTTTAGCTGCATGTTCTTCGTGTATGTGGACTGGCCATAGGTCGGCAGTGCTACACACGACATACGTTGTGAGAACTATGCACAAACTGTGCAAGAATGGTTCACAGCTCCATTGTCACAACACATTCGGAGAAAAGTTTCCCCAAATGTTGGAATTTGCCAATTTTTTTTTGACATCTGCATCCTTTGCGAATCGTTCGTGTGCCGTGTGAAACCTACCTTCACTACAAGCATGTACTTGCTTTCATAGCACCATAGAACGAACCATCATCATCATTGTCATCATGATGATCATGTTGACCATCAGTGCCATTTTTACTAGTGGTGTGGATTAGCTGCCCTAGAAATATAATAGGCCCCATATCAGCAGAGTGTGGTAACCAGTCACGATAGGTTGGTTTCTACAGGATGATGTGTTGCTTAGCAACTGCATCAGATAACCCCTATTCCGGCATAATCAATACTCATTGTAATATTCATCACTATTTGATTGGTTGTGTGCATATATAACAAGAGGTTAATTAGTTGGGGGAACTGGTGATGAGCTGACTCGGGTACGGAAATTGAAACATTGTTCTTAAATAATTAAATTGAAATTGACAATCTGTATTGGCACATGCTTTGTATGTCGGCTTGAAATGAACAACATTTTTTGCATTTATGGAATGCATGCAAAACCTATGAGAAGAGAGACAGAGAAAAGGCAAACATTTAGATGTTAAGTTTAGTATTAGTTTAAATTGGTACCCTTTTCAATGTGTTGAATGCCTATATTTTATGTATATTTTGTGCAGCTACTTTTTCAATCATTGATTTGATTAGTAGTTTAATGTTTCAAACTAACAAGCATTTTACCAAATGCAAATTCATAATTCCTAATTATATACTGAGTGCCATAGATCTGTGTGTGGTTTTTTTCGCTAAAAGATATTGATATTCCAGTAAGGTTTGCAATATATGTAAGATGTAAAGAGATGGAGTATAGCTTTATGCAATCTGAAAGAAAAGGAGTTATTCAATGAACCATCTGTGATCGCAAGCTATGTAGTGATGTTTGCTCTTGTTGGATAAGTTTTGTAGGGGAACCTAATCAAAGATGGATAAATTGAAAGCATGATTTGACTAATAGATAAATTATTGAATCCTATCGAGCAATTATAGGTTCTGCAGATGGTTCCGAGAGCTTGATTAGAGGCAAATAAGCAAAACTATCAAAATGCATCCTCCATTCCTTGATTTAAAAAAAAAAAAATGTTAAGGGGGGGGGGGGTGTAATTTAATTATTTAAGTGGAGGGCATTTCAGATTTGAAAGAAACCCCCCCCCCGCCAAAATGTAAGGTACCATAATACACACATGCCCCCCCCCCCTCCCGGGTCAAATTTTGTTTACATCTCAGAGATCCTCCAAATGTCTAAATGTTAAACCATTTGATTGCTTTTTAAAGTTTTGTATTGTATATTTAAGAGACACCATGTGTCGACCCCCTCCAACTCTGCAAGGCAAGTAGAGAAATGGCAGCTTACTTGTTTGCTTCTGTTCTGATGTGGTTGATTGGATAGCAATCTATGATGAGCATAGGCAGCATGTCTCTGTATCTGTATTTCTGACCATCGAAACCCAGAAATGTTGCTGGTATTTTTAGCTTTTTTAAAAAGTTGTCTGGACCTCCCATTTAGAGCTGGAGATTAGCATAACAAATATCTTTAAACTGAAATAGGCCAAGTGAAATAGGTAGATAAAAGAATGGTTGAACTGTATCCAGAGGTAACCATTATGCTCACCTAGTACCTCCTTGGAAACAGCAACTTGTTTGCCTGTGCATGTAAGTGTGGATGACTGCAAGGGATGGAATGATGATCATAGACAGGTCTCTGTCACTTTGTATCTGATCATGAGGAAGCTTGGATTCTTGATGGAAATTATGATTTTCTGTTACACATATTTTTAATAGTTGTCTGCACCTTGCCTTCAGAGTTCAAGTTTACTTGTATGTTGAGAGTTGTGGTACAATTTCAGTTCATATGGACCAAGTGAATTAGGAAGATCATCAAGATAAAACAATAATCCAAGTGCATTTGGAGGTATAAATTGAGAAACAGAAACCGCTAATGTATGGTTGACTGAGGGGTATTGAATGATGAGCATAGACAGGTCTCTGTCACTGTGTATTCTGGTCATGGTAGACTGCTGATAATCAGGCCTCCGGGGAGGTGAATGCACAGTCACGTTGTCATCTTGTGTTGATGTTGTCTGAGGTTGCGCCAGTGTTCACCAAACCAACAGTGATACCATGTTTGATGGAAGAAGGTCTTTGCACTCTGATGGAGTGTTTCAATTTAATCAAGATCTAGTAATATCAGTGCAAAGTCCATGGTGTGCAGTCTTACCTCTTCAGTCGCAATCAAAGGTTCATGATGCAATATGAGGACAATATCTAAATTCTATGTGAGTGCTATGTTCTGAAAATACTTGTCATGCTAAGTGACTTCTTGCTCAACTGTTTATTGTCTTTGGTCGACTGATGGAACAAACAGTGGACTGCCACAGTCGACTTTAGGCACATGTACAGTGTGTATGTATCATGTACTCCAAACGATGTGGCAGTCTAGGGTTTCAAGCCATAGTGAATAAAGAATGTTCAAAAAAGAGATGAATATATATATGTAAAGTATCCAACTTAAAAACTCTTGTAAATCACAATATATTTTGGCATGCAGATTTGGGGAATACTTGATAAGTCTTAATAATAACTCTAGCACTGGGTTAAAACAAAGCTTACAGAACCACACAGTATATATTTCTCTACTGTACTGAAACAAGTATTCTACCAATTAGGTTTTGTAATCTATGTTTTTTCTGAAAGCAATAATTATGAGTTAGCTTACATTTCCCATTTATTATAGCTTGTAGGAAGAGGTGATGCTTATTTTAAAGAATATTTACGGCATTATGTGGTTATGTTGTAAAAGGAAGAAGCACAAACTCAAGAACATAGAACTCCTTAGGAAGTCTTGTGTTTTGCCCGTCTCTCCTGTACAAGATCTCAACTTAATTAGAAGTGTTGACATCAATGGAAGCACCTTCATGCTACAACAACAGCCAGTCTGACAAGGACTACTCATCAATCATGGATGCACGAAGGCTGTGCCCCCTGAGCATGATGTGCTCTCATTATAAATTCATGGAAACGTATCAGCCGAAGAACACCCTGGAGAGTATTTTAGAAATCTGAAAAGGCCTTTTCTATGGTGTAAAGTACAAGATGATGTCATCGACAACAACATGGACCTTATTAATGTCAACCCAGAGCTCTCAGAACTTACGCCCTCCTTTCCCCTAAGAAATAAGCAACAACTTTAACAAAAGAACAAAAGAACTAAGGCAAAGTAATAGTATATGTAGCTCGGAATGTAGTTATTTATAATTCATGGATTTCTTTTTGTTAATGAAAGAAAGACTTAATGAAAATATTGATGCTTATTTTCCTTTTGCCAAAGAAGAGGTTTAGATTTGCAGTGTAAATCTCGCTTTAGAAACAGTCTCATAGGTGTCGTGTTCAGGTAAAGCCTTGAAGGCGTCTTATTGTTGCTGAGCCTACATCCCATATGGATAGGATAGCATTTCATGAATTTCCAAGAAACAGGAAAGTTCAGGATACAGACGAGTTTGAGCTGGATTGCTCAAGTTTATTGCTTCCACCTTGCATCTACCGTTATCCATATAGACTCAGCCCCCTGTCCCATGATTAGCTCGCACTCTGCGTCAAACGTGAGAAGAATCGTCATTATTCTGCAATGCCTAGAATTTTCCCCCTAGAGGGATTGAGTGGGCAACATGTTTTTTTTTTCTTTCCCTCCCTACCTTTATTAAATTCATGTCTCATATTGTAAATGATTGTAGATATTTGAAAAGGTTAATTTGATTTACAGTGGTTATGATAACTGCTTTAAGAGTAATGTACATGTGTAAGGACGGGAGTGAACATCAGATTCAGTGAGAACCGCCAGCTTTATATTCATATTGAAGTTCAATCCGGATGCTGCACTATGTTATTTTTCGAAAATAATAATAATAATAATAATTATAATAGTAATTATAATATGACTTGTTTACTCAGGGTAGCCTCATCAGTACTAAATATTTTTCTCCCTGAGGGCCCTGCATATTATTACCCTGGCTTTAGCACAACAACCGTAGCACTCAGTGCATTCAAGGAATAAATCCTACCAGGTACCCACTTACCACACTTACCACTAATGGCGGTGAAGAGAGGCATACTAAAGTTTTTCATCTAGCATTCATCAGAGTATACTGCAAGAATGAAGAGAAAGCCAAAATCAAACAATATAACCAGAAACTGAAGGAAAAAAGTGTGAAATATAACAGATTTTATTGGCTGCCTGAAAATAATGGGGAAATTAGGCTACTTGTTGCATTTTTAATTTTAGTTATTTAAGCTACTTCACACAATCCTGGTGCTTCTCTATTCCATGTTTCTGTATACTTATGCCCTTGCACTTCTTTTCATGCATGGACTTCGATTTTAATGTGGTTATTTGATATTACATTTTTGAAAGTAGTAAAATTGTGTAATAATGGGTAATGATGTGGGGAATGAACTATTAAAATCTCTGTCAGTAAATGTGAAATTTGGCATGAAATTTTTTGTTTCTTTTGTAAGTTTTCCCTAATTTCTTAGGGTGAATTTTAGAATGAACCTTCATAATCTTTGCTCTTGGAATTTTTTGGAAAACTTAATTGGACACCCCCCCCCCAAAAAAAAAAGCGACATTCAAGATCAAAATGGGTGCCATGTCGTACATGTGTGTGCTTAAAGTCAGTAAACACTTAAAGTGTATGAATTACCTTAAAGGAGAATTAACCCCTGAGTACAAATTTACTTATATTGAAAGGTGTAATATATTCCTACTTATTGGCCTAAATCATTTTCTAATAAGATATTAGAAAAGGGTATAAATAAAGATATTCCAACACCCGGTATCGTCTCCTACTCATTTCCATGGGGGCTGCCATTTTCTTGCTGATTTGGAGTTGTACATGAACCATTGAGAAATGTTCCGGTCAGGAAGATATTTTGAATCCAAGACCTAAATTGATTTTCTTCATTACCTAAAATCCCATATGTGACGAAAAATATAAAGTGGGTGTTTACATGATTTATAAAAATTAAATCTTTATAATGATACTTTTAAATTGTCTGGTTTTGCTTAACAAAAATCTGTTTTCTTGGGTTTGCCAAACAGAGCAGAACATAATATATGCAGCATGCATTCTGACTTTTCAAGTCCCATTATCCGAAAGCAGGTGAATGCATAGTTTGCCGCTATAGATGCTCAGGGAAGAAGCATCCATAAAATTTGAATTAATTTGCTCCGTCCATTGCGTCACAGTATGTAGAAAATAGATTTATATTAAGCGAATATCGATTTTCAACAGAAATATATAAGGAAATCTTCAGTTTAAAAATAAATTGACATATCTATTCTATATTTTTAATCTCAAATGGGTTTTTAATTTTGAAAAAGGCAATTGGGCATTTGGATTAAGAAAATCTTCTTGTACACATAAAAAAATGGCAGCCCCCATGTATTGCTAGCAGACGATACATATTGCTAGCAGATGATAAATTTTGCTCAGAAAATCTTGATTCGTATCGATCTCGTATATTTTGACGCGAAGCCATATAGTCTAACAAGTAGGAATAAATAACACCTTTGAACACTATCGTCTTTATTGTTTGAGGTTAATTCTCCTTTAAAAAATAATTTGTGTTCAGCTAGAATGTATAAAATCAACTTGGAAACACTTTACCTGGCTTTCTATGGGTTACCGTTAAAGAGTATGAAAAACATCAACGAAATAATAAAACCCTCTTGTGAGGAATCCTACTCTGAGTTTGGTTTTGCACGGGTTCTTTATTCTATGCGAGCGCTTACGGGGGTCTCGACTAGTCCCCTCACAAGTCGCTGATTTGTTTATTGGGAATGTATTTCAACTTGCAATATCTCTTTATAGAATCAAGATTTTGAAGCTCATATTTCAAATAATATAATATATATTATGACCTATATAAGGCATTTTAGCGGCGCATTAAAAACGCATATTTTTGTCCGCTTGATTTGCGCGTGCAATATGCTCTCATATTGCACGAAACGCTGAATTCCCCATAGGCTACAGTACTAAACTTGCCGTGCAATATTATGCCGTATTTTGTCTGGTCTGTTTGTGTGCGCGCAAATAATGCAACGCGTACACACATACGCACATGACGTCATAAAGAGGTTAAGTTAAACTTGTGTGATCACAATGAAATATGATGAGGGGCTCTATTAACTGAATGTGGTTGGTTAAAATGATTTTTATTAAGTTCTAAATCATTTCCTGTATAGGGTATAGATAATAATTATATTGGATGGCTTTATTTCATAGAATACCAGAAATATTCCACTCGTTAGGGCCAATATAGCACTCATCTTCGATTCGTGCAATATTGGCCCTAACTCGTGGAATATTCTCTGGTATCCCATTCAGAGCCATCCAATATAATATAAATATAGAATGGAACCCCTAATATACAGAGCTAAATATATATTGGTACACTTAAAGTCATTCTCACATGGGTATATTAATGATAAGTATTCTTTTTATTTCTCCCTTTTATATTCATGGATGTATCTTTCCATTTGGTTTCTCAGCAATTTTTTAGAGACATAGTCACATTTCAGCCACTAATATGAGTTTCATTATTTTCATGAGAATGTTACTCATTTCCTTAAAACTAAAAACCCTGTAGACCAATCTAAAGAGAATGTAACATTTTCTTACATCAATAATATGATGCAACATTATCTGAATGTTGGGATGTAATATCTAAAGTGCAAGGCTAATGATGCCCTTAACTCACTCTCACTGCTGCGATATGATCTTTGGCAAAGATATTGAGTGTATTATCCCATTATCTGACCTACATTCAATCACTTTCTCATTTTTACTCAACCTCTTTCTAATTTTTTTTACCTTGATCCTTCTCTTTCCACCACATATTCTCTAGTATACTTTCTCTAAATGCCTCTTGTTAATTTCTCTTTTTTTTTTTTATTTGTCCAGCCTTTTTCAAAAAAGTACATCACTTTATATTATTTTTCTGTTTCTTTATCCTATCAATTTTCTTTGTGTCATTACCTCTTGCTTTGCTTGAAACACTATAGTGTTGTATCATGTTGCAAAGGAAAGACATTTATAAGCATCTTTCCGTTTGTGTGATGATGTTGTGGTACACTTAGTTGAAGCAGATGTTCTTTTGATGCCTAGATTCGTTTCTATTTCTTGTTAATATTTTATGTGCACCTTCAGGTATTTTTCTATCTCTTTTTGCAATTTCGAAAGTGGTTGGAATCTGCTAATTAAGTGATTCCAGTAATATGAACATTTCAAAATGGCAATTAATGAATAATTTTTTATTTTGTCTTCAAGGAATGTTTGTAGACCTTCAAGGCAGAGTATATCCTTTGATTTTGCTCTCTTACAGAATATTCTCAAGTTGCTCTTATATCAACAAACCCCAAGATTGACAAGACTTATGAAATTAGGCTCTACACGGTTGCTATCTCTCTTGGGATTTGTAGTAAAATGTAAAAAAAAAAGATCCAGGCCATTTCTATTGTGCCATTTAGGTCAGCGGTTGAGATGATACGCCTGTCGTGCGTAAAATTAGGGGCATGGGCTGCTTAGCCAGTTAGAACAAATAACCTGCAGTTATTGAGCCTGACTTAAAGGTATACATCTCTGTAATGTTGAAAATGGCATGATTATCCAATGTCATAATACTTATGAAAGTAATACATATATCCCCTTCCCCATTTATCTTCAAGAAAACTTAATTTTTTTTTTAACTTTAGAGATGTACACACTAATATATTTTTTCCATCTTAGATCTACAGAAACCTTTTTTGCAGCATGATACTTTTGCTGATTTCCATAATTTATAAAAAAATTTGTTGTTTTTTGAAATATAACTTTATTTTTGTAGTGTTAGACTTGTGTTGAAACAGCAAGGAATCTTTATTTCAACTTGTTTATTATACTTTTCAGCATTGTTGGGATATCTTTATATTTAAGGCAAAGCATGGTTTCAGTCAGAAAAAAAGATAGTTGATTATATTCAGCTGCGATTGGATCACTTTTGAAATCCTTCCAGGGAAAATGAAACTAGAACTTTCCACCTCCCTAGGTTGATCACATTGCCCTCAGCACTTAAACAAACTCAAGAAGGAGAGGAGGAGAGCAACAAATATTTTGAAGAAGGTTGAGATAGTATGCATAGGCTCATGATTGTGATGAGAGAGAGAGAGAGAGATTGGAAAAGAGAAGCCAGAGACAAACACTTCTGCAGAAACTTACAGATTGCTTTGAAATGATAAAGTCAATACACTTCCAAGAAAGATATGCTCATGATAGACAATCCAACCTCCTGCTCCATCTCTCTCTATATCTCGCCTTCTATTCTGATAAGATGATTGATGAAAAATGTGCATTTCTAAGGTGACAAGTGGGCGTTATTGCCTGTATACTCAAGCGTTATCGACCAAAGATAACATGCTCTTCACTTGTACGGTGTGACAGTTGGAAAGGTCTGATGTGAAATATTATAGCTATGGAAAAACACTTTCATATCTTATGTAGATGAAACACAAGAATTCACATTATTCTTCAGGATTGAAGGACATGTGCCTACACTTGGAAGATGAAGAGGGAGAAGGAGAAGAGGAGGAAGAAGAAAATTGAAGGATGAGGAGGGGTATGGAGAGGATGGTGGGGGGGGGGGGGGGGGAAAGAAAGATAAAGGAAAAGAAAAATAAAAGGAGGAGAAGCAAGTTGAAACATGAGAATGAGGTTCGGATGGGAAGACAAAAGGACAAAGAAGAAGGAGGAGGGGGAGGGGTGGAGGAGGGGAGGAGGAGGAGAAGAAGAAGAAGAAGAAGAAGAAAGAAAGAAAGAGGCAACGGAAGAGGGGGAAGGTTATTGGAATGATAAGATTAATGTATTTTTGTGGAAAGAAAATGAATTTCTCCCTTCACTCTTGCATTATGTCGGTGGCACAGATTGGATGTGAAGCAAATAGAAAACACTTCCACATCTCATGTAGACAAAACATAACACTTTTGATATGACTTAGCATTATTTTGTTTCTTGGATTGAAGAATATTAGATAAGACTGCATTGAAAAGGGAGGAAGAGGAGAAGAAGAAGGAAAAGAAGACAAGGAAAGAGAGAGAGAGGAAGAAAACGGAGAAGGGTGAGGAGGCGAATGAGAAGGAAAATGAAGAGCCTAAAGGAGAGTGTTGAGCAGATGGAAATGGAGAAGAAAGAGAAGAACAGAAGAAGAATGTCATAAGAAGTAGGAGGAGGAGGAGGAGAAGGGTTTTGGAAGTTGAAATTTGCACTTGAAATTTAATCTCTCAACTCACACTGCGACAGTGGCATTGGTCATGTGTGAAATCTTATAGCTATGAAAAAACACTTCCACATCTCATGAAGATGAAAAAGCAATCATGACATCTAATGTTTCTACTTGAAAGTAAGATGAAGAGCCCTTGATTGTTTACTCCATGGTCTCCTGTTGGTGCCTTGCTAACATTGGAAGGTCAGTTTCACACTTAATTGAATTGCTCTACCATCTTGTGTTCTACTCAGAGTGACATGTGGGGGTGTTAGGTAGCAGATTGCATTAAGTGGATGTTACGTTGATTGAAGCGTGGGAGCACTCTGAAAATTGCTTTTGATGTAATCAATCACATTCATGGTTACGGTCATTACATGAATATGTCATTAGGCGGATTAAATTTCTATCATGTAGAATAATTCATACAACTAATAGTTCTGACCCTAAGTTTTTTAAAAGTAAATTGTCAAGGTGTTTATTTTTTCTCTCTGTTTCTGTCCTTGTCTCCTGTCTCTACCTTAGTGGTTTTGATGGTTTCACAGGGCTATATAAACGGGTAACCTCGCTAGTCATAATGACCGCTATTCATAAGGACCACATATTCATAAGGACCGCTATCCATAACGCGTGACTAAATGAATAGCTGTTTTGTATGAATAGTGGTCCATCTGAATAGCGAGCGAACCATAGACAAATTACCTCGCTATTCATACGGACCACTATTCATAACGCGTGTTAAATGAATAGCGGTTTTCTATGAATGGCGGTCCTTATGAATAGCGAGCGGACCCATTAAACATACCATGGTTTGGGGAAGGAATAATTGGATCAATTCTTTTATGATGCAACAAATGCTGTCTACAAACTTTGTTTTTAATTTAGCACCTGTGTATTTCAAGAATGGAGGTATATCAACAGATGAGACTGAAACACATTTATGTTGGCTTTATGGCAGTGAATATCTAAATGAACTTCATTGCCTACAAATCAAATCAATGACCCTTGAATACATGTCTTCACCTTTATAAGAGTACACTTTACAAAGATCAAGTGATCGATCTTGAAGAAATATACACAAGAGAGGCAAAATACACAAAAGATCATCATTGATAGCAGAAAAAACAGCACATTCTTCCTACTGGTACATCTACCTCAAACTATCGCAGCATTTTGCATAGGTACCTTGAGCTTCTCCGTGTATTGACTTAGGCTATCGGCAGTCTCGGAATGAATTGATTCTTTCCAATTACGGACAGCTGGGGAGAGAATTAAGTCTGTGTACAGCAGACTGAAGAGTAGACCAAGAGGTTTTCCCCCTAAATACTTAAAGGGGTTGTCCTTTACAAGGTTTTAAATGTGCATTCTTTGCTTCAGTCAGAGTTGTTGATTGTAGCTCACATGGATCTATCTAATGTTTATGCTTCCATGAGTTTAGAGCATGATGGTAACATTTACTTTTTCAGAATTGATTGAAACTGCTTACAAAGTACCAAAATATTTACAGTTGATATATTGCAGACATTTACACTATTCTTGCGTCCATCCTTAAAGGCCAAGTCCATCCTAGCAAAAAGCTGATTTGAATAAATAGAGAAAAATCCAACAAGCATAACACTGAAAACTTCATCAAAATAGGATGTAAAATAAGAAAGTTATGGTATTTTAAAGTTTCGCTTAATTTCGCAAAACAGTTATATGCACATCCTGCTCAGTATGCAAATGAGGGAACCAGTGACGTCACCCACTCACTATTTCTTTTGTATTTTATTATGTGAAATATAGAATATTTTAATTTCTGCAGATTTCACAATTAGGAAGCTCTCATTGAATTGTGTATAGGTTGCAACAATGGCAATTATACATGTTCAGCGAGGAATCAAACCTTGTTTCACATTATAACAAGGAAAAATTAAAATATTTCGTATTTCATGTAATAAAATACAAAAGAAATAGTGAGTGGGTGACGTCACTGGTTCCCTCATTTGCATACTGAGCAGGATGTGCACACAACTGTTTTGCGAAATTAAGCGAAACTTTAAAATACCATAACTTTCTTATTTTACATCCTATTTTGATGAAATTTTCAGTGTTATGCTTGTTGGATTTTTCTCTATTTATTGAAATCAACTTTTTGTTAGGGTGGACTTGGCCTTTAAAGTGATTTGGTAACTTTGTAGAAGCTTGATAAAATCTGAGCTGCCTGGCCTTACATGCTATCAGTGTATTTACGTAATATGGTGTCAAAATGAAGCTTAGGGGGGGAAAAAGCACTTCAAAATCATCATATCCTTCACAAAAGTAAACATATACAAGTGACCGGAAATGCCTCATTTCCCCCATAGACTCAGTGTTAGGCTAAAGCGTATGGCCATATACGCTTTCGTAAATGGGAGTATTCAGTCATAGATATCTTAATGATAGCATTATATATTTGAAAACTTTTCTATGCCTGGCTATATATTTATCCTTCTGAACGTCATTATACAAGACAGATATCAAAATTCAACAATTTATTAAATCAAGCCTCTACAAAGTTACCGAATCCCTTTAAGAGAATAAGAGGGAGAATGAAGTATAATCAAACTACATCTATTGTACAACTAAGAAATGTTTAGAATCATTACATGTTGCGAATTATCATAGGATGAAAGAAGTGTCGAAGCCCGTCCGATACTTCGAAACTTAAGTTACCACGATGTATACTGGTAATATTTGATTACAAAGCATAGTATATCATGTACAGAGCTCTCTGTCAAATTGTATTGTGCATTCTATCACTTAATTAAGTATGCAACTTTTATATTAGAGCAAGTGTTTGTTTCATCCATGCAGCATTTGCCCCAAGTTAAAAGGAAATGATGGCTTATGGGATGACCGCATGAACCAACTTGCCCTAACTTGCCCTGGAGATGAAACTTAATGATATTGAAGCTGGGCAAAAACAATTAGAATATTAGACTGATATGGTAATCAGATTCAGAGTACTTCACTGGGGTGTCACACAGCCTTCAACCCAGATGACATTGAAGGGAAATTTGCAGCAGTGAGAAAGGCAGTGACCTGTTTTTTGTTATCGATAACAAGTGTGTTATGGATTCAAGCTCTTTATTGAGCTATGAACACAAGCTTTGTGCATATAGAGGAGCATAATTGCTGTGCTCTATATGGGATCATTTCCCAGGAGAATCAATAATCTATACAGCTGAGTATTGATAATTTTATCCTTTATGGTGGCCTTGAGGTCTGTGAAAAGATAATTTTGTTTTTATAGAATTCCTTATAATTTGCACTGAATAGTACAAACAACAATCAAATTATACCTGCCATGTGCATACAATGGAAAATGTACAGTTGCTTAATAATCAATACAATGAACTTAGACTTGAAATTTAGGTAATTATGACTGATCATATATAGGTTACGATCAATCACCTGTAGAGTTGTCTCAATCGTTCTGGTTGTTCCTATATCGGTGTATGCAGTCATCCAGCATTTTATTTTAGATTTGATTTTTTGAGAGAGAGCATTATCTCTCATTTAGAAGTATGCCTGACAGTTTCTTGAGATACAGTCTTATTACCAGGACCCAAGATAACGTTAACAGAGAGATGGAACAGTAATAAAGTCACCCTTAAAGCCCTCAAGGATATCTGCATTGTTAGGAGAGGAACTCTTCCAGACTCTGTTGAGATACAGAGAATCATTAATTTTCACAGGCATTAGTACATAAAATGGAAATGACCTTAGAGCCCATTAAGTGTATCATAGCAACACAGAAAGTGGAAATAAATATACAGGAATAAGCTAACCTTTATAGAGAATCAGCATTTAATAGACATAGCTCAACCCTTCCCCTATCCAATGCATTGATGACCACTTAGGCATCCATATGCATCCCTAGACAAGGATGTTAAAACAAGCTGCTGCCCATTATCAGAAATGATAACAAACATTCAGGCCAAGGAGAATATGCAGGATATTGGTCATGTGATATGCGATAAGTGTTTTCTTGCACTTAACTGTAAAAGCAAGCAACATATGGGAGTAGTTTTTGCATACAAACAAAAAACATGTTTATAGCTTGGCACAGAATGTATGAATGCAAGAGGTAGTACACGCTATTGATAAAACATACAGGGTACTTTTAGATATGAATTTATATCTGCAATTTAGAATGAAATCACATGGAGAAATTGGGATCTGAAGATCTGAAAGTTGGCAGTATATAGATCATTAGGTATGATGAATATAATCTTCTGTTTTTGGTACCTGTATATTAACCATTTGGACTGAGTTTTGGTCATGTTATTTAAATGTTAATTTGTAGCTTTCAGTTAAGTTATAATTTCTACAAGCTGATGCTTGATGCTTACCCTATAACATCACTTCTTTCAAAAGAACATTGCTAACAAATAAAAATACTGTCAATGTTCATTTTCATCATGTTTTTTAATTGCACAATGTCTGTATGCCCCAGTGATTGAGTATGGTATATTTGTCATATCTTGCAGAAATTTAATAAATATTATCATAGTAGGATTCAGTATGTAATGGTGATCATGCATTTGG
The DNA here is from genome assembly GCA_025617745.1 of Heliocidaris erythrogramma. Lineage (NCBI taxonomy): Eukaryota > Metazoa > Echinodermata > Echinoidea > Camarodonta > Echinometridae > Heliocidaris > Heliocidaris erythrogramma. The sequence goes on from CM046856.1 coordinate 13,847,189, forward strand.
AATATGAATAATCAATAGATGTATATCACATTCATGATGTAAAGTGAACTCCTCAGAAATTCACCGAAGCTTGAATTTCAGCTGGACCAGAAATCTGCTATACCAATTGACATGTTTCCATGCGGGAATGTATTCAGTTAAAGCAATCAAATGAATATTATTAGATTGTATGAGGAGGAATGTAAAAACCAGGGTATCATTTGATACAAAAGTGAAATAAGACTGCTTTGACGTCATTTGCCAGACGATGTTGAGACTTGTCAATCATCGCTCTCTGCTTAGGCTGATATGGAAATTGTGAACTTGTCGATAAATTTCTTTCTTTTCTCTACTTGCCACCAGAGAAGGAAATATTCTGAGTCTTATATTTGTTCATTCTCTGTCTCTCTCTTTTCCCCTCTTTTTTTTCTTGGTTTTCTTGGTTTTGTTGGTCTTCTCTGATGTTTTTCCTGCATTTTACTTGTAGTCTCTTCTGCTGATCATTTTATAAAAGCAAAGGGCTTTCTTTCAAAAGCATAATCTCTCCCCCTCTCTCTCACCCCTTTTTTTCTTTCTTTTCTCTACTTGCCACCAGAGAAGGAAATATTCTGAGTCTTATATTTGTTCATTCTCTGTCTCTCGCTTTTTTTGTGTGGTTTTCTTGGTTTTCTTGGTCTTCTTTGATGTTTTTCCTGCCTTTTACTTGTAGTCTCTTCTGCTGATCATTTAAAGCAAATGGTTTTCTTTCAAAAGCATCTCTCTCTCCCCCCTTTCCTTCTTTCTTTATTTATCTACCTACTATTACTATATCTAGGCTACATTATATCAAACACTTGCTCACTATTTGTCTATGTTTTGTTTTATACTCTCTCTTACATTTACATATTTTACTCCTTACTTTACTCCTTCCAGTTCTGTGTACAATCTGTATTTTGTCATATTTTTTTCAATTTACAAAAAATTGCTCTGTCACTAAGTGCCCCTTTGATTTCCCAGGTTTCACTGAGTCCATCACAATTCAGGTATACATATTGAATTGCCATAGGGAGTTGATGAAGCTCTTGTCAAATCTGGAATAGCTCCCTCTATCAAATTTGAGAAAGCAGTGTTCCATATTTGTTGTTTCCCTGGCCCGATTCTTTTCCTTCCAGCTCATATCTTACCATAAAGGCAGTAATTGAGTATTGGTAACAACTGGAAATCTTTTTTTTTCAGACTTTAGTCATGTTAGGTTGATTAGATAAAAGCAAAAATTGACCATGAAATTGCATGATTGTCCTTCCTGATAAATGGGTTGAGGTTTGCCACATTGTTTTTAATGGAACGTTTATTTGCTCAAGAGTCAATGCAGCAATCTCACAAATTAAAACAGCTCCCTCTTTGGAACTATAGTGTACATGCCATGTTGGCAGGATAGTTTATTACTTCATTTTTCATTTTCCAGTTTTCTATTAATCTGGTGTAATTGCAGCCTTTTCAATTATCATTCATCATCTCATCAACTTTCCAAAGAGGTTTTAATGCCATTTTCTAACTTGGACTAATTTAGCTTGAGTGGTCCAAATTGTTCTTCATATTAAGAATAGAAATAGAATTCATACAATGATTACCAGGTAATTACTATGATAAAGAGGTGTTCAATTTGCCCTCATTAGTTCTTATGTCACCTTGCCTAAATTGAATCCAGGGAACAATTATAGTAAGAGCACTGTTACTCTCATCATGCAAAAAAAAAATGTTTCATTTTTACTTTATACTTGATACTTTCGAAACACAGAAGATATCATGTTATTTGGGGGGGGGGGGGGGGGGGGGATGATATACCGGTACATTGAACATTGTAAATTTTCATATTATTATGTAATCTAACCATTATTACTATACATTTTCCTAACAATACTCTTAATGGACATAATGACTGGTCATTGAAGTTAAAATTCATGACCCTTTTCTTTTCAATGTAAGAATATACAGAAGAAACCTTTCTTGCTGTCAGACTGCAAACTAGTTCCATTTGTCTCTGAATATGAATGCAATTCGTAGTCCAGACTAGTCCAACATCACTTTAAATCTTTGAAGAATTCAAGGAGTAAGAGTATACTCATTTTAAAGGTTTTTCATTCCAATTATGAATTATGATAATAATCTTGGATGCTGCATACATGTCTGAAAATATCAAATGCTTTAATAGTCTTAGTTTATCTTTATATTTGTTTTTGACAGCATTTAGCAAAGAAAGTTCCATTACAGAAGAAGCTGAGGACTCGGATGTAAGTAAACTATTCTTCTCTTTTTTTAAATTCTAACAAATTATACACTACATGAAATTGATCGCTATACAAGTTTTATGTAGACCACATTCTTTATGTTTTCTGTTCATGTGTGCACTGTTTTCTATATTTTGCTAATCACTAACCAAGTGAGCATCTACTTTGTGTGTTTGAGACCACCCAAGGATTTGTCTGTATCCTTTCATTTCATTTCAGTTTTTAGTGCTAGTTGTAGAAAATCATTCTTTTGCAGTTATATTCAGAAGAGAAGCATGAGGCACGCTGTCTAAAGTGCACCCTGTAAAGAGACAGGAAAAAAAGCTGCACGCCTTGAAACATATACCCAGTAGGCATTGGAACACCACGAGTGCAATATAATTTGATAATCTGATTTGGATTCAACTACAGAGGTTTTTTATGAGAAGTGAACCACAAGGTAGCTGAACAAACAAAGTGGCACATAAAGACATGCTTAGAAAGCAACCAAATGATTGTTTTAAATCTTTAATCTACTACATAAAGTGTTCCCATACTTGTGAATATTATGATCTAGAGCTAGTTTATATTCCTAATCTGCTGATACTATGCAAGGTGATAGTTACAGGTCAAATTCCTACAAGGCTCCACCAATTCTTATGATTATCTTCAGAAGACAACTTGTGAAAGCCTGTGAAGGTAAGAGAAAGCTTGTATTTCATCATCTGAAATTCATGAGGGAGTACCCTTCTCTCGTTACCATGGTAGTTACTGACATCCAGGTGCGTTCACAGAAACGTTTGGCAATCTCTGTATTTGTGTGTGGATGGAAGAAAACTGTCTGCGAATGGCAGTGACATCATACCCACTGATTGACCCTTTGCTCTGACTGGAATACTGAAAATTCCTGGCCATTTCGCTGTAACTATTCTTATGATGAATCATGACCTAGATCATGAAGAGTTTACATAGTATAATTTTTATATCAAATCCTGTTGCAGTCTCTTTCAAATCTTTTTTTTTCCTGGTCATGAATTGCATTGGGGACTTTAGTCACAAGAGACAGAAATGAACAAGTTATGTTGCAGATACCATTTTTGAGACATCTAGCTTTAAAGGGAACTGTGGATAATTATCACTAATTTGTTATATGGTACTGTACTACTGTATGTATCAAAGATGCTGTCTTCGAGTCATGAAGCAACATTGTCCCATTCCTATAACCCCTAAACCTAGCATAAAACTTAATCACAACCCTAACCCTATATCTTTAACAAAATAAAGCCTGGAGCAAATTCCGCTGGAGCATATTGTCGCTGAATTCACGAAGTGGCACAACGCCAAAAGTAGCGTAAAATATTCAACTTTTTTCAATTTTTAGCATCTATTTACCATCATTTACTGCAATAAATCATATATACCTACCTATTATGCCTGTAGTCTTGACTACGGGACCCCTTCGAGAATTATCACACATGTGTCACAATATTGTGCGCACCCCCCGTAATCCTATTGTCCCCTTCGCCACTCACGCGCGTCAATACGCTACGGCCATCTTCCTCTTTCTTGCTCGCCCCCGACGAGTTAGGACGTATAGTCACAGCGCTCCTGAAATCAGGTCGTATAGTATCTTTTTGGTGCGCTTTTTCACATAGTTAAAGCACTTTTAGGTACCTATATTCGTTTAGATTATAGTACTTTGTGTTTTATTAGTCACTCTTGCCGATTGCAAGGGATTTTTTGATTCCCTTCCTTGGCATTTATTTTTCTCTTTCACGGTCAGCCCCACGTAGATATTTCCGTGTTTGCGGGTGTTTCCGTTTGTCACCGAGCCTTCGGGTTCGGCGTTTATTCTTACGGTTTTTAGGCTGTGAAAATTTCTTTAGTGCGTATCTCCCAAATAATTTTACCCTTATTTACTGCATTCAGTTGAAGTATTTCTTAATTTGAAAAAGTATACTTTATTGTCTGTTTTATTGCAGTGGTATGGATTCGGAAGAAGAAGCAGCTAGGTCAAGGAGACCTGCTTCTTCCGAAGAGTCGTCTAGCAAGACGACTCGGCCTTCCAGAACTCCCCCGAGTACTGCGGTACACGGGGGAGGGAGGAGGGCTAAGGGTAAGTTGCCTAGTGGTGTTTCCTTGCAGAGTTTGCCAGTCTCGGAGCTTGCGGCTTCGGGACGGGTGGCGTTAACTGAATCGGGATTGTCAACTCCGAAGCCCGTGGTTTCGGGGTGGGTGGCGTCAGATTCTAGTGGTTTGGATATCTCGAATCCAATCCCCCGGTCGCTGAGACCAGAGGGGGGGGCTGTTGTTTCCCGTACGGTAGCGTTCACTCGCTCTGATCCGTTAGGGGAGACGCGCCCCACTACTGCAGGGCAGCCCACGGGCTTAGTCCATGTTGGTCTGGGTTCTCAAACCCTAGCCCCCGGCAAACGCCATATGGGGGAACGAGTACTTCCTGGGCTGTCTACATTGCCAGCTAATGGGCATGCTCGAGCTAACAATTATGGACGCTCTTCGGAGCAACAGGTGTTTTCACCTGAGTGCGTGACTACTTGTGCTCCCCTATTGCTGCTTTCGAGCGGTCCAATAGCGGGTTCACACGCCTTTAGTAGTCATCGGGCACATACCGAGTCATCTCGGTCTGCCCACGCACTGGGAGCTTTTAGCTCCCAACCCAAGGCTACTGCATCTTCTTGCTTAGCCAATATGGGTGATTTGGGCGATTCTCTAGGCTTACGCCATGAGCGCTCCAATCCCTTTATGGGAAGTGAACGCCCCTCCGCGGAGGGATCGGTTTGTGTTTCCGAAGAGGCTTCGGGGACCCGAACGAATCCGATTAAGCGTTCTAAGAAAAGGGTTTCGGCTACGACTTTTGTCGAGCCAGCCAAGAAAAAGGCCAAGAAGAAGGCAAAAAGTGGCAAGGCTTTGCCGGCCTCTTGCCCGTCTGACCTGGCTAACCCAGCTAGCTCCTCTCAAGCTGACATGTTCAGTATGATGCGGGCTTTTGCTCAGAATCAGGGTTGGTCCTTTGTACCGGCTACTTCAACCCTGACTTCTGTCCCTATTCAGGGATCTCGCCTTGAGTCTAATCAGCCTTTTGTGATTGATTCCTCTTTGTCTGAGTCAGATTCGCATGTGCCTCCTATTCCCGCGGCCCTTGGGGCTCCGCCGGGCGAGGAGACTTTTGTTGAACCATGCGGGGCTCTGCCTGCGGAGGCCTTTGTTAGTGCTCCTTTGTCTCATTCCACTCGGGTGGAACCAGATTCGGATGTGGCTTCTCAAGCTTCGGTTCCCGAATCGCTTGGGCAGGCGGAGTCTCAATCGCTTGCTCTTCGCGGGGTAGAAGCGATTGCTTTGTTGTCCAAATATCTCCCTGAATTCCAGTCAACCCGCGCGCAGGGTTCGACTTCGCGTTGGAAATTTAAGCAGCAGGATTCCTCTGAGGGTATCGCTCTTGAGGAGGTTTTCAAGCTGGAGTATGACCGCATTGAGGCCGCGCTGTTGATTAAGCGCTCTAATGCGGTCAAGGGTAAGGCCTTTGCCTTTTGTTCTCAGGACCAAGACAGCTTTTTTAAGGCTAAGACTCTGTCTCCTGAGATTTTGGAGGTTGGTCGTCGCTTACGGGCGACTAATCCGCTTACCTCCGCCGCTTTCAAGGCGGAGGATAAGATCTGGTCTAATATTGAAAACCAGGTTAGGTCGGGGATGCGTTTGTCGGCGTTTCAAGGGTTTCTCTCCGACCTTAGGTCCAGGGCGGAGGAGTTGAATGTTACCGATGGTGACAAGCTGATTATTGACGACCTGTTGCATACTCTTTTTTGTCTGCAGTGGTCGCAGCTTTCCACCGCAGCTGCTTCGGCTACGTTCCGTCGCAGGACCTCGGCTCTCTCGGCACTGGGTGTTAGAGAGTCGGGCATTGCTCAACTTCTCCGAGATGTTCCGTCTCGGGGTCCTTCGCTTTTTGGTGGTAAATTCGCTACGGTTTTTCAGAGAGAGATCGATGCGCGTAAGCAGATCTCGGATATGACTAAGCAGTTTCACACTAGCTCTAAGCCAACGCGGGCCCCTGTTCAGCGTAGACCTGCTGGTCCCGTTTCGGGTCAACGCAGTCGCGTGTCTAGGGTCCCGCCTCCTGAGCCACAGCCAGCTCCTTCTCGTGGGAGAGGGAGTCGTGGCAGGGGCATTTTGAGAGGTACTCGTGGTAAGGCGATGGCTTCGCAGAAGGCCAAGCCTGGGTTTTGATGTTTTTCCCCGAGCGCTTGTTCAACCGAATGTGGTAGGTGGCCGTCTTCACGCGTTTCTCCCCGCTTGGGAGGCCATCTCCGGGGACGCGTTTGTTCTCTCCGTCGTGCGAGACGGATTCTTCATAGATCTTTGCGCTTCGCTCCCGGAGGGGCTATAAGAATTCGGTCACCTCCCATGTCTGCCCTGTCTCGATCTCATGCTTCAAAGGAGATCGAGTCTCTTCTGGAAAAGAGGGCTATAGAAAGGGTAAGAGACAGGCCGTCTCTTTCCCTTTCTCCAATATTTGTTATTCCCAAGCGCTCGGGAAAACTTCGTTTGATACTGAACCTAAAAAGGATAAACAAATTTATTCCTCCGGTTCATTTTTGGATGGAGACTCTTGCCTCCATTCTTCCGTTGATCAAAAGGGAAGACTACGCGGTCTCGATAGATCTCAAGGACGCGTACTTTCACATTCCCATTCATCGCGCATCTCGCGATCTTCCGGGGTTCTCCTTCCTCTCGGAGACTTATCGTTTTCGGGCTCTTCCCTTCGGGCTGCGCCCGGCCCCTCGGGTTTTTACTCAAGTTGTAGCGGTGCTAGCGGCCTTTCTGAGGCGTCGCGGCCTGCGGTTGTTTTGTTACCTGGACGATTGGCTTCTCCTTGCGGAGTCGCGCGATTGTTTGTTGGACGAGACTCGTTTGCTCGTCTCTCTTACTCAAGACTTAGGTTTCCTAATAAATTGGGAAAAGTCAGAGTTAGTCCCCACTCGCAGCCCAGTTTTTCTGGGGGCGGTGTTAGACATAAGGAATCAGTTAGCTCGGCCCAGTCGAGACAGGATTCTCACCATTGTCTCTGCGGCTCGCAAGCTCTTGCTGGCCAGAAGAGTCTCGGCCAGACAGTGGCTTCAGTTTCTAGGTTATCTAGCCAGTCTAGTCGATGTTTTAGAGGACTGCCGGCTCCTCATGAGACCCTTTCAGAGACATCTCCTCAGGTTCTTCAAGCCGGGAAAAGACTCTCTTTTGGTCTGGATTCCAGTACCAGTAAAGATCAAGTCTCTTCTCGCTTGTTGGACGAGCGAGGTGTTTCTCGCGTGAGGCAGGTCCTTCTCTGCCCCTCTTCCGTCGATATCGGTTTCGACGGACGCCTCTCGGTTGGGGTGGGGAGGACACTGCAACGGCAGCACGGTTGCGGGGGATTGGTCTCATCTTGGGACTCTTCCTCATATCAATGTCCTGGAGTTTATGGCAGTTCTGTTGACCTTGCTCCATTTCAGAAGTCGACTTCTCAGTCGTTCGGTTCTGATTCTCACGGACAATGTTACTGTGGCGGCATATATCAATCGGCAGGGAGGCACTCGTTCGGTTGCCCTGAATGCCCTAGCAGCTCAGCTGTGGAGGTGGTGTCGTCGCATGGCAATCACACCCGTGGCCTCTTTCATCCCCGGTCGGGAAAACCTCATTGCGGATTTTCTGTCCCGGGGCAGGTATCTTCCATCGGAATGGATGCTCCATCCGGAGGTATTTTGCCGCATTCGCAGTTGCCTAGGTCCACTGGAAGTGGATCTATTTGCGTCGGTGCTAAATCACCAGCTGCCGAAGTATTGCTCCCGTGTTCGCGATCAGGGAGCATGGGCTCTCGATGCTTTCTCCCTCAGCTGGGAGAACCTTCAGGGATTCGCCTTTCCTCCCTTCCAACTGATTCCGCGTGTCTTGCGGAAAATCAGGGAAGATCGGGCGAGGGTGCTTGTAATAGCTCCCTTTTGGCCCAGGAGGAATTGGTTTCCGGAACTTATGAGCCTTCTAAGGGCTCAACCGTTAGTTCTCCCGTTAAGAGCGGATCTGGTGTTACAGCCCCTATCGGGGATTCTTCACCACAATCCGGAGTCTCTTCATTTGACTGCTTGGCCCCTGTCAGGGAATCTGCAAGACAGTCGGGTCTCTCTGATAGAGCCGCGGACTTTTTAATGTCCAGTCGTAGGGTTTCTACTAGGGAAATTTACAATTCCCGTCTCTCGGTCTTTTTCCTTTGGTGCAAAGAGAGAAATCAAACCCCTTCTAAGGCTCCTATTGGTTCAATTGCGGATTTCTTAATCTCGTTATTTGACAAAGGGAGATCTATTTCTACTATCCGAGGCTACCGTTCGGCGATCGGGGCCATTCATTCGGGTTTTTCGGATGGTTCGGGGATTTCCAATTCCCCGCTACTAAGTGGTTTGATTCGTTCGTTCTTTCTGAAACGACCTTCGTTTTCTAAGTTAGTGCCGTCTTGGAGTCTGCCTAAGGTCCTGGAGGCCTTGGCGAAACCTCCTTTTGAACCGTTAGGTGAAGCTTCGCTTCATCATCTTACGGTTAAGACGCTCTTTTTGGTAGCTATTGCCTCTGGGCAGAGGCACAGTACTCTTCATGCTCTCTGTCTTACTCCTGGTCATGTTCGCTGGGAGAGAAAAGGTGTTAGGTTGATTCCTAGGGCTTCTTTCGTTGCCAAGAATCAGACAGCTACCTCCGGTCCTGTTGAGATTTTTCTTTGTCCGCTTTCTGACTTTTCTTCGGTGCGTGAGGACAAAGTTTGGTGTCCTGTTAGGGCTCTCAAATGGTATATTGATAAGACTAAGTCTTATCGTAAGGATGATCAGTTGTTCCTGATCACTAGAGAGCCTTTTTCTCCTGCCTCTCTTGATTCCATTTCTAGATGGATCGTTGAAGCTATTAGGGCCGCTGGCACAGAGGCTCTTTTATCCGACAGTAAGCCTCGTGCTCATGATACTCGTAGTGTCAGCACTTCTTGGGCTCTGTTTCAAGGTGTGGCGCTTGTTGATATTTTGAAGGCTGCTTATTGGCGTTCGCCCAATTCCTTCATTTCTTGCTACCTTAGGGATATTCCCGCAGGTGAAGCTTTGTTTGCGTCAGCCACCTTGAAGGCCGCTGTGTCTTCTTTGTAGTCTTTGGTGTAATCCTATTTCCTTCCGCTCGAAACATGCCTCCCGGTCTTTGAGTTGGCGCTGGTCTGGCATAATAGGTAGGTATATATGATTTATTGCAGTAAATTTGTAAAATCAGCACTGATTTTCTTATTTACTATATAAATCTATATACCTACCTATGACCCTCCCTCCTTCCCCGCTCCTTGCAAGCAACATGTTTCTTCTTGGGGTTGCTCGCAAAAGAGGAAGATGGCCGTAGCGTATTGACGCGCGTGAGTGGCGAAGGGGACAATAGGATTACGGGGGGTGCGCACAATATTGTGACACATGTGTGATAATTCTCGAAGGGGTCCCGTAGTCGAGACTACAGGCATAATAGGTAGGTATATAGATTTATATAGTAAATAAGAAAATCAGTGCTGATTTTACAAATTCATCACATAACGAAGTTTCAAGTATCAGTTTTGCTTTATTCTGCAAAAAAATGACACAAACCTCAAAAAGGCCAACCATTTAATTCACGAAATGACAACGTTTTTTACGTTATGGTGAATGGAGCGCACGTATGAATAAAGAGCCCACACAGTACACGCATGCATCCAGTGTGTTACTTCATGAAAAAGTAAAAAGCAAATTAATGTGTAGCGCGCGGCACAGACTGTCGTGTCACTTCACGAATACAAAAACACATACGGTGCGTACCCAGATTACACATATTTTTTTTTTCACGAAGTGGCACACAGTGACACGAATGTTTGCAGCCTTGCACTACTAACATTTCATATGAACAACTCTATTTTTCTACAATGGGTAAACAAGATTCTTCTCACTTCGTGGATTCAGCGACAATATGTCGGACCACCTTTCCAACATCGACATCGGCAACCCGTCCAAGAAAACATCTTTATCTGGATATTGGTAGCTACCATGTTAACAAGATAATGAAATGAATGCTTTTTCTATCTCTTTAGGCCTTCACTACCTCTACGGGCCTTTGCAGGTTGTTTTCTCAAAATAATTTGAAAAAGGAGCCATTTGTCAATATCATCTGCTTAGAGCCAGAACTCTGTAAAACATAACAAGCTAATGCCCTTTTGTCTCGCCGCAGACGGTATGATGTTATTCGTAATTGCTTCTGTGCCACCTGATTCAAAAACATTTTTCAAAATGTTTTTTGTGGAGTAATAGTTATAGATTTCTTCATTGGTCCTTGACATTATATCGTTATAATGGAATTTCTTTCAATTTACCAATCCCTAAGGATTTATCAGAAGTGCAGTTCAATGTTTCACTCTCTGTTTAATAGTCATTATATGGTAGCATAGGCCTACTTTCTCAACTATAGCCAATGATGAATCGACTAAAACATTCAGTTTAGTAGAGAGGAATCAAAGACTACACTTCTATTCAAAGTGAAATTTACTGATATAGAAAGCAATACTTTATTCATGTTTCCAGGAAACCTACATAATGGACGTCTAGACTTTCAATATACAATGTATGTGTATTGCTTATACCTGGTCATTGAAGTTACAGCAGTGTGCTATATTGTTTTTACACTACTTTGTAGCACTCTCCTATTTGAGTCAACTTTCCAGGATGGAACAGATGTACCTTAACCAGTTGGATATCATTTTATATTGGTATATGGTGTGAGTTCATAACGAGCAAACCCAGAATTCAACCCTAACTGTTGTTGCCATCATATACATTTAATCAAAGATGCTCCCATTGTAGCTTATCATGTTTTCTTTAATTTGACACCTTGATCAATAAAATCCGACCATGGACAGCTGAACAGTAACATTTTTCCTGATTCATGTCAAATTTGCCTCACCCAAGCTTTTAATGAAATAGAGGTTCAATCTAAGGTTGATTAAATGGTGTCTCTTCCGTTGAATGCACTCCCAAATAATAAAAGTATCTCCTGAACACCGTTCAGCCAAAACTTGGGCAAAGACCATTTTGACATGCTTTTTAAAAATGGCCAGTGCTCAGTCATCCATTATCGCATTTTGGTAAACAGCCTAAAAATTTAAACAAGACATAATCAGCTATCGTACCATAATAATACATTTCACCTGAAGCTACACCTGAAGCTACAGAGAATGATCAGCTCCAACCATCTTACAGATTTCATCATGGAGCTCCTATACACTAGATCATTTGTTCTCTTCACAGGAGATGGTCAGTGCAGCCGCCCGCATCGCCTCAAAAATGGTGTTGCTCAGGGCTCCGTCCTTGTGCCGACACTCTACAATATCTACACTGCTGACTTTCCTGCCACCTCTGCCACACGATACATGTACGCAGATGATGTTGCCCTCACTGTTTCAGCCACTCAAGTGAGGGAAGCAGAAGAAAGCCTTTCCTCTGATATGAATACCATCTGTCACTACCTGAGAAAGTGGAGGCTTAAACTGTCTACCACCAAAACAGTTTCATCGATCTTCCACTTACGCAATCACATGGCTAGCTATCAACTGAAAGTAAAGCTAGACTCTGCTCTCCTCAAATTCGACCCAACTCCTACTTACCTTGGAGTTAAACTGGACCGTAGCCTCACCTTCAAAAACCACCTCTCAAACATGAAATGCAAAGTTTCCTCCAGAGTGGCCCTAATCAGGCGCCTAGCCGGCATGAACTGGGGTGCTTCCTTTAACACACTCAGGACCTCTGCCATGGCCTTGGTACAGTCTGCAGCAGAGTACTGCGCACCTGTTTGGACGCAGAGTGCTCACACCCATAGAATTGATGTTCCTATCCATGAGGCTATGAGGCTTATTTCGGGTTCTGTTAGATCCACTCCTCTGAGTCATCTGCCATTCTTGTCTGGGATCCAATCCCCACAAGTCCGCCGAGACATCACCTGCAGACGACTTTACAAGAAATCTGCTAAGGAAAATCACCTCCTGCACCACATCCTCTACGAAAAGGAGGCCCCACACAGGCTGCGGTCAAGGAAGCCCTCCGCACATTCCTTGAAAATCTGGAAGAAGCAGAACCTCCAACTTCAGAAATACCAGAGCGGCCCCAGCCTTACTTTGATGCCTGGACATCTCACCCCCCAGGTTGCAAACTACCAAGAAAGCCCTGGGTACAACTGAACAGATTGTGGTCTGGTTTTGGCCGATATGCAGCAACCATGAAAAGATGGGTAATCACAGACTCTGACCTCTGCCCATGTGGACAAGTACAAACCCATGTACATGTTATCAATGAATGTCCCGTGATGAGACCCCCATGCCCACTCACAGAGGTAGACAACCCAGACCTGGTCACCTACCTCAGTAACTGCTCAGTAACTGCCAATTTTGACTGATGTGGATGACATACGAGAGAAGAAGAATTTCAGCAATTTCACAATGTCTTTTTTTTGTTATCGAGATATTGGGGCTTGAATATAAGTTTCATTTTTATATACTAATACTGAATATGCATATAACATATTCTCAAGTGAGAGGTATCTCTTACTTACTTATTATATGGGTTAACATTACCAATTACAACTGCAAGACAGTCCAGTCATAATAATTACATGTCCTTGCACAAATATTGATCTCTTTCAGTATTTTTAGAAGCAAGAAAATCCATGGTTATTATTTTGCATTGGCATTCAAACATTATTGATTGGTTTCAATCATTCCTTTTCCTTCAGACAAGGAAATCGCAATATGTTTGCAGAACAGTCCCATGTTGGGTGATCCTGGCCATCTGGCAGGTGATCATGTTGCATTAGGAATATAGGTTACTGAGAGGTCTCCTGTGATGTAGTACCTGTGGTACGGTTTAAATATTACTGATTTTATGTTGAAAATAAATCTTAAGTTCAGATGATGGAACTGTTTTGATAGTTTTAAATTATTTGTAATGCATTAAATTGGTGGGTTGGATTAGCAATATGGAAAAAAAGGAAAAATTGAAAGTATTTGGTGCAAAACATATTCATTGAAACCAAGTGTTCTATTTCTCAATACAGGGTTTGTACGACTAGCGCAATAATTATCCTTTTTGTTATATTTTGCTCATTACTTCGCTGTTTTACATTCATTATTATAATAAATTATTATATGTTTTACATTATTATACTCGGAACACTCAGTGTTAATTTGGTTTCACTTTTACTTTCCATCATTACCAGAATAGATGATTACCTTTAAGGTTCTTTTTACATATTTAATGGCCTCTATGTTATGATCAGTAATGTCAGTAATGATGATGTGCTATAGAATTCTGTTCTATTCAATACATGTGTCAATTGTCGCATAATAACTTCATATCTCCTGATGATGATTAATTTTCAATTTCCCCTTAGAGAGTAGTCTGAATTGCCAATCAAGCAATTTTTATTGATATTGATCAGTTAAAGTGAAAGCTCATATTTCATGTCGATATTATAGAGAAGAAAGTACAGTGGGGTTTATTGTATGATAAGCAGTTGCCTTCATTAGGCCTACATGTATGTATGATTGCAAATGAATTATGCCTATTAGGCAGGATTGATAGAAAGGGATGCGTGCTTGGCAGAGTCATGTCAGTCCAAAGAGATATTATTAGATGCACTTATCACAGCGAGGTCGACAAGCAGAGTGGTTTTGTGAGGTTATGAAGGTAGTAGATGGATGGGTTTCCTCTAGAAATGTGATACTTGTCAAATTCTATTTGTCTCTTGCTGGTTAAAAAACGGTGGAATCCAAGCCAGCTTGCAGATGATATGAAAAGTACAAGCATCATCATCGGCGCATTCCTGCTACTGTTGAGAAAGAATCCGTGACTGGTGAACGCTAGCTAGCGGCGGCGGCGTGTGCTGCATGTATGAGCTTCACACATCAGAGGAGCCAGGTTCTATCCCTAATCTCACCTTACCCTTGACGTCGAGGCACTGCTTCTTGAAACGGTGGACGACTCTTCATCTAGATGTGTAGGAATCGGGTGGGATTGCTGCTAATTGAGAATGCCTTGCAGGCGTTGACGGATGTCTCCTTCGTGTGGCCAATTTGCCTGTGAAGCTTAATCCGTGTACTGCGGGGCTCATACCTGGTATATCATCCCTCGGAGAAGGGGGAAAGGAAGAGGCAAAGTTTAGCTTCTGGAGAAAGGAAAGCATCAACACTGGCAGGAAAGGGGGTTAAGGAGAAAGGAGAGAATGATCGGTGGAGGAGGAAGTTGTTTTTAGCTTGTGTGTTTCCTTGCAATGGTCGGCATGGGGATGGCAGTGAATACAAATGTGTAAGTACGTCATGAAGTATGTTTCACTGCAACAGAAGTGAAGTTTACTTGACGAGTTGTCAATCTCTTTTTATTATTTTTTTTTTTCATGCAGCTAATGTCATGCAATGTTACATTTAAAAAAAAATTCAGTTAAGCCTTGTCACTTTGAGCTATTCTAGATGGAGAATGGTAATATTGTCTGAGAGAGAGTTAAGTTACCTCTTCATGATATTCAGTGAGCTGCAAACGTCTGGTATCCACAATGTTTGGTTCATGAACTTCTCTTATTCTCATTCAACATCAACTCACCGATACCTCATTTCGTGATTTTATCACTTGCTTCCGTTGTTGTACTTCAAATAAACAATTTCACACATTCATCTCTATCTGTAAACAGCAAAAAGCATGTATCTTTTTGTTTGCTTATTATGTTGTAGATTTGTTTATTGATTGATTTTGATTTCATATTGGATGCTAAAAGTGTGTAATGATAATTGAGCAACTAGGAAACCAAAAAAAGAAGAGGTCTATCCACAGAACATATTACGGTAGTCATGGTTAATGCTGTACAGAGAAACAGTGTTAGCTTTGAACCAAGGACTTCATAATTCAAGACCCCACTGCCTCACACCTTTAAATACATTTCTTATGGATGAAGGATCTTAGAGATTGGGTAATTGGCCATTTACTTTTGATCTGACTGTATCATCAAGCTTACATTATATCTGTCTTCCAAAAGAGGGTTATTGATAAATCTGTTACACTGTCAAAATTTCATTAAATATAAAGTTGAGTTCTGGTCATGATATTGAATTGTGAAAGAAACTGTCTCAAAGCAGAATTGGTGTATGCTGTAAGGTTTTGGAATGTGTAGCACGTAAGAATTGGTGTAAGGTTTTGGAATCACCAAAATGATAAGAAATTGACTCAACCCTGCTGTGATTCACATGCACTGCACACAGAAAGATGTATATGGGACTACACATATATGTTTGGCCCGAACATTTCAGCTGTTTCTTGTCATATTTTGATTGCGAGGGCATTTGAAGAGCAATCCTTTTCAGGGGACATATTTACTATGATCTTCCAAACTAACATAATAAGAATGAGAAAGCTCACAAATTATTGTTTTACCTTTCCTAGAACTCACGCTTCCCTTTAAAGGCTGCTCATCCTGTATTGCTTTGATATGTCTCCAGGCTGTGAGCACAACTGACTCCCAAAGTGGAGAAATTGTTACCAATTTATTAAGGATTGGTTCTGGCTTTAGTTGATATTGAGGATCATTTAAGTGCAAGGGTCAGCTTGTCCGTTTTCGCACTTCATCAATTGATCCAACTCATTGATTCCTGTATCTCAAATAGGGTGTTCTTCTGTGCAGAGGCCAATAGTTGGTGTCATGAGTCAAAGCTAAAATCCATCTTTTAGACATGTACCTACAATATATTGCTCTAGTTGGTATTGAAAAAAATCCCCCTGCCCCCCCCCCCCAAAAAAAATAGAGAAGAAATTCCAGCAGAAATACATGTCTTATAACAGTTCCCTTAATATAATTCTTTGTGAAGCTGAAGGTCTGAGTGATGTAAAATAAAACATGTGGTTAGCAGAAATTCTCAGCTTGCTAGCATCCTGTCATAGTTACTGTATAAGCTGATATTTTCGCGTACAGATATTTTCGCGAATGGCGACCTCTGCCACATATTCGCGTGTTGTTAAATTCGCGTTCAACAACACACAACAGATCTAGAGAACTTCCGACATCAACCAGTTTACGATCATTTTGTTTGTAAACACTTAAAGCTCACAAGTTTGTTCTCGCTATACACACAACTCCCGACACATACTAGTACTACCACAGTATGTACATGTATACAGCACTGTATTGTTCGCCTTGTAAAAATGTGCTCTCGTAATGTTGCATGTTCATATGAGAATATTTTCGCGTGTTGTTAAATTCGCGGGTGATCTTTCATTCGCGAAATTCGCGAAAATAAAACCCTCGCGAAAATAACAGCTTATACAGTACTAAAATATGCCAAAGCTAGCATTAATCGGCTTGTGGTGATTTCTCCACTTGTACTGTTTGAAACCATTTTGCTTCTCTGGGAGTGGAAAATGTGCGCAGATTGTGTGCAGGCAAGACTTTATAATGACCAGGGTAATTTTGAAGCGCTCAGAGACATATACCGTAGTGCATGCATTACTCTCTTTATAAATCAAGAGTACTTTTACCACTGCTATTATTTTCATCTTGCAGAAACCTCTTTACCAGAAGCAACTCAAATCATCTCTCTATTTCTTCCTCTCTCAACAGAGCAATTACTAAAATTGTGGTGTGTCGGTACCAGCAGATTTTCTTTCATCAAAACTCTAATAGACAAAATAGAAGCAGCTGATGTCTTCTAATACTAGTATTAAGATAACATGTGTATCTAGGATATGCTTTTGCTTTCAAATCATTAGTTTATAGCCAGGAGGACATTCACTCATATATTTTAACATGCTGGTTGTCGCATAGATTATTTGTGTTTCATTAGACATTGATGGTTTTGATTTGAACAGCAGAACAATTCAGTCTGGGAGCTTGTAATTCTACTGTGATAACTGCATCCATGTAGTCATATAACATTAATTTATTAGTTCAGAAAATGTCAACAAATATCACAGTGATATGAGTTCACATTTGAAGTGATATTTCACAATATGTGATTGAGACATCTCTTTATGTTGACTGGTCCAACTTTTTGGTGAAGGAATAATAATTCATAAAAAGGCATGAATGATAAACAATGGTGTTGTGATTTATCTGGAGCAGTTAAGTGCTGTAACACAATACCCTATGTGACGTCATGTGAACTAACACCTATCCTCCTCGCCATAAAATATTAAAAAGTGATATTGCTCTCACTGAAAGATTTTTCATTATGTGATGAAATGCTTTGGCTGGTAAATATACTTCCTTATATGAACTTGTTTTCTAGAAATATAACCTACATTTAGTTTATGATATATTGTTTGTAAGACAATGTTCCTGACTGGCTATAAAATATGGCTGGTAGTTTGGGGGCAAGAATTAACATTTTAAAAGAAAATGATGGATGTATTATTTGATGGAATATACTTTGGTGGTAGCTTGCTTGTTTTAAATAACATAAGGTTCTATTTTCTAAATTACGTTTGGAATAGTAGAGCGAAATGTTGAATCAATGATTTGGTTTTGTTTTCTTTCATTCATGACAAGGGATGGGATTATGATTTGGTCCGGAAAAATAGCTCTGTCATAGTGAACAAAACATACTTTGTAGTTGTGTAACACGAATGTCAATTTTAAAAAATGTGCTTAAAATGTTACATTTTAATATCACTTTGCAGTACAAATAATCAAAAAGTACCCGAGCATGAAGCACTTCCAACCATATAAACTGGCTTAATACATATTGTTGAAAATACTTAGTGAGTTTATGTAAATGTTAGGGTAACTTTTGGTTTTATTGCAATATGAAAAGACATGCTTCTGTCATTGCTTATATTGTATTGTGTGTTTCTCTTGATCGTATCATCTTTTTTCCTGTCTGAAATGGATGTATGTAGCAATCACTATAAATAAGGGATGACCTGGAGAGCGTTTCATCTAGCATTTTGTCAGTGATTTTTACTGACAAAATTGCTCTCAGCCAATCAGATGCAAGGATTTCAGTAGCTTATAACAGTTGTCGGTAAAAATCACTGACAAAACGCTTCATGAAACGTTCCCCTGATGTGCCTTTGGTTCTATAGGGGTCTCTTGGTAACCTCTCTAAAAAAGACGTAAGTAAAGTTTGAATAAATTATGATACCTCTTAGAGAGATATTGACAAAGAAATGGAGACTGGGATGAAATGGAACAGAAAGATTGATAAAATCTATGTTTACTTGCATTACAGTTTATTCACATTTTGAATATCTTCTTCAGAAGGCCAGTTCAATCCTCGGTTAGAAGACCAGTAGAGTACTTTTGTTGTTGCTAGGTTTACCAAGTTATAATCGTGTCCGACCCTGCGGTTCATGTCTGCAATAAGCATTCTGAGCCATGGAATACTGTACATTGTAGTTGATGAAAACTTGGGAAACATAATTAAGAATGTTTTACGGAACTTGTCTATTGCCCTGATCATTGTGCACGGTTGAATTGACACTTTTGATTGATAATGACTAAAAAAAATGTCAACTGGTATCAGGCTGAAATATGAACATTGTAAAGCAGAAATTTGTAGAAATTTGCAGGAAGTATTGGGACATTTCTTCTTTGAAGAATATTCTTGAAATTACTTTTCAAAATTCAAATAGGTTTATCACATTTTGACAAAAGAACTCAGAAATCAATTTTTGTTGGATGGGTCATGGTAGTTACCAAGAATTTCTGATGGTGTTTGTGAGACTAAATTGGTTAATAACCACTGCTGCCACAGATCATGCAATCAACTATTCATCGAGAATAATGGTGTAATAATTGAGGAGCAGATGGTTGACTCTCAATAATGCATATCCTTGTTATTCTAAGAGTCTCCTTGATACCAATTGATAGATCATAACTCAGGAATAGAAAATCAGAAAGGTTACAGGAGCCTATTGCTTAAAGCTGTTCTGGAAGATTTGGGTTTTTATGCTACATGTATTATTTTCAAGGACAGGCATTATTAGATCAAAACACTCAAGAAAAGATGACTGCAAGTTTATTTTGATCGCCCATCCAAGAAAAAAATATTAAACTTTGTGTAATATCATTTCTAGATAACAAGAACATCAAATGAAATCATGGTGGTGGTTTTTCTGATTTGATCATTTCAATCATCAAATATGGAATTTTTAGCTCACCTGAGCCTATGGCTCGAGTGAGCTATTGCGATGGAAATTTGTCCGTCGTCCGTCGTGCGTCGTGCGTCGTGCGTCGTCCGTCGTGCGTCGTCCGTTAACTTTTTACATTTTCATCTTCTTCTCCAAAACCCATGATTGGAATTCAACCAAACTTGGTAGGAATCATCCTTAGGGGTAGGGGACCCAAAGTTGCTAAAATGGTACATGTGGCCCCCAGGGGGGCCCAGGGGGAGGGCCCCCAATTGTAAAAGCTATGTAAATTTCAAACATCTTCTTCTCCAGAACCAGGCATAGCTCAGACTTGGTATTTTGTATGGAGATACCTCTATAGATGAAGAATGAATGTTGTTCATGAAATTTCTCTGAGTGGCCCTATAGCGGCCCTGTGGGGGTAACATGCTGGAGGGGGGGGGGGGCGCTGCCAGGCAAAATGTACATTCTGATCTTCTCCAAAACCCATGATCGGAATTCAACCAAACTTGGTAGGAATCATCCTTAGGGGTAGGGGACCCAAAGTTGCTAAAATGGTACATGTGGCCCCCAGGGGGCCCAGGGGGAGAGCCCCCAATTGTAAAAGCTATGTAAATTTCAAACATCTTCTCCAGAACCAGGAATAGCTCAGACTTGGTATTGTGTATGGAGATTTTTTTTCTGAGTGGCCCTATAGGGGGTCTGTGGGGGTAACATACTGGAGGGGGGGGGGGGGCGTGGGCAAGTTGTCCGCCATCCATAAACTTTTTACATTTTCAGCTTCTCCAAAACCCATGATTGGAATTTAACCGAACTTGGTAGGAAGCTCAGACTTGGTATTGTGTATAAAGATACCTCTATAGATGAAGAATGAAAGTTGTTCATGTGCTAGAGAGAACATGCACCAGATGTGAATTGATCCACCTCAGGTGAGCGTCGTGCCCCCTGGGGCTCTTGTTGAGCTTTTATCTTCTTCACTTGACATGAAGGAACTTAACTTGACCTTTAAATTGTTCTGTTGATTCCAGCTGTTACAGTTGTAGTTAGTCCTTGCTTTCATACCAGGAGAGGAAAGAAATTATTCGTGGGGATTTTAATAATTCAGTATTGCTATCATGCTTTTCTTATAGTTCATGTTTTTAGAATTTGTTTGGCTTTGAGATAATAGTAGAAGAAGTAGCTAAAATTAGAAGGTGGCTGTGAAAACTCTGACTAATGTATTGTAGGCTCTTGTTAAACCTTCTCTGCACATAAAGATTGTGTAGACTCTTGTCAGTCACTGGTACTTCTAATAAAATACAACAAATATAGCCATTTTAGGTTTAATTTCAGCTACTTTTTGTTGACAAACTATTTCATTAAAATTTTAAATATCATAGTCTGTTGTGAGCAATTCCACGTAGATCATTTATCTCGCTATTGATTTCAGCTCATTATGTATGTAAAAGGGGATGAGAGTGGGAGAGTGTATTTCCGTAAAAAAACTTCACCATGATAACCACACTCTATGGTGTTTTAGGTTCTTCTTTTTTTTTTTAAATATGCAAAAACTGTTTCAGTTTACTGGGGATTTTAAGCGGATGCCAAGCACATGAAATGGAAAGAATATCTAATATATTATAAATGTACAGGATGGGGTGGTAACATGATACCTTCCTGCTACACACATATGTGTTTCCCTGGTTTCTTTTCTTGTTAAAGACCTCAGCCTGACCGAATTTTGAAATATACCCTTTATTCATCCACGGGGAGCTATATATTTTCTGAACAAATTGAAACCAACTTCATGAGATTCCATTTCCTGTGGAATGAGTAACAGCGTCCCGAATGTTGAGCCCCGGTGGTTTGGGCCCCGTCTCTGAGGAACGCTACTTTGCGGGGGGGGTGAAAATTTGATGACGACATATCGTGTAGACGCACTCGGAGCTGTATACATGACATGTCGTCACACGTCTAGCGACCCCCTGCAGTGTTATGCCATAGGGAGGGGGCGGACCAAAAAAATTATCTTTTTTATTTTTTATGGATAAACGGAGACAAAAATTTATGAATAACCAGGGTAATTATATTCTTTGTTTACTAAGCTTTACGTCAATATATGGTTGTTTTGGGTCAGGCTGAGGTCTTTAACTGTAACATGAGTACTTTATGCCCGTACATATGGCAGGATGTCATTCTTTGTTTGCAATATCAGAACCGGTGAGAGGATACCAGACGTTTTCATATCCTCCCAATCTGGAAAATGCTCCCGTATTAATGATAATGGAATATAATAATCTGGATTTATATAGCACTTAACAGAGCATCTCTAAGGGCTTAACATGTACATGTTTGTCATTAACCTTGGGGTTTTTTATACGTGCATGCTCACAATGTGTACACCATTTCCACTCCCTGGGGAGTTTTCTTACCATATATGGTCACTGCGACTGACTGTGGCAAGTTTAGTCTTTATGATTATCAGCATTTTACTATAGGCCTCCATATTTCTCTCGCATACGGATTATTACTATTTCTTTTTATAAAGGACATTGTTGCCCTGCGGGGTCTTAATTGAACTCACAAAATTAAAGCTTCGCCAGATAAGTGTTTTCAAAACCATGTGACTGCTGGACCTTTTTTCTTTATCAGATTTACTATAGGCCTCCATGAATATTATAAATACCAGGTTTGAGCAGAACCTACAAGATAAATACCAAACCAGGTAAGAAGGATTCTATGCAAAGAAATTCCATACCATTGTCACTCATACTTTTTGGCAGATGCTGCGACATGTAGTATAAGAAGTTAAATGACACTTATAACTGAAATCAGCATAATCAACCAGGTTACACATTAATCATGAACATACTTAATATGAAGCAAAAATATAACTAAAGATAGGAAAAGTAGGCCACATGATGTAAACTAAATTGGAACAAGAGTAGCTTCAGGGCTGGAAATATGCTTCAATTAACTTGCAAACAAATCCATCTGAACATTGGCCTTCAGGGAACATTTTATGCAAATCCCTTTTATGTACCAATTGGAGACACTTGATATTCAATTACAGACAGAATGCCATGAGCAGAGCATCCTCCGAGCAAAATGTGCAGGCTCCACTCTTGGTTGTCAGATGCACATATTTACCAGTCCAACCAACATGAAATGTAGAACACTTGGTGGATTTAGTGAGCACAACCACCCATGCCCCCCCCCCCCCTTTTTGAGGCCCAAATGACATACCTTATTACAAAACACCTAACATGTCCCCCCTATTTCAAACATGATAACTTCCTTTTTTTCATTATTCTGTTTTGTTTTAATGCTTGGCAGAAAAATTTTGAATTGGGCGCCTCCCCTCCTTATTTCAAAATCCTGGATATGCCCCTGTAGAATGCAGAAGACACCGAGATGAGAATGTAGCAGGACAAAATGACATTCTCTTGACATGATTTGACAGAATGGAACCAAGTAAATTTGATCTAGGCGAGACAGTCCAGACTTGACTGATTAGAGGAATTTTTGTAGAGAGAGAGAGAGAGAGAGAGAGAGGGGGGGGGGGGGGGAGGGAATGCTGCCATGGTGAAAGATGCTGATTATTTTTATTTAAAGGATTAACAGAACTGAAATGCAGATGTATGTAAACGTGTGTAATTCATTAATACAGAGTTAAAGTAATACAGTGCTGGTCAGTCATTGTTTTGGTGAAAATGTGTTTTCTTGGTGCATCTACTTGGTGAAAAACCAAATCAACAGTTCATTGTTTTTTTTTTCAATGAAGAGGCCAGTATGAATCATCGTTTTGTGTCTGGACGTACAAATTTATTTTCCCCCTAAAATATGTACCTCTCTCTTTTGGGAATTCATCAGTTTTCATTATTTTGAGAATCTTCAAAATGACCAGAAGCTTATTTTGGAAATGTATGATCGGAAACAATTTCATCCTTGTGAATGTGATATTCATTTCAAGGCTACAAACATTGCTTCTGAAATATGCTCTACCATATCTATCAGCATCTTCAACTATACATTTAGTGCAATAGCACAAAAGTATCTTATGACAAAAGGGAAATGTAAACTTGGTTCATGGCTTAAAACCATTTCTGTGTGGTACATTGTATATATTGCAAAGATGGGGGGGGGGGGGGGGGGGTGAGAGCAGGCATTGTGATATTGAGAGGTTAAACGTCACTACCCCGACACACCATCCACCTACCAGTATATCCCTTTCTAGAAAATGATATGCACTCACAGTTGCAGCTGAAGCTCTGATTCCATGGCTTTGATCGCAAAAAGCTTTAAAAAATTGAAATTTTCCAAGCATTGCTGTGGATTCATTGAATTTGCTGGTTAATGTATCAGATCCCTGCCACCAGCTGCAGAGGGATGGACGATGAGGAAATTCATGCTGCTCCTTGTGATCTGAAGATAAAACATTTTCACGAAGTTGTGCATGGTATGTTGTGGTGATTGTATGATCTTTTTTGATTTATGGTAAGGTCAGAATTACAAAACTAATGTTGAATTGTTCTTATCATGTTCAATTCCAGTTGATTTTTTTAATCTAAAGTTTGCTGCTTGTGATTAACATAGCCATATTTTGCACATTTATATTGCATAGCAGTATTCAGACATTAATCATTTTTATTCTTTTTGAAGAATGGATTGTATCATTCTAAGTGCAAAATGTTTATGAATGTTGGAATGAGCTATGATAATTTTCGATGTTTCACAATTTTCTATGAAAATACTTAATTGGAAGATGTTTCACAGCATTTATGCAGTTTATTTTCAATTGGAAATTATCCCCAATTCTCCTTATTGAACTATATACTGGTATGAACAATGTGGAATATGCCTGTAGTAATTATATGACTGCATGAGTACTTAATATTTTTTTTTAGAATTTCAGACAGTTATATTTATATTATCTCTGTATTTTCGTTGTAAATATTTTCATTCCATTAAATGCCATGATTTCACTTTATTAATGATCTTTCTTCTAAATGGACTCAGTGCTGCAAGAGCATTTTGAAAAAAAAGACTGGATGTGTGTGTGTGTGTGGGTGTGTGTGTGGGCGTGTTTAGCCGTATGGCCGAGGACATTTTCGGACAGAGAACAAAAAAAAAATCATGAGAACAATGGTCCTCGGAAGCCGGACAATAGTCCTCGAACGTCGAACAATGAATTTGTGCCTTATTCCGTCGACTGTCCGAGGACGGAGGAACAATAGAGGAACAATACTTGTCCTCGGAAGTAAAGCAATACAAGACTGTGTGTGTGGGTGTGTGTGTGTGTGAAATGCACATTATTTACTTATGATTTTATATCATTGTTTGCCATATTCATGCTCTGATTGGTGTAAGCATGGTATTATGAATAATCCAGCCCCCGGCCTGAATGGCTGTCAAAGAAATATGTGATTGGGCAAATATAGCTGAAAGATGGGTCTGATGTTGACAGTTAATAATTGAACCAAATGCATGACAACCATATAAACAGAAGAGAGGTGTGAACTCAAAACGTGACAGTGAGATGAAGTAAATAGCCTGTGTGTTTGATCAGCTGTCTCACCATGGGCTGGTAGAGATAGGAAGCAGGAGTTCTCCTCCCATTTTGGATCGTCAGTAATCTTTAGGTCTGGGTGAAGGTAGTGCTGGGGAGCGTTTCATCAAGCGTTTTGTCAGTGATTTTCACCGACAACTGTTATAAGCTACTGAAATCCTTGCATCTGATTGGCTAAGAGCGAATTTGTCAGTAAAAATCACTGACAAAACGCTTGATGAAACGCTCCCCTGATGATTGGCACAGCTTTTCTATTGTATTTCAATTGCCTTTTAATATCACCCATTTATCAAAGGCTTCAATTAAATGTACAATCTATAATGTGTTCACCTGTCACTGATGACCTTCTGAAATATCAATCAAAGATAGACAATTCTTTGATTGGAAAATAGCCAAAAATACAACGTGTATTCCCTTTTTAATTATTGATAACTATAGTTGCTCTTTCTAGCATCCATCCAGGCATGCTGCATTTTAAGAAATTTATTTTCAAAGCTTTTTCAGGGAAGCACTTTGGTTTGATATATTGAATAAAGTAGAATTGAAAATGACAGAGCTTCACAGAATAAAATACTGAAGATTTCAAAAAAAATTGTAGGAGGTAGTCTTTTTCCGTCAGCTGTCTGTCTGATCATCATTTCAGGAGCAGTCTTTGCTGTCTGGATAAACATGGTGTTACATGTACACATTTTGTGACCACAGAGTGGATATGGAATGTCTAAAATCATGTTCATCGTGGTGTCTATGATAAAGTATTGTATGTACTCTACTCTCACTCTGTGACATGCTGCAGCCACAGAAGGAATGACTGTCTACTAACCACAGTGACCATACTAGACGTGGAACACTTTCATCATGTTCATTCTGATGACTGTGAAAATGCTGTGTTTCCCCTGATTTCACACTGTGACACATTGCCACCACAAAGAGATTGACTGTATGCTATACCCAAGTGACCACATGCAGATTAAAACATTAAAACACTTTCAAAGTGTTTACAAAGAATTTGGACAAATCGTTCTTGCACTGTTTTTTGTACAGAAAATGGAAATGACAGAAAGACAAAGATAGAGTAATCTGCAAACTTTATCAGAATCTGGAGGTACAAAATAGATTAAAAAATACAAATACATTAATAAATACAAAAAGATGAATAAATACAGTAACAAAGAGTATTCTACTGTATGACACTAGGAGATTAAAAAAAAAATTATTATTGATGATGGTTGTTTTTGTGTCAAGGAGCTTTCCACTTACAAAATTTGTTGAACTTTCTTGAATGCAAAAGTTTTTTGTTTCACGTGAACATGAATCATAAAGGAGATGCATGTGACAAAGGGACACACATAGAAACAGTTTTGATGCTGTTCAATTTTCCATAACCTATTGTTATATGCAAATGCCACTTCTAAGTGATGCTGTGAAATGTATCACGTACAACCTTTGTCTTTTATCCATTAATGTCGTCCAAAATTGAAGGGAACAATCTTGCTATAACCATTAACTAATGGTAGTGGCTCCAGAAAGAACCATTTCTTAATGGTCATATCTTTTTATTGAAACAAATGAATACAAAAAAACTTGTTGTAGGGGATCCATTTCACAAAAATACAAACAAACAAAAACTAAGCATACATATCTCATCCTTGAAGGAAAAACACTCTCAATGTATACATGTATGTACAGTCAAGTAATTTTGTCTTATATTGCTTTTATAAGCCAATGCTCCTTCTCCATTCACCTGTATGCTTGCTAACTCCATTGGGCTGGTTCTCATCAAGCCACTACCATATCCTTACTTCCTCATAAATCACCATGACATACAAACCAAGACATTCGTGGATTAATCTCTCAGACGTGAGATAGCTTAATGAGTTTTGGGTTGTTGCAGACAAGTCAAGATACATGTATTGTCCGGATTCTGTCATTTACTGGCCAGGGGTTCCATGTTCATGCTAATTACATTTCTAGGCTATGGTAATGGCATAGCATGGAATAGCAGTGTAAGTATTATTTCTTTTTCAAGAATCACAAAGATTATTAATTTAATTATGCAAAATATGATTTATCCATCTCGGGAAGATTTTGAAGTAATTTCCCACGAGTAATCTTCTTGAACTCAAGGTATTACGGAAGAAACTTGATTATGAAACGTGCCCTATGTGAGTCATATCATCTTATTCAGCGTTGTGCCTTAGTTTGATGTCTTAGGAATACTAACTTGGATGTAGATGTGGATGATGGTGATGCTAGTCCATACAGAAAGTTATTTCCATCAACTTTGCAATTTTATGCAGGGCTCTCTATTTAGAGAATTGTGTATGACCATAATTTTGTGATTTGAACCAAAAGAATGCTCCATAACAGATGCTTTTGTTTGTGTAATTTGAGTATTAAATTTTGCCTAATATTTGAGCAATAAATTTTGTCTAAAACTATATGAAATTTCATGTGATTCATGTTTAACAAATATGAAACCTAAACAGCATCCTTGAGACCAGCTTTAAGTATTTATCTCAGTGCAGCTCATAGTGTACGTCCTTTAGCAATTTATTTGTGTAACTGATAACACTCATTAGGTCATTGCAAGAGAGCATTCTTCTAGAAGATAATATAAGTGCAAACGCTAATATCACCAGCTGCTTGGCAGATATAAAATAGTTGTGAAGGAATGCCAGATTGGATTTAAAAGGGGACACAGGGCCAGCAAGTTGTGCCCCCCCCCCCCCCAAATCTGGTAGTGTTTTAGCATAGCACAAAGAACCACTGCATATTGGATATGCTGGAAGTAACAATTGAATGTTTTTGCCTTTAAAGACAACTGTCAAACTTTTCTTTTGTTTTTAAGTATAAATCAGTGGGGTCCTTATGTAGCTAGATATGGTAATTAGAGTGTACACTCATAATTTCTAATAAAGTGAATGTAGGAGCATATCTCTGTCAAGTATGCTTCTGCTGAGAGCAGCAATGTCATGCCTCTGTATCTTTTGCTTTCTCTTAGAGTGGTTTGGCAAGAAAAGAGATCTCAAGTCTATGACTTGAAGAGGACAGTCTCTCAAGAACACTCTGTTGTCTATTAAAAGCATACGTAGCTCAGCCTTCAAGGAGAAACTCTCAATACTCTTTTGTAATATTTAAGAAGTATCCATTGGATGCTATCAATAAAAATTATGTAATCTGAAGAGTAAGATTTTGCAAAGAGAGTAAGTGGATTTGCGAATTAAGGTTAAACCTAGTACCATAATTTTGGAGAGTGAGAGAGAGAGAGAGAGAGAGAGAGAGAGAGAGAGCGAGCTAGAAGCACATGAAAATTGTTAATATTTTATCACAACTTCTTTTTACTATTAGTCTGAAAAGGTACGTATGTAATGCAAAACTAGACCCACTCCAAAGTAGGGACAATATACTGTACATTGCAAGTCAAGCAGATAGAATTCAATTTTCTTTTCTTCAAGCATGGGGGAATGCAGGTATTTTGAATGTGTTGATACAAATTATGCTGGAGCTATCGATTTGTGTACATTCTCAATTATACCCCATGCTTCGTTAGAAACAGAGGTCAAACATGCAATTACAGCTAGGGCTAAATTGAAGTGAGTTGTGACTTTGAGAGTTAAGCAATTATAAGACTTCACGATAGTGTCGCTCCCATGTTGCAAAGCTACACACCAAAAAAGTGCTTTAAACAATCATTTTTATTTGATTATTCCACTTATTTATTAACTGGTTTACATTGATGTATCCATATACTGAATTCCATTATAAATCAAAAGTAGATGTTTAAATTGCAGTATTGTATTTTATCATAAGCATATGTATATGTTTTTGAACTACATGTACATGTATTCAATTTCTATTCAAATTTAAATCAGGTTTATATTGAAATCATTGAAAATCATGAACAAATGTGAAAACATTCTTGTGCAATAATTGTAACGATAAAGAAAAAGGAAACTAACCAAAAATTATATTGCATATAAGAGAAAATTTGTTTATCTAATAGTATTATCTTTTGACTTGGCAAAGCTTTTATTTTCTCTTGAAATTGAAAATCAGCCGTTGGATTATGAAGTTGGTGTCATGTAACATAGATATTATTCAAGCGAACATTGACAAAAATAAACAATGGTCAGAAAATTGTGATACATTTTAGTGAACTAGGTAGCACATTAAGGCTGAACGGGAAACCCCAATTATTTGTAAGACATTATAGTTATCATCTCAGGGTATAATATATGAATAATTTTGATGATGATGTTGTCTCACTTTGATTCCTACATGTATACTGCTGGATCCTGTGTGTAGAAAAGATATTGCTGATATTAGAATAGACTTTAATGCATTTCTTTGCAGGTATTGATGGATGGAGTCAATTCCACATGTGAGGGAAAAGGTTTTTCCTTGCCTTAAAAGTTGACATTTTCCTCTCATTTCTATTTTCACACACCTGCTGCTAAGGTGCTTCTAATTTCCATATTTTGTTTGCTCGGAGCCAGAATGGCATGCACACCTATCGTTGAACTTGGAGTTAACACCATTTTGGCTCTCTACATATGCTGTATGATCTTTGCCTGAAAGATAATGTTTTTGTAACAATTTTCGATGGCCTTTTACCTCCTTAATTTTGTATAAAGGTAAAAGCATGACACTTTTGTTGTTTTCATTTGTCGCATTTTGATGAGATAAGTGCCTGCGTAACTAGACAGGAATAAAGAATACTTTTCAAGGAGTTTTGCTGTAGGATGTGTCTTGTCATCCTTGACCATGGAGCAGCTGATCTTCATGATGGATCGGTAAACATGTATTACATCCTGGAGTAGTCTAGATTTCAAAGAGATTATATACCCCAGTTAGTATATGGAAAAAAAACAATTGGTGCTCACTTTAACATACACCAAATGTACTATAACTACATACATATACTATTAGGTGTCTCTACAAACAAAACAGGTAATGACTTTATCCAAGATTGTTATCTTTTGACATTTGAACACTGGCATCCATAGTTATGAATTTTGCATGATGCTGACTCCCATACAGCTGCTTTTAAAAATTCAAAGTCACCACCTATAGGTTTCACTGATTTCTCTTTTCACATTGTTACTTGCATTTATATCCACTTTATACTAGTTATACTGGTTATACTTGTTTCTGAAGGCTGTAAAATGTTATTATTCCCCCAGATCATTGCAATTCTGTACACTGCACCATCAACACATACATGTACATGTACATGTATGTTGGGGGAAGGGGGGGGGGGGGGGGGAGGGGTGATGAATATTGCTACCTTAACTGTTGAGAGCTAGAAAGACGTTAATCTATCTTAAAGCATGATTAAATGCCCTTTTGAATCATGGCAGACAACATGAGCACTGTTCACATGTATGCATTGCAGAAAAGACACTAATTTTCCCAGGTGCTGCTGCTGAATGTTCCAGTCAAATACCTTTCACGTCCTTGATATTATAGATTTTCTTACAAACATCCCTGAGCGTGAAGGTTGATATGAATATAGTTACCCTGTGGTTACTCTCTGCATCCTTGAGATTGAACATTTTCGTCAATCCGGCTGCTTGAGTATTTTTAGAAACCTCTACCTCAACAAAATATATTTGTATGCTTTCTCACAATCTAAGGGGTAGGTCAGTGAATAATGCATTTGGATAGGGTTTGTAAATGTCCTGATGGGGTACATTTTTGGATAACCATTATTTGTTATGATTAGAGTTTGGTCAATCTTGAGTGATGGAAATACACCATACTTTTAACAACTACTGTCTTTAAAAAAAGAATGAATTTTCACTTTATTTTCACTCCCCTGTGAGTCATGCCAATGATCACTTGTTTAGGAGTGAATATCAATTTATCTTTACATGCTTTCTAAACGAAAAAGAGTGAAGTTTTACTCTATATTAATCTGATAGCCCTCTGTGAGCTTGGAACAGACAAAATATTTCTTTGTCAAAGTTTGTTCACAATTCCACAATAGAGTGCCATAAGACTTTTGATCTAATGAAGATGTGAAAACAGAAGAGAATTATCAGCGTCTTTAAACCTTTGTCAAAATGGAAAGGCTTTAGAAAAAGCTTAGTCATCACTTCTTATTTTGTGTATTGGATGAAGCTATGTATCTCTGTATCATTATCTTGATGTTGATTGCAGAAGGTTTTCCACATTTCCCTAGTTTGACAACCTTGTGTACTTTTTCAGTTGTTACCAGCTTAATGTTAAAACATTTTCTTAGTTCTCAAATGTTTAGATATTCACCTATTTTATTCTTCTACTTCTGTCTTGTCAGTACTTTTGATTGCTTACCAAGTTTGGTTTGTTTACTTCATATGTTTTCAAATGAGAAAACTTTAAAATGTACTAAGGATAATAGGAGAATTAAAAGGAAGTGGGAATTTTAAGGTGATACGCCCTGTTGCTTTGTGTATAGCGAGGTGTAATGTTGGGATGAACTGATGTGTTGTATACATTACACTCTGCAAATGGTATCACTGTGGAAATGTACCTTTGAGGGAGAAAGTGAGTGATTGTGAAAATCTGTGGGGCCTCACCTAATTCACGCGACAAGGGTTAGCTTCCGTCTCCAGATGACGATGGGGAAATGCATCGTCATGGTGAGGGACGTGACTAAAATTGGACTGGGAATAGCAAAAGTGATTTGATTTGGAGTAAAATTGGTCACCTTGTCTGTACGAAGATATTTCCTTTCCCAACAAATGAACATCCACTATTCTTTTTGCCCTTTTTGACATGAAGCTGTGAAAAGTTTTTCTCATCTTCTTCCATGATCTGTATATCAGCTGCTTAGAACTGGAATAGCATTAACTCACATTCTTAATAAAGATAATTACCAAGACTTATCTGGTAATAAAAGAATTCCACAGACTCAAACCCAACTTACACTAATTTACCAGTGCACGTACTACAAATAATTGATTTCTGCCAAACCGATTTGGTAGAAAATGTTTATTAGCTGAGTTATAAGAAAATAAAGAGAAGAAAAAGGGAGATGTTGTCTCTTTTCTCCTCCATTTCTTTCTGTCTTTGTTTACATATCTCATGGTGTCAGTCTGTCAGGTGTTTCTATCCCATTTCTGCATCATTTCTCCCTCACTCCTCTCTCGAAATATGTCTGTACAGTTCTTGCTCTTTCAGACTCTCTCTTTCACAGTACATGCTTTTCTCATCATTTTGCCATAGAAATTTAGTTCATCAAACCCTTTTATTTCATCTTGTAAAATTTGACCTTTTGTTGCATGCTTGCTTTCATGCTCTCTTATTTCCTCAACCCTTCATGTTCTCAGCATTCTTCTACAATACACCTCTCTTAATGTGTTATATTTATTATTATTTATCCACTCACAGATGATGAACAGCATCTAAATGTCAAACTCAAGTACAGTGATTTTCTGAAAGCCTTTAATTCGATTATTTGTGAATTCAACGCTGCCTTTGTCAAAAAAATTTACTAGTCCTGTGGGAAAGGAACTTTACACCAGCATTAAAATATCTTGAGGTTTTTCCTTGCCAATTAATCTGCTGTGTTACCAAGCAATACGGGTGTCAAAGGAGATCGAACAAAATGTGTTCAGTTGTAGATGAGAAGTCTTTCCCACAATACAATTGCAGTGTGTTATCATACCTTGTCAGTAAAAATGAAAGCACAGGTTCACTCCCAATATATCAGAAAAGAATTTTGGTAACTTAATCTTCTATATAATATATTGAGCTGCTATTTTTTCCTTTAATGTGATAAGCATCTCTCATTTTGATATGAAGCCATGGATGATAAAGCAATCACTGCATAGCTAGAACATGTTCAATCTCACACCTGCCTATTTGCTGAAGTTATGTGGTTGAATGATCTTCTTAAGTTTCACAGTGTTTAATGTGCTGTGGTTTGTTCTTACTCTCTTATGTTGAAGCCCAGTGGGAAGGTAATTTTGCCAGAAGCCTTGGATTCACAGTTTTCCACCATTATGACAGATTTAACAATCCTTGGTTGGGTAGAGGGGGAGGCCACTTTCCTTGTTTTTTTTTGTTTTTTTTTATTATTGGTAACCAATAATTTAAGATACAGTTCTTAGTTCCCAGATACCACATTTTATGAATCTTTATTTTGGTGATCATGGTATTCACCATGTAATAATATCAACATCTAGCAATGTCAGTAGTATACAAGTGCATCCAGATAATTGGATTGTTTAGTAAAGTTATCTTATTTACTCTAGGGCAGTAGTGCATGCATTGAAAAACATTTATTTATCTTCAGTCACAATAGTCGGGTTCACACGAACGGAGCTAAACTGTAAGTTTCGCTTGTAGTTTCAGCAAGCTTGAAATTAACACCGAAACCATGAGCAGCAGGGGGGGGGGTTGTGGCCCTCGTCATAGTTATGGACCGTATGGACAGAATAAAATTTAAGTTTAGCAATCTCGTTGTTAACGATGACCTCTCTGCTCATGTTAAACAATGTTCGCTCGACTTGTCTCAGAACAACGAGTGCTGTTGTTAGTGAGCCATTCTTTTGTTAACTGCAAGTTTTGCTAACTTAAAGTCCCGTATGAACGTAGCTATGGTTAAAATCCAATAGAAATAAATTCTGTCTTCAACAGATCATTGGATTTCTGTTATATGTTGAAAGAGAAATATTCAAAAGATATAGTGCTATCCTTATGTTTTTCTGAACCTGTGCCTTTTTCATTTGTGCAAAAATGTGTACATTCTGTGTGCTCTTACTTATACCCATTTGTGTAATCAATATGGATTCTTTTTGGGGAGATTCTGTAGTGTTTTGTGAACATGCTGCTAATATGACTGAAAATTTGCCAAAAGGCAGTGGAAGTCGCGCGAGATTAAAGGGTGTTAGATGACATACGATAAAAGGAAGAAGAATGCATTTAGCTCGTGGCGTATACTGTTTAGCTTAGATTGTATTGCAAACTGGCATATTTTGTGCTACATTTTTGCTTGAAACAAACTCCATTTGTCCAGAATTGTTTGCTCAACAGGGAGATTCTATGATAGAAGATGTAAGATGAAAGAGGTTTGAAAAAGAGAGGGGGAGGGACAGGGACAGATAATATATATATATTACGCTGGATTCCGCATTTGGGAGACACACATAACAATGCAGTTTATTTCGTCATAATAGAAACCACCGCTTTACGGAGACACGAGGAACAATTAAAATGACAAAGCCGTGTCTCCCAAATGCGGAATCTAGAGAAATATATATATATATATATATATGTAAAGAGGAGGTAGAGAAAGTGAGAGAGAGAGAGAAGAAAGAAGAATATAGTAGAAAATGACATGGTTATCAATCACAGTTCTTTTTGGGTAGAATTTGGAGCATACATTTACCTTGCGAAATAATAGCAAATGACATGGTTATCAGTCACAGCTCTTTGGGGTAGAATTTGGAGCAGAATTTGGAGCATGTACATGTACCTTGCAAAATCACAACTCTTCTTCGTGAATATAATTTGCAAAAGGAAGGTTATAATAAGGAAATGGTATTGCTTACATGCTTCGTTATGGATTCCGAGAAATCAGGCATCAATCAAAAATGGAAATGATTTCTTAAAATGCTGAAGTGCCATTAGTTTACAGTGTTGAATCTACCTTTTTCAAAACAAAAGCAGCTACCCTTTTGTTTTCAAGTGTAGTAAATTGATGGAAGCAAAAACAATTAGATTATACCTAGATATTAATGTGCTTGCTCATTTGTCATTGAAATGTAATTTTTTAATGTTCATATTACCTCCACAAACTGGCTTGCATTGCAAACCTTACTGCAGTCATCCTGACCACTTTTTACAACCCACCATCTGAAATGTAACCATTTTGTCATCACAGCCAATGTTTGGTGCAAGTATTGGCAATAGTGATTTCAGGATTCTAATAACCACACAGGCAGAATATCAATACAGAACAGGGCTCTGTGCACATGGTATTTGATCATTAGTATGCAAATATATTTTCATTACAATATAATCCAAGTGTACGTTAGCTGTACAGTTTTTAAGAGGAGCAGTACATGTAGCTGTACACAGGTTCATGATGAAAGGCAAGATAAGGTATTTTTAAAAAGCTGAGGGGTAATAATTTTCAGGATCATTCCTCCAAATGTTCAATGTATGGACCAAATGCTCCTTTGGCTATAACCATTTATCACCTGTATTATGGGTGAGAAAAGAAGAATATAAATTTAATGACCCACCATTAACAAGATGATAACACTATAAGTCGTGATCTGGTGCTCACTTTGCTTCCATCTAGTAGCCAGTTAATAGCATACAGGACTTGTGGTTTCGAAACGTTAGGTTGGAGAAACTTTAAGTTAACAAAACCATGACTCCCTAACCACAACGAGGGTTCACATGAGCCCTAAACAACGAGCTGAAACTACAAACCGAGTGATTGTCTTTGTTAACCAAGGAAGTAGATACTACCGATTGTGTCTACATTATACATACAGATCCTGTGTTCATAATTCGCGCAAAGGGTAGACCCGGAAATTTAACATTTTAACAGCGAGATCATCTTTAATCACAAGTTTGCGAAACTTAAAGTTTATTCCATTCACATGGGCCATAACCGCTGGAGGACCCCCGCTGCTTGTGGTTTCGGCCTTAACCACGAGCTCGCTTGTGGTTCTAGAACTACAAGTAAACTTAAAGTTTCGAAACCACAAGTCTGTTCATACAGGCAGAAACTACAAGTTAACTTCAGTTTTGAAACTACAAGCGAAACTTAAAGTTTAGCTCCCATCGTGTGAACGTAACTAATGATGCAACCACCCCCCCCCCCCCATGTAGGTGCTATGCGATATCTAATAGCATTCTGAAAGACTTAAGGATTCTGTGTGGAGGTAGCTTTAGATGCTTGTGGATAGGCAGCCAAGAGCACATCTTATATCATGAGAACAAATAGGTAACAATTACAGAGTCTACTAAATATTTTGATTGAAAAATCTTCTTAAAACATTTTACTTTGTAAGATTTTAGTGAGAAAAAAAATGATTCCTATTGATTATCATATTAGCAAGATGAAATTTATATTCATTGAGGGGCAGTAATTTTCACCAAAAAATTGTTTTCTTCAAATGTTGAATATATCGTGCAAATGCTCGTTTGGCTATAACTTTTAGTATGGGTGGGGTAAGGAGAATATAACCCACCATTAAGATGAAAACACAGAGTCTCAATCTACTGCTCACATAGCTCCCAGCTAGTAGACAGGTAACGATGCAAGCTCCAATGGAAGTGCTAAGCGGTATCTAATAGCATTCTGAAGGACATTAGGTTATAAAGATAGCATTATATG
The DNA here is from genome assembly GCA_025617745.1 of Heliocidaris erythrogramma. Taxonomy (NCBI): domain Eukaryota; kingdom Metazoa; phylum Echinodermata; class Echinoidea; order Camarodonta; family Echinometridae; genus Heliocidaris; species Heliocidaris erythrogramma. Next base: position 13,883,489 of record CM046856.1, read on the forward strand.
GGGAGATAGCTTTAAATGCCGTTGGTCATAGCCAGCCAAGAGCAGAGCTCATATCATGCTTATCATGCTCCACTGCTTGCCTAGCCGCCTTCCCTCGTCTTCTCCCTTTTTATTGATGCGGTTGGCATTCTTCTTTATGACGGTAATATCTCTGACAGATTCAGATCATCGTGGCGGGCGTGAGCGGAGTCATCAGCTGGGTCACGCTATCCAAATGGCCGGAGGGAGAACCATGTTTGAGAGAGGATGCATAGATACGTTTGAGCTGTGAGATAGAGGTGACAATCTGGCATGCCAGGAGATTTGAGATGTTGTCAGAGTAATTGAATTCATGTTGAATGTCTGTGGATTGTTATGACAGTGGAATGGCCATCAGACATTGCTGGTGGATGTGCTATGATGAGACAAGGAAGACAGTTGGACCTGTCCGATTGTTGGAAAAGGATGATTTAGTTAGCTGTGCAGCATGTGACATTGGCATTTAAAGAAAGGTGTATAAGGCCTATGTGCGGTAAACAGATTGAAGCAGATTTTCATTTTTCTAGAGATAATGTACATACTAGTTTCAGATTTATTTAATGGACTTTTTGGCATGTTTTAGTCTTCTAGTGTGGTTGAATTTATAATAAGTATCTATCCTTGTCTCAGACTTTGTTCTATTTTATTGCAAACAAGCATACATGGAAAATCATTTCAGGAGGAATCCCAGAATTATATTGTTGGAAAATGGTAAAAGGGAGTTGTACTTTTGGGTATATAGTTACTTTCCATGAACTACTATAGGGAGGATGAACTGTGCAGAAATGTCATGGGTACGAAAATTCCAAGAAAAAAAATGTGTGGGTGTATTCATGTCGTCATTGACTTGCTAGTGTTTGCTATATCACAAAAAACATGAATTTACATGTGTAGTGTGCCATCTGTACCTTTTTCCTTTTTAAAAATTCCTTTCTTTAACTTTCATTGCTATCATAATCATTGCAGGAGGAATCTTGTGAAAATGTTTTAGTTAGCATTGTGTAATAAACGGTATAACAAAAGATATTTATTCCTGTGAGAAGTGCTGGCTTCCTTTTTTTTTTGCTTTCTGCCGTATTTGCCAATTCCATCTGATGGAATATTCATGAAGATCAATATTCTGCAATCCAGTCTTACTGGATGCTGATGTACCTTTCTACCTTTTACTCTTTCTCAATTTATTTCTGAGAGTGCGCGATTCATCATTCCGCTTTTACCCATATCAGTCTGCCTTGTTCGGTTTATCTGAGTTATACTCACTCTGCTATTATGGTCATTCAGTTATTCATGATGGCTAATACCCAGCTGTGCATCTAAAGCTAGGTATACAGAATTCTAGGTCAAAACATATATATGTACAGACTTTTAATTTTTCATTTTTTTTTCTTCATCTTCTTGTAGTAGTATATGTAATGCACATGCCACCCTTTTTCCAAGTACTATTAAAAATGTCTGAATATATATCCTTTTCAGTGTATTCTTTTCTATCACAGTCTTCGAAGATATGGGCACAATCTCCTTTCTCTGTTCATAACTGTATATGAAACTGATTTGTTTGTTTTATTCCTTGTAAACTAAGATAGTAATCAAACTTGAAATTCTTCCCATTTCTCATGTTATTCTTGTGAAATGTCAAATGACTTGATTTCAATTTGTTGCCTTTATATCTCATATTTATACTTGGAAAACTCCTCGGCTCTTACTCTCTCTCTCTCTCTCTCTCTCTCTCTCTCTCTCTTGACACAATTATTTTGTTTCTCTATAATTCTAACAAGTAATGTCTTCTCTTTTGTGTGCTTTCTTGAATATTATACATATGTGAAGCAAATTCATTTTGATTTTAAAGAAGTATTTCTCTGGGGTTTTTTTCTCTCTTACAGAGGTCTGATTCCTCCCTTCCCAGTCCAGCAGCCCTACCCCTATCACCAGACACAGTCAACCTGCTACTGAACAACTCCAACAAGTCATCTAAATCTAAAGAACCCCGCTCACATCCCCAGGTCAAGAGGTTATCCTCGGCCAACGACATCATGCCGTCCAGTGATATCTTAGAGGAGCTAGATCGGAGAAGGAGTAAGGATGACTACATCCGAAGACGACCTCTTAGTCATGCTGGCATTAGGGTGAGTTTTTAGTTTCCTCAACCTATACATATAGAAAGACTCACATTTTGAGTCCCACTCTTTTTAAAAGGAAGGTTGAGCTCAGGTAAAGTTGAAAAATTATTTGTGACCTCTATTAATTCTCATTCTTTATTTGTTAGTTTTGAAGAATTTCATAGTAGAAATGTCGCCTGAAAAGGATTGCTCTTCAAATGCGCTCATGTTCAAAATATTGCAGAAGTAGCTGAAGTGTTTTTAGCCAAACTGTTCATGCCACATGTGTGTGCAGTCCCATACACCCATTTCTGTGAACAGTTAATGTGCTCTTCGGAGAGATCGAGTCAGTTTATAATTTCGATGCTTCAAAAACCTCACAGCGTACACCAATTTTTATGTAGACATGATCAACCTTTCCCAATTGCGGTGAGACAATTTCTTTACAATGTAATCACATGATCAGAACTCAACGTTATCTTTACCCGAAAATTTCTTCAGCTAAGAAACCCTGTAACCCTACGCCTACGGAAACTGGATGGTTCCTGTATTAAGCCTACAAGAATGAGATAATCCAGCAGTCAACCTGTTTCATTTTTTTCTTCATTTTCAGTCTTTCAACCCTACTTTGGGAATTAAATGCATTTTCCATAGATCCTAACCCGAGATATCACAGGCCGCATTGTCAGCAGATGTTACAAGAGACAAGTAGCGATAATCCACGTGAAAGCCACTTAAGTGTGTGAAATTTCACTATTTACCAAAAGCGTTTGTGTGTGAAAGGTTGGCTTCTGCAGCCACTCGCAAAATTGAAAACTGAATGGGTTTCTGAAAGTGTTTCCATGGTTACCTACAGTACCAGTAAAAACAATTTATAGAGAAACCACATTTCAGTATTGTTGATGATCATCCAACAGGAAGAGAAATGTGTGCTACTAAAGGAGAACAATATCATAATTACATTTCATCATTACTTTCGTGATTACAACTTATAGCGCAAACATTATAAGAAGCTTTGGAACTAAGTAAACTGTCAGGAGCCATGGCCTAATTGTGTCAACATAGAGATTGGTGTGGCTTTTTGTGCAATTTACTCTAATTGCTTATCGACTGAGAGTGAGGGTGAAGTGTTGGATTGCAGACATTCAACATCCACACCCAGGTCTAAATACATACAATTATAATATTCAAACACGATGAAATTCTGTGATCATGGATGGGTTTTAAAACCGGTCCCTAGTATGCATAATGTTACATGTGTCATGAGTGTAAATACTGATTCGTGATGACCTTTATCTGTCCAGTGAAAATGAAGTCATCTTGCACTAATTGCATATTGATTGAGAGTGATAGTGAAGTGTTTGATTGCAGACTTTGATTGTCCACGCCTAGATCTACGGAAACATTCAAGAATTATAATATTCAGACATGATAAAATTCTGCGATCATGGATGGGTATAAAGTCAGTCTATCTCATGCATATTACCATGAGTTTATATATCATGATTTTAGTTGACCTTTAAGAACACTTTCCAGTGAAATGGAGTCATCTTACATTGCATATTGATCAAGATTTAGGGTGAATTGTGTGAAGATTCTGGAGTTCTGTGATCTTGAGCAGTTTTAATTTGTAATATGTATTATACAATCTGGCGTAACTCATAATGGTTCTTGTGGACCTTTAAGAATACTGTCCAGTAGATAAAAGTATGTTACCATCTACCTAAGATGACTGTTTGGCTGCATCTCTTTCCTTTCTTTCTCTCTCTCTCCCCCCCCCCCCCCCCCCCCTCTCTCTCGCCCCCTCTCTCTCGCCCTCTCTAGTATCATCTGTGTATTTTACACCCAATATCACTTGTTAGAATATCTTTTGTTACTTCCATTCTCCTTGACTTTAAGAAAGACCACAGATTTTTAATAAAAGTGACCAGAGTCTTCCCTCAGTCTTTAATTTCCTGTTTCAAGCAGCATTGCACAACTGAGATAAATGTAATATAACAAGGCTAGCCTCTCCTCTTCAGCCCACCATTGATTAATCCTTAATCGACTCTTACATTCTACTTCCACTGCTTTACATCATCCATGAATCCACTCATGAAGTGATCTTCCTGTAATATAATTACCCCATTATACTGCTATAGCTGCTGAGCTGCAGCCTTGATTGCAGTATAGCTGAAATAATGGTTGTGCTTTTGGCCCTCGAACGTCTCTGTTCGCCTCCCATGTTTGTATTGTAATGGTATTCTTCATCAAGTCCTGCATTCTATTTCCAGTCCTGTACATCATCTATGAATCAACTATCTCTATAGTATAATCAGGGAAATGTAACAAAGACCCCATTACACTGCTCTGAGATGCAGTCTAGATTGGCAAGTAGCTGAATAATGGCTCAGCTTTTGGTTCTCAATTTAAGGCCTGTGAATGCCTCCCATGTTTGTATTATAAGGATATTCATCATCAAGTCGTACATTCTAATTCCAGTCCTGTACATCATCTGTGAATCCACGATCTTCCACAATATAAATACCCCATTCATTCATTACATTGCTATATTGCTGCAGAGCTGCAGCCTTAATTGGCAAATAGCTGAATTAAAGGGATAGTCCACCCTGATTATTAACAGAAAAATTAAAGAAACAGATCAGTGAAGGTTTGAGCAAAATCCGACAAGAAATAAGAAAGTTATGAATTTATGAAGTTGTAATCAATCAGACACAAATTGGCAACTCCGTGACATATCTTGCGAACTCCTCTCCCATTTGCTCAGTACAGAAAATTTCATAAATTTTCATTTTCTTGGTTTTTGATGAAGGAATATATTTGTTTCATACAGGTTTTGTGTAACAGCATATGAGCAATGATTATATCTAAGAAGCATATACGACTGAATATTTCCTTTAGAGAAAATGGAAATTAATGATTTTAGGGGTACAGGGCAAATGGGAGAGGAGCTCGCAAGATACGTCACGGTGTTGCCAATTTGTGTCTGATTGATTACCACTTCAAAAATTCTTAACTTTCTTATTTCTTATCAGATTTTGCTCAAACCTTCACTGATCTGTTTCTTTATTTTTTCTACTTCTTTTAAAACCAACTTGTAATCGGGGTGGACTATCCCTTTAATTGTGATTTTGGTTCTCATACATGTAGGTCTCTGATTGCCTCCCATGTTTGTGTTCTTCATCAAGTCGTACATTCCCATTCCAGTCCTGTACATCATCTGTGAATCCACTATTAAACTTCTGTACTATAAATACTCCATTACACTGCTCCGAGCTGCAGTCTAGAGTGGCATATGTACATTTAGCTGAATAATGGTTCTGCATTTTGGTTCTCAAAGGTTTCTGACTGCTCCCCATGTTTGTATGAAGGGTGTTCTTCATCAAGTCTTACATTCCAATTCCAGTCCTGTACATGCATCATCTGTAAATCCACTAACTTCTGTACTATATATACCCCATTACACTGCTCTAAGCTGCAGTCTAGATTGGCATATATATAAATGTAGCTGAATAATGCTTAGGCTTTTGATTCTCACAGGTCTCTAATGACCTCCCATGTTTGTAATTCAAGGGTCTTCTTCACCAAGTCCTACATCCTAATTCCAGTTGTGTACATCATCTGTGAATTCACCATCTTCCGTTATACCCCATTACACTGCTATTGCTTCTGAGAGTTGTGATTGGCATATATAAGTATAGCTGAAAAAGGGCAGCTAGTGCTTTAGTTCCCACAGGGTTTCCTCCATATTTGGAAGTAAAAGACATACTGCGCTAAATTCCTCTTGGACTGTAATCATTGACATGCCTCAAACACCATATTTTTTTTAAAGTTTTGATTCTCTATAGACATAGGACTTACTCTTCCTCTCAAAGATATGATTTAAGCATATCATACTGAGAGCCAGAATAGCATTAACAATTTCCATCTACATAAAATTAATGCTCTATTGACCTTCAAACAGACAGTTATTTCAAATCTTCGAAGGATGTATCTTTAACTCATTGACATATATCTATCTAATGGGCATGTGGCTGGTAGCATCATTTCTGATAATGGATGAAAATCTGTGCACGTACATGTACATGTCTGTGTATACATTTACCTTAACCCTTTCCATGCCACCAGATTTTTGACAATTTCTCAAAAATAAACTTTCAAGAGATAGATATTAACTTTCAATGTGTTTTTTCTGGAGCAAACTAGGCAAACATACATAGGAATAAACATTATATTTAAGGCACATGTTTCTGAACTAAAACAAACAGTTCAACACTTTGGGCAGGATTTGCTGCCCAAGGCAAGGTAGGGGTTAAGATGGAAAATGAAAATCAAGCCATCTGGCTGCTGAAATTGAGAGCCAGAAAGGCATTAGATTTGTAGAATAATAGTCATTACCCTTGTCACTCAAATCAAAGGAAACATGTACTAAAAGCATGTAGAATTAAAGCCACAAGAGGAAGCCAAAGTTGAGACCAAGGAGCTGGTTTAACTGTGGTGTGTGAGGAATAAGCCAGATCATAATTGGTTCATGTTACAAATTACCCTGAAATCACCCCCAATTGCGCGACACTTGTTTAACATGTAAAATCATACTGGTGCGCGCATTGTGGTGCATAGAATGACAGCTTATAAAGGTCAGTTGTACTCGGTACAAATGACCTTTATCTGCACTGTACATGCGCAAATTGTATATTACGAACTGGCTTATTGTGAAGGTTTTAGAGAGGAGAAAAAGATCCATGCTCAAATTGACTTAATACTACATTACTCTTGTAAACCATTTGAATTTCCTCTGAATTGATATTCTGTGCATATATGTATTTTGTTGTAGACCCCAATTATATTCCCTAGTGACTGGAAAAGCCCTTACATAATGAATTTCTAGGGTCATATCAGAAAGATATGTGCCTTTGTTCTTTTAAAGCAGTGACACTTTCAAAAAAAGCTAAATTCTAAGTATTTCTTTGATGGAAAATGATGATTTTAAATGAAAATTACCTTAATTTATTTGAGTATCAAGCATTTCTCTTTCATTTTATCTGTCTATTCACGTAAGGACGTAATTGTATATGGTTGTACAGAATAATACATTTTGCCTTTGAACAAAATTTGACCTATTGCATTTTGTTTTATTATGCAAAGCCCCTTTAAGGATACCATCCATCAGTTGTCGGGTAGAAAATGGATGCGGACGTGGGTTGCGTGATACCAATCAGTCTTAGGCCAATTACAGTAATGGTAGAGTCAATAGTAGAGCATGGAGGTGACGTGGAACAATGACATTGTTTTGTAATGAAGAACAGTGATCGTGGAAAAAGAGACATAATCAAAAGGGGATCGGTACAGGCGTAGTTAGTGGTAATTAATTTCATGGCAGTTTTGTTTTTAAAATGAAAAGCTCAGTAACTCAAATGATCTGAACATTGTTAGATTAGATGAGATTTCAAAAATGTATTTGCAAAGGTAGCTTCCCAAGATGTTGTCTTCCACTATCACGTAAGCACAAGATTGGGAGTAAACTCTGATTGGGATATGTATTCCAAGGAAAGAGTAGACTTTATGTGTTCCTCTTGTTTGAACAACATGACTATTTTACTCTCCATATGGAGGAGATTGTTGCATGATTCATCAGAGTTTAAAATATTTATTAATAAAAAACAAACAAACATAAGCTTCCTAGGGCTGGATTAAGCAGGAATAGGTATTTTGTATTATTATAGTTATTTTATTATTTTGTATGACACTGCCAAATATGTGTACCGTAAGAAATAAATGCCATTAAAATTGCTTTTTAACCAAACAAGAGTTGAGGGGAAATTGTTTTATATGTACACAACAATATAGTAAATGGTGAAAAGCACGCAATCAAGTCCCTTATCCATGGAGATACCACTATCTGATCCAATCAACTTTCGATGAAATTAGAAGGATTATGTATGAGGGAGTCCAGAGGGGAACCCCAGGCATGTATACACACGAAGGAACATGTAAGTTTATGTCTTGTTATAGAGCTTACAGGTACCTGGGAAATTGGAGAGATCCTGTGGCCCATATAAACCTTGAACTTTGCAGAAAAAAGCTAATTTGAAAGTAAACACTGCCATCTAATGTTGAAGAGGGAAACATTATCAGGAAAATTGTATACTAAGTCACCAACCTGTAGGTTATGTAAAAGTTTGCTAAGGTATAATGTTGCACACCATGACACCTCTGTTAATGGGAAAGGACCTTTTCAGTTGCCAAATCTGCATGAAGTTTTAGAAAGCTTTCAAATCTTTTGTTTCATCAGGGAGGTGTATGAATTGCAAACATATACAGTTTTGGGTAATCCCTGGGACATAATACTTCATGTCTTGGGAATTCCTAAACAGGGAATTCCCAAGCAGGGATACCCAAATCAGGGAAAATGTAAGTTCTGACAGGAAATGCCTAAATTGATCCGGTTCAATATCCCCTTTTTTTTTCAAAATGTATTACTCAGTAGGATCTTTCTGTTTCATGAGGACCTATTACAATATGCTATCTCCAATATATTTCAAATACTGTCCCGAGAGTAAAGGCACTTCGGAGATAACCACAAATTAATGATATTTTTGTGTAGGACAAACGAGAGAGTTGTCCACAAGAATGTCACAATCGACTCACCAAATTGCCAATTTGAGATTCCCATAGATGTAGTGATCTCATTTTTCAAACATCCATAATTTCTTATTCCTTGTCCGATTTCTTTCAAACTTTCACCATCCTGTTTTTCTTATTTTCTGCTTTCATACAAATCATTTTATTACCAAGGTTGTTTTGTCCTTTAATTATTTGAAGTGCAGTTTTTCATTTGAACTGGGATTATTTCTTTACATAAGTGATATTTAAATTAGTAATTTTTAAATGGGGATATCAGCCTGAAACCCAGAGCATGTAGGGGCACGAAAAAGTGGTTATGGTCCCCTTGAAGATTATGAGATTATTGATGGAAACACACCACCTCAGAAATATGATGTCATGGTTACTATGGAAACAAGAAGCAGGTGCTACAACGATGTAAGGATTATATAACCCTTGAGTAACTTCTGTGACCCTACTAAGGTGGTGGTAATTACAGCTAAGATGACCAATCAATCATGAACTGGTCAACAGTCATGTTCGCACAATTTTATTTCTTCAGGAGATATTATACTTCTTTCTGCATGAAAACTGTGAAAATTCTGATAGGATATTAGAACAATTTTCAGTGTACTAAAAAGAAATTTCATGTCATTGTTTAAAAAAAAACTCTGGGGGAAAAAACTGCTTTTAAAAAGAGTGTGCATTATGTACACATACATGTGTCATGCAACCATCCCGGGGGGGCGGGGGGGGGTACTCAGATTATAATCGGACGGGGGTGTGCGGCTGAGAACTCCAGACCCATACCCACATCCAAGGGTCCTTTTGCTGTAAATAGGCACCCATGTCTAAGGATTTTTTGTGAAAAAGGTAGACCCGTATTTTTTTGGGGGGTCTTGCCAGCTTCTCAAAAAGTCGCTCAGTGGGGGGGGGGGGGGGGGGGTAGGGACAACAATTTTTTGGGGAAAATGGGACCCATGTCTAAGGATCTTTTTAATGAAAAGGGGACCCATGTCTAAGGATCTTTCTTCAAAAAGTCACCCTTCCCAGCGGCACGTCCCCGTATACCCAATATACGTGAGTACCCCCCCAACCCCCCCCCCCCCCCCCCCCGGGCAACCATCCTCCATTTATAGTTTAATGAAATACTGACAAGAATACTGCTTGTATGATTACATAAAGCTATCTTTATACTTTATATTCAGAATGATGCTGTTAGAAAAGAGGACATTGTGACATTCAATTTTTAGTCTACTGCCTAATTGTATCCCCCGGCAGTATGCCGGAGGATACTTTGGATTCAGCAGCGTTTCGCCGCCGCCGCCGCCGCCGCCGCCGCGTCACATTCTTGTGTGCGCTCTAGCGGTCACATTTCTCGACGAATTTCTTTCAGACTTCCTGTGGACGTGTATCTTGGTAAAATCTGGACCCCTATAGTTTCTGGTAATGCTGCCCCCAGTGTTCCGTCTTTTATAGGGTAAAATGCCATATTTTTGGGGATAGTTTGTGTGCGCTCTAGCAGTCACATTTCTCAACGGATTTTGTTCAAATTTTGTATGAAGGTGTCTCTTGGTAAAATCTGGAACCCTATAGATTTTGGTGATGCTGCCCCCAGTGTTCCGTCTTTTATAGGGTCAAAGGTCATATTTTGATAGATGTCTTGTGTGTACTCTTGTGTGCGCTCTGGCGGTCACATTTCTCTACGGATTTCGTTCAAATTTTGCATGAAGGTGTCTCTTGGTGTAATTTAAAAACCTATAGTGTTTGGTGATGCTGCCACCAGTGTTCCGTCTTTTATAGGGTCAAAGGTCATACTTCGGGGCATGGCGTGAGTGCACTCTGCAGGCCACATTTCTTGACGGATTTTGTTCAAATTTTGTATGGAGATGTATCTTGGTATAATCTACACATGTTTAATTTTTGGTGATGCTGCCCTCATTGTTCCGTCCTTTATAGGGTCAAAGGTCATTTTTCCATTTCTTGCACTCTTACTTCTGCATTTCTTGACGGATTTCATTCAAATTTTGTATGGAGATGTATCTTGGTATAATCGACACATATTTAATTTTTGGTGATGCTGCCCTCATTGTTCCGTCCTTTATATAGGGTCAAAGGTCATTTTTCCATTTCTTGCACTCTTACTTCTGCATTTCTTGATGGATTTCGTTCAAATTTTGCATGAAGGTGTCTCTTGGTGTAATCTAAAAACCTATAGTTTTTGGTGATGCTGCCACCAGTGTTCCGTCTTTTATAGGGTCAAAGGTCATACTTCAGGGCATGGCGTGAGTGCACTCTGCAGGCCACATTTCTTGATGGATTTCTTTCAAATTTTGTATGGAGATGTATCTTGGTATATCTCTCAACACATTTCTTTCAAATTTTATATGAAGATGTGTCTTAGTGAAACCTACACATCTAATTTCTACACCATCCTTTTGTTTGAGGGAGGGGATGGGGGAGGTTCTTTGTCCCTCCTTCAAATTGCTGCCAGTGCCGGGGGATACATTTAGCATTGCGCGGCCCCAGCAATGCACATTTCTAGTTATTGATGTGTTTTTTTCTGGGCATGGTATAATAATTCCCGACAAAATCACATGATACCAATGGAGATGTGGATTGATTTTTCAATTTGAAATAAATGTAACTTAGGCATGTGTCACAGGGATCAAAAGATGTGTCATAAGACATGAGGCTCTCTTTCAAAAAATGAATGCATCATTCTAAGTGGCTACTAATTAATATAGCACTTTTATTGTACTTCAAGACTACAAAGCCTTCATCAGTTATTTGTAGGCTTGAAACTATTACCTAAATTTCTTGTTTTTCTAATTCAGGATCATTCTTTTACTGTAAACATGATGTTAAAACAATCATAATAAAGGTTCAGGAAGCCCAACCCTAGATGTTAAACGAGTTAAGGAAAGGAATAGATATTGTACATGACAAAGCGCATGAGCAAAAACGAAACCAAATATCAGAATTTTTTTGATCAAAATATATCTCATATGATGTACATGTAGACCTTGTATTTTTTTCAGTAGACAGCATGCTTTGTCATCAGTCATCACATGCAAAATATTGGAATCATTTCATGTTGTTTATTACTTTTTGGAAGTGATAAAGTTTATCAGTGATATTATTCACATTCAAGGACTTATTCTCTAAATCTGTGTAATTTCTTTTTCATGTTATTCATTTCTTGATTTTCTTTCTTTTTCTTTCTTTTTGTGTTTTTTTCTTTTTATGTTGATTTTCTTTCTTTACATTGCTATACTATATACCCGCACTTTTCAACTTCTGTCATTTATTCCCCCCCCCCCCCTCTCCCTCATTTCTCTCTTTCTCTTTCTCTCTCACTCTTTCTCTCACTCTGTCTTTCTCTTCCTCTTTCTTTTTCTCTTTCTTTCTCTCACTTTCTCTTTCTTTTTCTGTCTCTCTTTCTTTCTCTTTCTTTCTCTTTCTCTCTCTTTCTCTCTCTTTCTCTCTCTTTCTCTTTTTCTATTTTCTCCCTTGCAATCTCTCTTCTCTATGTACACAGTAAAAAAATATTTTAAACAACTCTTCAAAATTTTTAAACAATGCTGTTCACTCTAACAACTGTTGTTTAAAACTTTAAACAACCCAAGTTGTTTAAACTTTAAACAGCCTGTTGTTTAAAATTTTAAACAATTTTTTAAACAACAGCTTTTAAACAACTAGGTTGTTTAAATTAAGTTGTTTAAAAACACCCAGTTGTTTAAAACTTTTTTCACAACTATTGTTTAAAAAATGTGTTGTTTAGAGTAAGTTGTTTAAAACTTTTTACACAACTATTGTTTAAAAAATACATTCAAAGTTGTTGTTCAAATTAATTGTTTAAAACACTATACAGATATGATGTGTTTAAACGCACACGGTTGTTTAAGGCTGTTGTACACAAAGTAAGTTTCAAATGCCAGAGCTGATTTATACGTTCAGAGGTAAGCATTTAGATTAAATATATTGTAATCTGATCGAGTTATACTCAAGACATATTTGTGCTGCCGTGACATCTACATGATGTCTAGATCTAGACCACATCCACAAAATAAATTATGATGTAGACCTGGAACTTTGCAGCGCAGCGCAGTTTAAATTAGTTGCACACATACAGTATAGGACAGGACCCACGTGCGCATTCACTGTGTGTGCAACATAAACTGCGCTGCGCTGGAAGGGCGACTTGCAAAGTTGCAGCTAGTTCTAAATCATAATTAATTCTGTGACTGTGGCTTAGATCTAGACATCATATAGATGTCATGGCAGCACAAATATGTCTTGAGTATAAACTCGATCAGATTACATTATATTTAGTCTAAATGCTTACCTCTGAATGTATCAATCAGCTCTGGCATTTGGAACTTCTGCAACATTGCAACCACAAAGGCATCTGCCATGATGAAGCCGGCCATGTTTGGCGGAGAAGGAAACCTGTCTAGCGCGAATTTTCAATCTTTTTAAACAACGTTGTTTAAAAGATTATCATTGATGTCTTAAACAGCGGTTGTTTAAAATGCAGGGTCCGTCATTTAAACAATATTGTTTAAAATTTAAACAACACAAATTTAAACAGCGAAATTTTAAACAGCGTTTTTGCTGTGTAAATTTTGTCTTATATGTTTATGTTCACTATGTATATTTTCCTGATTAATTTCATATCAAAGATGAGTAGATGCCATGGATCCCTTTTGCCAAGTATAGAATAGAATAAAATTAAATTGAGCATGAATAAATATGACATTTTGTCAAATCATTATAAATATTATATATTTTGAGTCTGTAAAATAAATATGACATCTTATTTTTCTTTACTGGTTTTGCAATGAAATTGCACATTAACGTACATGTACAGTGTATGTGCGTAACATTATAATGGCACCTCATACCCGTTCGTGAGACCAGTGACAAAATTAATGGTTCATATTATATATTTTGAGTCTGTGAAATGAATATGACATCCTATTTTACTTTATTTCATTGCAAAACCAGTAAGGTAAAATAATTTTTTTTACAGACTCAAAATATATAATATGAACCATTCATTTTGTCGCTGGTCTCACAAACGGGTATGAGGTGCCGTTTTAAAGTTATGCACAAAAATACATGTATGTTAAGGTGCGATTTCACTGCAAAACCAGATAATATTCATAGAAGTTATCACAAAGTGCTTCATTTTCATTGATTCAAACTTAATTAGGTTTTGTGGACAAGAAAAATTAATGTCATGCCTTGTCTAAAAATTTTGTATTTGTGCACGCTTTTCTGGATTCAAAACACAACCTCACATACATACATGTACATGCTTGACATGTATTTAAAAAAACATCAGGCATGCCTGTTATTTTTCAGAGAGAAAGGTTACAAGTTCTTTTTGTTTGGAAACCACTAGGTGCCTTTATGATATTAGCTGCATTCATAAGGGACTTGTGGTTTTGAAACTTTAAGTTAGCGAAGCTTGAAGTTAATGAAACAACGGCTCACTAACAATGATGAGGGTTCACATGGAGCCCGAAACAACGGCGCGCGTTGTTCTGAGATTACAAGTCGAGCAATTGCAGTTTAACATGAAAAGAGAGGTCATTGTTAATAATGAGTTTGCTAAACTTAAAGTTTATTCTGTCCACACAGTCCATAACTACGAGGGAGGACCCCAACCCCCTGCTCGTGGTTTTGGCCTTAACTACAAGCTCGCTTGTGAACTGCAAGCGAAACTTAAAGTTTAGCTCCCTCCGTGTGAACCTGACTATTGTGACATCTTTTTGACCTGGCCAAAAAAATTGAATCTAGTGATGGCCTATTGTATTGTGGCGATGATAATAACCTTGTACAAGGATTAGTATGTGAGAAAATATTATCATAACCATTTGAAACAGGCCTGAAACTATTACCTACAGATTAGTCATGTAGTTATAATCAAGGTGAATTTCAAATAACAGAGGAATGTGAAACTTAAACCACATCATGCATTTTTACATCAAGTAGATAATCAGGATAAACAGGAAGGAAATAATATGCTGACCATTTTCATAGTACTTGCGTGATGTCAAAAATGACCTTGAGCTGACCATCCAATACACAATTTTGTTTTATTTCATATATTACAACAAAGTTAGGAACATGAATATCAGGTTTCATGAACAAGCTTTAGGGCCCCTACATAAGATTTCTCAAAATGACTTTGCTGTTATTATTTAGAGGCAGGGAGGGGGATAATCTATAAACCCTATCACAAAAATCACAAAGTAGAAGGTACATGCATTTTGATGATTTTTTTTTTCTTGAAATTATGTCTTGAACATTCCAAGCTTGCAAAAATCTAGCCATCTATTACTTGGTCACATGATCTTTTTAAGTCCCATGACAATTTCAAAAATATGTTTCATTTTTGCTAACTTGAATCAACATTTTGTTTCAAGGATTATAACACTTGTCAACACTGTCACTTGCCAAAAAGTGACAATTAGAAAGAGCCTTACTTTCATTTGTGCAATTATAAATGTTTCCTGTTAAATCTTATCATATCACATCACGCCGTCCGTGAACAATTGAAGCTTGAGTTACATATTAAGCTTTTATTTTCATTTCTAGCATATTCATTGAATTCTTGAAATGAAAATATTTAGAATATTGATATGTGTAGGATTTTGATAAGAACAATCAACAGCCTGTCCTCCATGACATGAAATTTGTTCCCTTGAACTTACCTTTTTTGTACAGAACAAGCTTCACTGAGATAGTAATTTCTCAGTTAATAAGGGTTTAAAGGGCAATCCAACCTTTGTGAAAAGCTGATTTGTGTGAAAGGAGAAAAATAAGAGAAACAGGATGGGGAAAGTTTGAATAAAAATCGGACAGAGAATAAGAAAGTTATGAATGTTTGAAAAATAAGATCACTACATATATGCGAATCTCAAATTGGCAATTGGGTGAATCGATTGTGATGGTCAACTCTCCCATTTGTCCCATATCTTGTACACCAAGATATCATTCAATTCCGGTTATCTCCTAAGCGCCTCCTCCCTCTGGGCAGTACTCAAAATATATTGTAGATAGCGTATTGTTATCATAGGTCCTCAAAAAAGAAAAAGATCCTGCTGAGTTATATATGTTGAAAAATTGACATTTTAGACATTTTGTTTGTAGAAGCGAATGGGAAAGTTGTCAGCCACTATGTCACAGTGACCGTACCACTTCAGCCAATTTGAAATCCCCATAGTATAGTGATTACAACTTTTTAAAAGCCATAACTCTCTTGTTGCATATCCGATTTCGTTCAAACTTTCACCAATCTTCTTTGCTGATAGTTCCTCTTTCTCTGAGAACAACTTGCCATTAAGGTTGGATGGGGTCGGATTTACCTTTAATAGACCTGTTTACTAATGTTATGCATACTTCTTGAACAAAATTTCTCTTGACTACTCAAAAGCTTGCCAGATTCTTGCCCAAAATAGCAACAACTAATGTATGCGAAATGGATACCATTCATAGAGATGTTATTATGCATAGCAGGTGCACTAAATAGTTGGTAATTTGGGGTTCTGGAGAGAAACATGCATAAATTGAAATACATTAGTAAACAGGTCTATTGAGGAAAGGGATTTTAGGGAGAAATATGCATGTCTGAACAAGTTAAAGACATGTATCCCTTTGTCTGTCTTAAGCACACTTGTGCCATTGTTTTATCTCAATTTATTTGGCCATGACTAGTCATTTATTTGTTTTCATTATATTTTCATTAGACCAACAGGGTTTTATGCCTGAAGTTGTTTATATGCAATTAAGTAGCCATGGTAGCAACAAAAAATAAAGTTTCATTCAGCTGTAAGCTTCATTCATAACCATGTGATTCTGATTATAAACAATATGCCTACATGTATATGGGGAGAAAATTTCCTCTTTCGGGTGGTAATTTTAGCACAACAACTCCATATTACTTCCTCACTCTTTTCTTATCTTTCTTCCTCTTATTTTCCTACCCTGCTTTGATGCTTTTCTCTCAAGTTTTGTCCTTACTTTTAGAATTGGCATGTGATGTAGATTTGTTCTCGACCTCAGAAAATTCTAAGAAACGGTACAATGTATTTGATTAAAGACATCTGTAATCATTTTCGAGCTATGGATGCCGATATGACTTATTAAATGTGGAAAATATACATATTGTTTATGTAATTTATTGATTTTGTTCATATGTTACGCAATGTTTTCTTTGCCTTAATTTCAAATTTGCGAAAAAATGGACATTTTCATGAAATTTAACGTCTTGGGTGTATCAATGGATATTAATTTCTCTGTTGTTTATTCACAAATATGTGCTATTTTAAACAATTCAGACATAGTTGTCTGATATTAAACAGTGTTTGTTTGTCTGCCGGTCCCACAAGTTGCTATGAACGATAGCAATTTATACGCAGTCACAGCATGCTGAGTCATAACAATAATAGCCAAGCAGACACAAGAAACCAATAGGACAGGGACTAATTGTTTTCATTTCAAATACATCTGAGACAATGAAAAACGGTGTTGTCTTGGAGGGGACATTCCTTTTCTCAATGTTGGTTTCCTTTCAAGACTTGCAGTAATCTGTCATTGAACTTCGAATAAAGGGAGCATTCACATCGAGAACAATTATTAGGGAGATTACAAAATTTTGATCGCAGTTCTACAACTTTGGAACCGCGTGCTCAGAATCTCATTTTTTTGTGCGCATGAACAAAAAATACTTCACTAATTAGTGAGATCCTTATGGCAATCCAAATTATGTTTTATTAGAAACCAAGATTTTTTGCCGTGCATTCTGTGTTCCATCCGGGTCAGTGAAAGTGAGACAGAAATGTGGATGTCATTATATTCCAGGTGTGAAGGGGCTTTAAAATATAATATTTGCAATATAATAGTGCTGGGACCTAACTTAGATAGAAAAGATGGAATCAGAACCAGACCAGAAAATTTACCATATGTTTTTCGGTACCCAAATCGGGAAAAAGGGACTATTTGCTCGACTTTAACTTAGGCTTACAAGTGCTGTTCATGCATTGATGATCATTATTCATTAAAATCTCACTTTTCCTTGTGTGTGAATGACCCATCGGTCCTACTTGAGTTTTAGGTGAAATGCAGAGTCAAGGTCTAGCTTTCTTTACCTCAGGTATTCTTCAGCCCTACTTTCTCCTAGCCTTGGCTTTTCAATGTGGTTAATCACAAGAATGTTGTGATAGGATTCCTTCAAGAAACAAAGAGATCATCCTCTTCCCGTTTGGATCTTGCAGACAGATTTGCCGAAAATCCACATTTTACTATTAGTTTTGTTTGCAATTTACATATATGTCAGGTGTGATGATATACTTGTTCAGGGCAAGTCCAAGTTATTTGTTCAATTCGTATCCTACAGTGTATATGTCATTATGAGCACATTCAATAACTATCAAAGGTAAATCAAATAGTTTTCTTCCTAGACATGTATATATGGAGGTCCACATTCTTGTAGGTTTATCAACTTTTTTCTGGTAAAACAGTCATTCAACCTGTGTGCATGAATGTGACTGGGAATATACCGTATAGTCGCGTGTATACGGCGCACTTTTTTTCATGGCAGAGAATGTCAAAAGTCGGGGTGCGCCATATAAACGAGTACAAGGAAATGACAACGAAATGCAGCTCTTACTGGGTCTTGCCCGCCAGCGCTACCCGCCGCCCCAGGCCCCCGGCGCGGCCGGACATATCACATGTAACACTAGGCCTATGTCATTGCACTGTATCGGGGTAGTGTGCAGTTGAACGACAATTGTCCGATTTTTATATTAAAAACTCCGCTTTATAAAACAATTATCGAAATTCTACATACATGGCCAGTATAATCCTAGTCTAAGCTTCACTTTCATAACTGTAATGACGAAAACCAGATTGAATTCGCGGCTATAATGATGAAAATAGATCGTCTTTTTCATTTGTTCGCAAGGTGGCTGTAGATGACTGTACGTGGTATGACCAAGAGGTGGCGCGCGCGTGATAAACAGCATGAGCTAGCTACAGAGAGTATCTACACTGATCCGCCATGTTTTACACAAAGACAGCATACGTGCAGGATTATTATGCGCGTGTTACAGCTCTCTTTATAAACGGCCTCTGTCATCTTCCTTTTTCTATTTTACGTGACCTACGGGCGCCATTTTTTTTTTCTTCGATTCTAACGAACAATAATTTTTCTTCCGATTGGTAGCCTAGTTTGAATTATTATTTTGTACCGTCACTGTGGTATGAATAATATTTGCTTCCTCAAATTTTGGAGGGGTTTTCCTTTATAGTTCTTCAATGTCTTATATTTTTAAGTGAGGGGCAGGCTTAATTGTTGACCATTGCTTTTGATATTTGATCTAGGTTTTTTCTTCGTAAATTCCCTCTTTCGGTAGGCCTACTTTTAAAGAAAATTATTACTATTCCTTATCTTAATATTTCTTAATTCTGATGTACTCTAACAATGAATAAATTTGTGCCTCGAATTTTTCTAAAGACCTGAAAGCTATCTTTTCAATTTATATTTTCTTCTCAGACTTTTTCTTTTTCCGTGATTTATTTATTTTTTATTTTTTGGTGTGTTTGTGTGTGTGGTGTTGTTAGTTCTTCAAACGCTGAGTTTCCATTCCGGAGTAAATTTCGTTGATTTGTTTCATTAATTTTTATATTATTACACCGGATTTAGATATGCAAACCAGCAATGATATATTATGTTCTGTCCCTAGCCCTGCCCCCTAAATATTCATCTCGCTCCCTCGCTCACGCTCTCTCTCTTCCCAGCTCTCCCGCGTGAGTTTCCCTGTCTTGCTCATACAATGAAGTGTGCGCTATTAACGGCGTTGTACACACACATACCCCTTCGTACGTATACACACACTGTATACATATGTACTGATAGATTTTTTTCGGAGCTAAGTAGCGGCGCTGATATGACTGGAAGTTCAAACTTTCACTCATTCTGGGGCCGATTCCGAGCCTCGTATGTATTATCACGCGATAGAATCGCGCCATGTGCAAAGACGGCAATATTTTTTTTTTTTTAATACAGAGGGTCGAAAGTATGGATGCGCCTTATATACGTGTGCGCCGTGTACACGCGACTATACGGTATGGGACAAAGTGCCTTGGTTTTACCTTTTCTCTAGTCATTTTAAACCTATTTCAACCTGCCCATTCATTGAGGAAGTACTAAATTTTTCCCTTCTGACATATTTTTTTTTAATTTTATGTTTCATAGAACATCCACAATGTCTGAATATAAGAAATGTGTACTCTGGGATTTCATAATGAATCGTTGCCATCAATCCAGCTGTAAAATCTTCAAAAAATTCTCTCGTGTTTGGTAGGAAGTAATGTAGATGAAGATCTTTATTTAAGAGTATTTTGCATACTTTTATTGAGTCATTATGGGTATCTGGAAATGGATGACACTATCTTTAATGTGGCTGGCTGGCATCCACTTTTTTCGCTTAGGGAGGTATAAAGTATCTAGCCAGGGCAAACAAAGGAAATCCATCTCAAAAATTTATATCACCATAAGTGTCACGTAAACAGGAAAATCATTCTCATATTTATGAGTGATGTTAAGTCTATACCAGCACTCACAGGAAAAAGAGAAAGCGAATGGGATTTCTTTGTCTTTTGTTTTCTTTTTCTTTTCTTCTCTTTCTTTCTTTTTTTTTTGGGGGGGGGGGGGGGTTGATGTGGGGGAGTGAAGTACCTATGTGCATAATTATACAGGTGGGGACACAATGATCTAGGTTGAGAGCATGACGGATATCAAATAATGAAATGATACAATGATACAATATAAATTTTACAAGTGGAGCAGCAGTTTGAGAACATATCCAACATGTTTTAATCAAGTTTTATTTTTGCTACCAGGACAAACATTATATGTAAGCTCACTTAGAGGTGTTGTGGTCTAGTGAATAAGTCACCGGACTGCAGATCACAAGGTACGGGGTTCAAATCCCACCACGGCACTAACTTCCTTTGGCAAGACTCTAATCTACATTTGCCACTCTCCACCCAGGTGTATGTTTGAGCACTAGTTACTTTCGCGGCTCAGCTATAATCAGGGTAATAATGTCCAAGCGCCATGAACGTCACTCACTATGTGACGGATATGAGCGCTATATAAGTGGCCATTGTTAAAATATGTCACATGTGTGTCATCTATACATCATTTTTAGTTTCGAGTGTACTAAAAAAAGTCTGAGATTGCTCTTGTCAATTTGTCAGATATCAAATTTGAAAGCTGATTTACCATTCAAATTTCGTTCCTAAATTTAATGAACATTTATCCCATTTTTAAAAAGAAAATGTCAACTGATTGAAGTACAAGGTGGCAAAATTTAAGACTAAGAGCAACGTCATATTCTTGGCAAACTTACAATAATATATATGATAACATCAAATCATCACCATCGTAAACATTGATTCTTAAGCTTTTCAACAGCATGAGAGTTATCACTGCAAAGAAAAGATCAACTGATTGCTAAATGTTACCAAATTTGATATAGGTGGAAAAAAATTTAATCTCTTTTGCCATTATCTCTCAATGTTCTTCATTAAATGCTTGTAATGGCAACATATTTGAGAATTGAGTATATTCATAACATACAAGATGTTTAATGTGTTGGTTTGAGCCTCACCAGTTGAACATTCATTCATATCATTGTTTGTTGACAAGAAAAAGGTAGAGAAGAGGTTGGGGTAGGAAGCATAAAGTAGGCCAAACATCTAGCCATTCTCCCGTTTCCTGATACCCGCAAAAACCATACCCTGATTAAAAGATCAGACTCCAGTCGGTCTGTGCTAGCTGAAGGTAATGTAATTGTCTGGGTTTTTCTGCAAAAACACCAGAAGTTATTCTACAGGTTGCTCTAATCGTAAGTGCAATGATCTTGATGAGATAATAATATGTTATGTTAGATATTACTGACATACATGTGTAAATAGAACCAAAGAGTTCAGATTATAGTCTGTCAGTAGCTAGCATTATGAAGGTAATTGCCTGGTTTTATCTGAAAAACACCAGAAGTTAATGACAGGTTGCTCTAATACCAAGTGTGATGATCCTAATTAGATAATAGTATTTCATGTTAGATATTATTGACAGGAATAGAAACAAATATTTCAGACTCCAGTCAGTCACTGCATGAAGGTGATCTTGGGGTTTTCATCTGCACAATACCAGGGGCGTTCTTCACAAAGAGTAAAGTTTGACGCAAAGTCATGCGGAAGTGCCAATGCGCATACGGTATTAAACGCGTAATCTCATTGGTAGATTACCCAATAGCGTGCGTGCCCTGAGCATGATCTGACCAATGCGGTGATGTGCCAAATACCGTACACAAATAGGAATTTAAGTGCGACTGTAAGTCAAACTGAACTCTTTGTGAAACACCCCCAGAACTTATTTTACAGGTTGCTTAACCCGCCGTGGGCGGCAAATTCCGCTCAAAAAAATTGAGTGTTGAACATTTCGTTTAGGCTCAGAATGGCTTGAAAATTCTTCCTCACACAGAAACCTATGCCTTTAATATTATGTATATACCTATGCAATATATCTTTGCCCAGTTTGCTCAAGAAAAATGTCATTGAAAGTTAATATTTAACTCTTGAAAGTTCATTTTTGACAATTTCTCAAAGATTTGGTGGCATGGAAGGGGTTAATCCTCTGTGTGATGATATGAAAGATATTATTTCCACTGATAATGGCATATAGATAAAATCTTACGGTATCATGTAAAGGTCACATTCATGGTTTTTTTTCAACTTGGATGATAGAAAGCAGAACTTAATTCAAGTCTAACTTTTTTTCCTTCTTTATTTTGAATTTTGTACTAAATAAATATTCCATTGATCTGAACAGATCGTGTGAGTGGGGTTAGAAAATTATCAAAAAGTTTCCCAGTCGTTTTTGTGAAATAGCAAAGTTTTGTTTAACATTTGAGTGAATTGAATCCTGCTAGAATTATAAACTAAGGATGTAATGAAAATTAAAGAAAATTAATTGATGGAGGAAGAATGTAAAGAAGGAGAGAAAACATATACACAACAATTAGAAAAAAGTAATCACATAAAAAGTGAGTAAAAGAGGAAAGGAGAAAGAAAGTGGAGTCTGATTTAATAGGGAGAAACAAATCTGGCTATCAAACCTTTAGGGAACAAAAGACTGCAGCATTGAGATAGAACACGTCGCTTCAAGTAGTGATTTATCCCACCCACTGCAACCATTTCCTGGGAGGAAATCTGGCTTGCATATATCCGGTGAAGCCGAAAAAATCAATTAGGGATTTCTTTTTGCATATTTTAGACTTGATTTTGCCGAATTGGGATGATATGGAACTGCATGTTGCATGCTTCCAAGTAACGTGGCGCATTTTATACTAGAAAACACTTTAAATTAGGGGATGGAAGTCATGGTTTCAAAGAGAAGGTTGGGTGGAAATGTTAGAAATACTTTGTGAGCTTTCCCATTCTTTTTATGTTGTTAGTTTGCAAGATTATCATAGTAGAAGTGTCCAAGGATGGCTTAGTCCGAATGGTTGGGTAGCGTTTCAATAAGCGACTTTTGGAAGGGCTGGCGAAAAAAAATTCCCCCACTCCCCCCTGAATGATTTAAAATATGGATCTCTCTCCAGAGTTGACAGCCCTGCATATCTGTGTCCTCCCCCCTTTTTACAAAATCCTGGATCCGCCCCTAATGACAGCCCTGCATTTCTGCCCCCCTTTTTTTTTACAAAATCCCGGATCCGCCCCTTTCGGCAAAAACAGGGGGGTGCTTTGGACGAATGGTGGCATTTGCGTCAACGCCACGCGATGTTTACATTTACGCTCTTCAAATGCCCTCACATTCATAATATGACAAGAAACAGCTGAAATGTTCTGACCGAACATTTGTGTGTAGTTGATGTGACTTTCGGCAGGATTGAGTCAATTTCTTATAATTTTGGTGATTCCAAAACCTTGCAGCATACACCAATTCTTAAGCGCTAATTAATCAAACTTTCCCAATTGATTTCTTTTACAATTCAGTCTCATGGCCATATCTCAACTTTAACTTTAACATTTCTGAATATTCATTTAGTGCCCTATTTACAACAATGGCTTTAAAACTGTGAGGAGATTTAATGAGGAATTGGTTTATTGCTCTATATACCTTGATATACATGTAAACATAATTATTTTGTATTAGTTGTGGTGGCTCTAGTTGCACACTTTAAATCCAGCATACAGGCCTAACATTAATAACCCAGGAGCATTGATCAAATATTTCAAGTAGTTTGAGGTGAAGGGGATGTTGGACAAAGTTTTGCAAATAAATCTATTGGTAGGTAAGTAAAAATTGACAACAAGCAACACAGAAAAACACAGAAGAAAATGTTTAAATTTGCTGATGGGTTTTTAACAAAATGTTCACCCTGAAAAAAAGTCTGAAAGTGTGATGTTACACCACATATTGAGGATTTTTTTTCTTCTTTAATCCAAAGAGTTGATTTCTTACTGCATTCTATGACATCAATGCAAAAAATATACTTGGTGCAATCCTTCAACAACATTTTGCCTAGGAAGTGTTCTATGTGATAGTTGTTTGATCAGGATTTCTCTGAAGCATGTTCACCCTTACTGAGTGGGTGGATGGGCAAATGCTTAGCTTGGA
This sequence comes from Heliocidaris erythrogramma, assembly GCA_025617745.1. Lineage (NCBI taxonomy): Eukaryota > Metazoa > Echinodermata > Echinoidea > Camarodonta > Echinometridae > Heliocidaris > Heliocidaris erythrogramma. Next base: position 13,907,909 of record CM046856.1, read on the forward strand.
GTGACCAAAATGGATCGAGACTACATCTAGAACCAACATACGTCCACAAAACTGATTGGTCAGCTCTTTTCTAACCCAACTCCACCCAAATTTAGGAAAGACTTGATGAAGTTAGCAGACTGGAGACTAATCAAGATGCGAGATCTGGATGTGTTTCTGGTATTAATAGCTTATAATGGAGACAAGAGAAAAGATAGGTGACTGCCTCCAAGTGGCTGGGGTATATCCCATCGTCACAGATACAATGAAATCAACATTATCTGCACTTCCTACTTTCAATTTTGCACACTTTTAAAGAAGAATATTTTCCTTTCCCCTTTCTTTTTTATGATTGTGTATACATATTAACCTATTTGTGGGTTTTTCCCATGCGTAGCTCAATCAAAGTTCCCCAGAGCTGTCCTCCCTTTTTGAAATTTTTGCAAAGGCTGAAAAAATGTCTCCGCCGGGAATCGAACCCGGGTCGTTAGCTTAGAACGCCAATGCCTTAACCACTAGACCACGGAGACGGGTTAGTGGTTTCGGCGACACCAGATTCAATTGACCGACAGATTGACAAATCCTCAACCTTATTAATTAATTCCCCTTGTCGGGGGGCAGATGAGTTTATGAACAAGTCAAGCCGCTAGTGCCTCAGGTGGATCCAAAAAATTTCAAAAAGGGAGGACAGCTCTGGGGAACTTTGATTGAGCTACGCAACGTTATTCTCACATTTCTTTCACTTTGTATTTATTTCCACGAGAATTGCCAAAGCTGTTGTATATGTTATTTCCTTACAATAATGTTAATAATAATTTATTCTAATGTATACATGTATTCAAAGCATTCGCTTGGATCCAGCTGAGGCACTAGCGGCTTGTCTTGTTCATAAACTCATCTGCCCCCGACAAGGGGAATTAATTAAGAAGGTTGAGGATTTGTCAATCTGTCGGTCAACTGAATCTGGTGTCGCCGAAACCACTAACCCGTCTCCGTGGTCTAGTGGTTAAGGCATTGGAGTTCTAAGCTAACGACCCGGGTTCGATTCCCAGCGGAGACATTTTTTCAGCCTTTGCAAAAATTTCAAAAAGGGAGGACAGCTCTGGGGAACTTTGATTGAGCTACGCGACGTTATTCTCGCATTTCTTTCACTTTGTATTTATTTCCACGAGAATTGCCAAAGCTGTTGTATATGTTATTTCCTTACAATAATATATATATATATATATATATATATATATGGAATAGACTTACATCGAACCAGCAGGTAATACAGATAAATTTACACGTATTACTGACTTTGCAGGTTATATATTTTTAACATATAGGGCAATATGTTTTGTTAAGCAAGTGCGTAAATAACATTTGCTCATAACCAAAAGAAAAGCTAATTTTTAGGACCCTTATATATGTATAAATAGTTTGGACTTGCATTTCTTTCACTTTGTATTTATTTCCACGAGAATTGCCAAAGCTGTTGTATATGTTATTTCCTTACAATAATATATATATATAAACGACTAACGGGTACATTAGGAGGACAGTTTTTGTTCTTTTTCTTTGTTCAACTGTCGACCTAATGTACCAACTGTCGACCTAATGTAGGGGTCGCTATTATGACGGAATAAACTCCATTGTTAGGTGTCGACTTAATGTACCCGTTAGTCAAATATATATATATATATATATATGGAATAGACTTACATCGAACCAGCAGGTAATACAGATAAATTTACACATATTACTGACTTTGCAGGTTATATATTTTTAACATATAGGGCAATATGTTTTAAGCAAGTGCGTAAATAACATTTGCTCATAACCAAAAGAAAAGCTAATTTTTAGGACCCTTATATATGTATAAATAGTTTGGACTAAATATTTCATACATTAAAGCCCACTTTCAGAGTAATATAACATAAGGCAAAGTCTTCCTTGACCCAAAGCATCCCCCCCCCACCCCCGACAATCATCAAGACTTGTATAGCATCAGACAATTTCATATCCAAAGATCTGCTTATTTACTGGTCAGCTTTCTGATGATGCTTATGTAGAGGACATCTTGCCAAAATTTACTGCACAATAGCCAGTATCCAGCAGGAAATAGATCAATAGGGTGGGTTTACGTGTTAGATTTGAAGGAGACGAGAATTTGATTGATTTTGGAGTCACATGATGAAGTCCTGGTAAATGTGAAACCAAGGAAATGCTGAATATTTTTGTTTCCGCAGAAATGATCACTCACCCAACCAGGATGCATGGCATAAAAAAAAAATAATTGAGTCTTATAAGCGAGTTTGTAATTAATACATGGTACAAATTATCCTGACATGACCCCAATTTTGTTTGCGCACTTGCATCTGTTTTAGTGGACGCGCAACTTGTTTAACTTGTAAAATCATACTGGAGCGCGCGTCATGGTGCACACACTATGAAAGCATACAAAGGTCAATTGTACTTGGGAACTGGCTTATTATTGAGATTCTAAGGAAATGTTTAATTTATTTCATTTTGATAATTTACAGTGGTTATGTGCTTTTCACAATCACAAGCAAATTTACCACTCCTTACTTTTTTTGAAATGTTTTGAAAAATATTTGATTTTTTTATGTAAAGTCTTTTCCTTTGAGGTTTCACACAATTTTCTGACAATAGATTTATAAAACATAATAATGCACATCAGAAATAAGGTTATTTAATTCATACATCAGTCTTAGTAAAATACCCATAAATAGATGTATACAATGTTGGAACATTGATCCATCACTCTTATTATATTTTACAGATTTTCTACTTTGATTTAACATGGTCTATTCAATACATCCAAAAAAAACTTCACCTAGCTAAAAGCTGACTTGAGAATCATTTACATTGTTTCATTGAAATAGAAAGATATGTAGATGGTAAATTTGAATATGCAACAATAATAGGTAGTAACAAATTAGGTATAAACAAAACAATATCATTAGTGTTATTGCCTGAATTATTAGTAATAATAAGAAAGCAAATTTTTTTAATGAATATACAAGTATTTACTGCTGAATTTTTATCAAATTGTGCAGGTAAGAATGATTTGTGGCTCAACATTTTTGTTATTTAATACCTATTATCTTAGGAATCAAGTCAAGGAAGTTCATTTCTGAAATTTTTAGAATGATTTGTTTTTTCATAACCACAGAATTATTGTGAATATGATAGTTAGAGGACAGGAAGGAATTGAACATAGGAGTTTAATATTTGAGGATCTAATTTTTTAGGCGGTTATTATCTTTGTGGCTACTGTTTGGTAAAGGCAAATCAGTAATTTTTTATCAAATTATGAGTCGGAATAAGGATATATGAATATGATTTCTTTGACCTGTTTCCTGTTAGAATTGTGAAAAAAAAATTGAATTTGTACTTTTGTGGGTTTATTGTAGACCAAATATTTCATTGATGGGAGATATGGATATAATTGACTTTAACTCCTTTATATCTTTGGTGGACTTTCAGAACATGCCATACACTGCTTTTGTTTACTTTTATCACATTTACAATGTATGTTGGTACAATGCAATAACTTTTCTGCAGTAAAGGGATTGAGTTCCTGGTGAGCAATGAGTTAATAAATCATAAAGACAACTCATATATTAAAAATAGATAATTTTAGTGAATATAATAATGGTAGAAGAAATATATGACAATTCATCACACAAAGCTAAATTTAACAAGGAAGGTATTGCTTCATCCCTCTAAATTCTAAATTGCCTACCGTATACCCTCGACATTGGCATTTACTGAAACCTTTAGCTTCATAGAACAATTATAAACAAGAACGGCAAAGTTTTTTTTTTTAATGCATTACCATTACCATAATAATACCATAATAATATAACGTCTCTATGTGCATATCCGAAGGACTGGATATTATTATCCCGGCTTTAGCTCTGGCAACTATAGCGCTCAGTGTATTCAAGGAATAAATCCTACCAGGTACCCATTTACCTCACCTGGGTCGAGTATGGCAAATGTTGATTATTACCTTGCCAAAGGATGTTTAGTGCTGAGCCAGGGATTTGAACCCAGTACCTTGTGGTTCACAGTCCGGGGACTTATCCACTAGACCACAACACCTAGGAAACCAGAGAGAATAAGAAGAAATGAGATCGGGAAGAGTAGTAGAAAAGAGGATGTTGCAATGAGAAAAGTACTCACCTTCCAAATGTTGTATGGATAGAATCCATCAGCTGTTACCACAAGTATGGCTGACGTCAAATTGACGCTATTCTGATTTCCTCTCACTTCAGCCTTGGTTTCGTCACATTGCAAAACCTTAAACTGTGACGTGTGCATCGTTAACATGTGCCCTGCTTTGCCCTTTGTCTACTTTGGTCATGATTTAAAAATACTGATTTTGAAAAAATGATTTCAGAGATCAGTATATATGTTTGTTTTCTTTTGAATGACTAGATCTTTCCTGAAATATGATGAGCTTTTGAAAAATGGAGAAAAATCATTGTAAAATAGCACAACATTGAAAAATTTTAATGGAGAGGATTTAGACAAAATGAGTTAATTTATCCGATGATACTGATGTTGGAGCAAAATCTAGAGCATTTAATGGAAGTGAATAGGCACCTTATTTTATAGTGTTTTACCAAGATTAGCTCATTGTTATGTAGAACATAAAAACTATCTGACTTTGAAAACTATATGTTTGGTGCAATAATCCTGACTATACTGTACAGTTATTTTTTCTAATGTGAACGTGGCATAGCAGTATGTGTAAAGACATCTCATTTGGAAAAACAGAGTTTGGGCATCATTTCGAATGAGAACCTGCATTATAGTTAACTCACAATATGAATACCCTATAGCAGAATGACAGGTATTATGCACTTCACTCCCCATGTTACTTATTGCAATGTTTATATTATACTATTAATACATGGTTGGGAGTGCATTTTTAGGTTTTTATCGTGGTGTCAAACACACTCGGCTTGCGCCTGGTGCATATAGTACACCACAATAAAAACCTTTGTGTTGCCAGATCGCACTAACGCACGAACTCAAAACCATGTATTAATAGTTTTATAAAACGGGTCGGCAATATGATTATGAAGTCTATAAAAATGGTTACGAACCCCATAGAAACGCCAAGAGTCGCACAGTCATGGAGTCTGCCATTTGCTTTCCTGGATGACATCACAGAAGCGCAGCCAACAAAAGTCATGCACGTTTCAGTGCGCGCATGTAATCCCTGCGCTAAAATGACAAACTACGCGATTTCATTGCGTTTTAAGTTTGCACGCACCAGAGGTACGCATACGCGCAGCTCATCCATGGTTTAGAGCCTTTTTGCCGTATGTTATCACTTTTTTTTGCACGGTCACGTGGTGTTATTTGACTAATCAGGATGGCTACATTCTTGAACCCGTTTTATAAATATACATGTACGTACATGTATATATTTTTACATGTACCGGTATATAAATCCATGTACATGTCTTTGGGTATGCGCCCTTTTTACTATTCATTCTATGTCTTTTTACATGCTATATGTTGCTTTTTACTATACAAAGTTTCCTCTAGTGTGAAAGGCCCAAAGTTTCACAAACGATGTAAAACAATTTCCAGCCTCTCATTTCCCAGATTTTGGCTGAGTGCCCCATCAAGATCATGACTTGATTTTTACCTAGAAAATGTCACCTGATCTTACTCAACATGTGACTAGTACAAGAAATAGAAAGTGCTTTGTCAGATTAAAATTGCTTTTGATATGACACATGAAAACATTGTTTCGAATTCAAAATAATCTGAGGGTGCAAATCATTTTGTACCATTTACACATATGCTTTGAATTAGTAGACATTGATTAGTATTAATAATAGTATTAATAGGATGAATTCATTCATGTTTCACTCTACAGAGTGTTAAAGAAACTTTTGAAAGGTAAGGGTTTAATTAGCACTCCCTAACAGAAGGAACAATTAATAGAAAAGGATAAGCTTTTCTCCCGAAAGTTCAGTTATATTCTTTCCCAAATATTTTCATGGTAACCTACAAATTGTCTGATCTGTTACAGGTAGCCTCAATGGTACCTCCTCTCTTCCTCTTAACTGCCTGGATATTAATTTCCTTAAACAGTATCATAACAATTTCTATGTTGTATGTGGATTTTGCTGTCCAAATAGTGATATGTATCTATATCTTTCTTTTGAAATCTGAAATTTGGATTTGAAGATTTTGAGGTTAGATGCACTTGCACGTTATTGTCTTGGGATGTTGTTTGTGTATAAATTAACAATGAAAAAAAGGAATTAAAGAACCATGATTCAGAGCCTTCATCACAAAAATATATGTTGGATACTTGGATACAGGTTTGTAAACTTGGTGGCACATAAAAAGTTAAATATTTAAGCAGTTTATGTATTCACCAATATAGTTGGTAGTATGATTAACATGTGAAAAACCCCAAAAGTTAATATTATCCAGGACATGATTTGCAGGATTATACAATTCTATTTAAAAAAAAAAAAAACCCAAAGTTAATATTATCCAGGACATGATTTGCAGGATTATACAATTCTATTTAAATAAATATTGAAGTATTATCTTTATCGTCAAGTTAGTACAAGGATGCAATTCGACAGAAAAAACACTCCTCAATCACTTTCCGCTACCTGGGAAAGTTATCTGTTATTGTTTATTGATGACTCACCAAGTCTTGAGCTGAAGAGGAAGAGATGGGGGTGCCACGTTACCCCTCTGGGCTACCCTGGGGTATACATGTTCCTCTCAAGTCACTGTCATAGTAACATTCTAATAAATGATGTGACCATTCTCCTTCAAAAACAAACAAACTACAAACTAAAAAACTTAGACCTGGAATAAGTGGTTTAAATTACAATTTCCCTTTAGTACTTTATGGAATTGAAGTTTGGGGAAGTAGCTACAAAAGCCACCTGAATTGTATATTTTTGGCACAGAAAATGGCAATGAGAGCTATTACATTTTCCCCACTTAGAACAAGTTCTAGGCCATTATTCACCAGCCTGGGAATATTAGATGTTTTTGATCTGCATAAACTTGCAGTATCAACATTTGTGTATGATCTACACAGGGGATATTTACCACATTCTTTAACACAATATTATGAGAAGATGAGTCATACTTATAGAACTAGAGGCAAAGAACATTCCATGCTTAGACTTCCGAAATGTATAACGACACATGGTACATTTTCTATTTCTTTTGTTGGAACAAAGTTCTGGAATAGTTTGCCCCAAACTATTCGAGAGGAAAGAACAAGGCTTTCATTTCGCAAAAATCTAAGAAAACACTTGTTGAATGAAGTTTAGTGATGAAGAATAATTATGTGTGTAGTATAATCTACTTTTGAAGGATAATTATTTTAGACTTTGCAGTGAGCATTTGAAATGTAAGGAAAATGGGAGGGCCATTCTCGACTAGCACTTGTGCTAACTTTTGGTTCTCCCTTTAACAAAAAAAAAAAAAAAAAAACTGTCATACCATTGTTATGTATATGTATTCATGTAACATTATTACTCTTTATATTGATGATTATACTGTCATTTATGTGATGTGTTGTTGTTAATAAACTAAACTCAACTAAACTCAATAAACAAAGTATGACCTAGTTGACTTTGACTCTTCATTTGTAGAAATTTAAAAAGAAATAGTCACTCGATTTGCCTTTTTAAACATGAGGGTTCATGTGGGAAGCGGAATGCCCCTTTTGTTATAGCATACATAAAAAAAAATACAATTTTGTTTAAGACTTTATCACTTTCTTGGGAAAATTGTCTATATTCATATGTTTTTTTGTGCAAAGTACTGCCTATACAGTGTGTATTAAAAAAGTACACACTTTGAAAATATCCTCCAAAATCATAGTTACACAAAATCGATATGATTTTTTCTCATACAATTAAAGGTGAGGGTCAGTTTCATCAGATGACACTATGAGTATTGACAACATTTTATGCTAAAGTCAAGTGCTTACTGCCTACTATTGTAAAACTTGCAAAAACTGGTTTGAGCAAAATTTCCTCGGTCTTAAATTTGATGAAAGGAATTTAGGATTGCACGAACAAATTTTTGTGAGTTTTACAAAAGTAGCCAGTACTCACTCAAGCATAAAATATTGTTAGTACTCATAGCATCTTTTCATGGAACAGACCCTCACCCATAATTGTGTAAGAAAAAAAATCATATCGATATTGTGAAATTATTATTTTGGAGGATATTTTCAAAATATGTACTTTTTTATATACATACCTTACATACATTATCAATAGTTGGACACTTATACTCTCTAATAACTTCTATAGAGTTTTGATGGATTGTATAATGGTTTTTATAGGTAAATGTAAAATCATTATTAAAAACTTTCAATTTGAAATATGTTAAACTACTTGTATAATGAAAGGATAATAGGTTGTCTTTTTATAATTAACATTTAACAAATTAGTGTGACATTCTACCACTACCATAATATCCCTGGGAATCACCCGGGGAAACCACAGTTCTGCTGTGTTCATGTAATAAGTGTACCCATATCATGAGGTGGGAAGAATGTGGTATAAAACCATGAATTATATCAATTTCACCACCATGTGTCATGTGTTGTATTCATTTTGGATGTTGCAATGTCCTAAAAGGGAGGGGGGGGGGAGCATTGTGCTATACATGGAAGATTTGAAAATATCTTTCCATCTTGTAATGGGGATTCCCTTTTGATGTGGTTGGCTCATTGACACACTTACTCAGCTGAACCCCATTACAGTAGAACTGCGTTGTTGATATCCTGTCATCATGTCAAAACAGTGTGTTTGCCAAACTTTTCAAAAGCATGTGCAATGAGACCAGCAAGGGGATTCCACAAGAGAAGTTTTACCCACTTATCAGATTGTTTGAAATGACTTAAACTGAAAATGTATAGCCTGAAGTCCCATTACAAAAGTTTCTATGAATAGAATGCTTCTACTATTTGAGGTAACTTTTATGAGGAATTTGCCCCAAAATAATGCAATTCCTGAAACTGTGGTTGTGAAATGTATTTTATTCATGCTCCCGTTGTTATATGTCATATTTTTTGCCTCGGGGGGCCACTCAGATATATGGGTGTACACATGCGTGTCCATGGGTTTTCAAAATACCCCCTAAACGAGGATTTTTGCACGGTTTTTCATCATCCAACCCTCATAAACAGGTTTGTTTTCGCCCAGATTAGTCAAAAGCACCCCTTTTTGTTGAAAATCAGCGATTTTGGACCCCTTAATGCGTAACGCGCGTTACGCGTTCCACCTGAAAAAAAGACCCCTTTTTACGCGTTTTCTTGGACGCGCATGTGTACACCCATATATCTGAGTGGCCCCCCCCCCCCCCCGGATTTTTTTTTCCTTTGAGTTTGGCATCAACTTTTGAATATATTTCTTTCTCATTTTGTGTTTACTAAAAGCATTAAATGTATGAAAAGGAGGGATAACCTTTCCTGGTGTAATTACGGGGTCATCCCTATAGCTAGACGGTCCGATAGTTAGCGGGTCCGATAGACCGACACCCAATAGATAGAAGGTTCGATACACCGAATGTACTAGAGGGTCCAGTAGACAGAAGGTTCCATAGACCGAATCGGCAGGAGGGTCCAATAGTCCGAAGGTTCTATAAATCGAATGACCAACGGGTCCGATAGTCAGAAGGTCCGATAGATAGAAGGTTCTATAGACTGAATCGGCAAAAGGGTCCGATAGTCTGAAGGTTCAGTAGGGGTCCGATAGTTAGAAGGTCCGATATACCGACACTAAATACATAAAAATGGTAAAATAGTGGATAAAATGATAAAGTGGGTAAAAAATAAGTGGTTAAAATAAGTGGGGGCATTCCAACCAAAGAAAAAGCAAAAAAGGAAGAGGTTGAAAAGGAAAGAAGAAAAGAAAAGAAAGGAAAAGAAGAGAAAAGGAAAAGAAGAAATCAGAAAGGAAAGAGAAGAAAACAAAACTTCAAATACTTCGCTCACTAGCATTATTAGGGTTATTTACCAATGCCCATTATATTTTCATTATTGATATTAGTTATTAATATAATCGCCATATTTATGTATATATAAACCAATGCCAATTATATTAATAAGTCCTATTCTTATGGAAGTTATTTGGTTAGCATCTTGAATCTCTAGCTAATGTTATGCTATTTTGCTACCCAAAGAATGTTAGCAACATAACTGAAAGGAATCGAGCGGCAAGTTGACCTAAAGGGGCTAAAGAGTTGAATTTTCAGAAATATGAGAACAGAAGATGCCGATAACATGTTACACATATTATGAGAACGGAATAACAATACGCTAGAACCTATTCTCAGGATACAAAATTCTTCTTTTTTCTCTCTATCTCGTTCGCTCGCTTTGCTCGCTCGTACAATCAAGAAACTAGGCTTAGATTGTTTCTTGCAGCAAGCACCTCTTACGTCCTGCAGCAACAAGAAGCCAGAATATCATAATATTCGGGCAGTGAGGTATCCGACTATTGTCGAATTCTCCCACCCCGCCCCCCCCCCCCCCCCAAAAAAAAAAAAATGGTATAATTTACCCGACAGAGTCCACAGACTAAAATTTGCCACAAGGTAGTGGTATGGGTGTAGTCGGTGAACATTAAAAAAGTGTAAATGCTGAGATCATAGCTGCATGGTAGAAAAATATCACCTGACAACCCTAAAAAAAAAAATGGAAACGCCTCCCTCCCAAGAAGGTGGTAGGGCCTAATTGAAATTCATTATTATCGTTCAGGATCTTTTGTTGTCAGAATCTTATTGATATCTTTTGTTACTTTGAATGAAAATTCAACTATAAAGTCTGCACCCCATAAGATTTCTTTGTTTAAAATATAACACTTGTGTTAGAAGGGGACGCTCTTTCCTCAGCTTGCTCCACTAGAAAAAAATGCTTCGGGCATGATGGGCCTCGGGGATTTAGTGTGACCATATAATTAGATTTCCATCTTTAAAAAAATGGTCAGCGTTCCCCACTGCCAATACATCGGTTTAGTGGCAAAATTAACCGGGGGGGGGGGGGCTGAGCTGCATGGGTGGACCACCCCCACCACACGGTGATGATGATGATGCTCTGATAAAAATACTTTTAACATGTTGGAAATGTATAAAACAGTACTTTAAAATAAGTTTCCCATTTTTTTTGTTTTTGAGGGGAGGGTGGGCCTAGAGCATCGGTAGTGCATCGGTTTATTACAATACACATAGAAGAAGATAAGGCATTACACTTTTCCTTTTATGAGATAAAACTATTAAAAACTTATTGTATCCACTTATTTTACCTTTTTTACGTTATTGTCGGTTTATCAGACCTTCTAACTATCGGACCCCTACTGAACCTTCGGACTATTGGACCCTTTTGCCGATTCGGTCTATAGAACCTTCTGTCTATCGTACCTTCTGACTATCGGACCCCGTTGAACATTCGATCTATAGAACCTTCGGACTATCGGACCCTCCGCCGATTCGGTCTATAGAGCCGTCTGTCTATTGGACCCTCTCGTACATTCGGTCTATCGAACCTTCTATCTATTGGGTGTCGGTCTATCGGACCCGCAAACTATCGGACCTTCTAGCTATAGGGCTGTAACCGTAATTACATACATGTAGACCTATATGGAACAGAATATAATCAAGTTTGTATGGGCTTACAGAATTTGGAGATGTATTTGCACACTATCACTCTTCAGAAATTTTTTCTTCAGAATGAATAAATGTTGTCACATTAGAAACATAGACTTTTAGATTCTGAGACATTTTTTCCCCCCTTTGGAGGGGGGGGGGGTCTATTTGTTATGCTAGAATCATCTTATGACCTTACAACACTCACTAATATAAAATAATGAACTACTGGTATGAGAATCGTTGAAATACAGGTAACTTGTGGTTTGTTTTTTCCTCTTTGTAAGCTCACATACAATTTTCTGTACTTTTATTCATGTTATGGATGATGCAATTAGACATGTTTTGTTTTTAAAGTTAGTTTAAACAGGTCTGGACTAGTCCATATATGTCACATAGTCTATGGACCACATATTGGCTTCAGGCCAACCACTATTTGTTCATCAGTGATTGGTCGTTAACAACACCAAAACGTTACACCATCGGCCATTTAAAGACCTGATACTTTTTTTTTAAGCCTTCAAATTAGATTACAACACATACAGATACCTTCTGTAAGTGGAAATTGCATAGCATTTACTTTTTTTCTGCAAGAAATATGAAAATGTATAGTGCAGGTCAGTGTTCTTATTGATTTGTCAAGTTGGCCAGAAATGTATTTGATTTCATGCTGTGGGCTACTGACTTTCATTAATGCCACAGACCTATCCAGGGTCAGTGTAACACCCCCCTCCCCCTTCAAAATAGAGGGCATTTCTTTACCCAGTCCTCTTGACCTATACATTGTCATTGATTACTTTTTAATTAATTTAATGATTTTGGCCTTCTCATGGTATCTGGTAGCATTTAATGACAGATATGATGGTCTGGTTTATTGCCATTTGGTCTAACACCATTTGGTCCAATCATACTGTCTATCATCATTTTGACTAATGTCAGTTGGTCCAATAAACATTTTGTCAAATCAACATATCATCCAATCAACGTTTTGTCTAATGACCAATATGGCCAATAGCCATTTCATCTACAATCATTTGGTCCATTATCAATTGGTCCAATTAACATTTGGTCTAATCATCAAATAGTATAAGCCCAATTAGTCCGATACCCATTTGGTCCATTGATCACTTGGTCCATTTAACAGTTGGTCTAACTGTTGTTTCATCTACACCCATTTTGTCTAATAACCGCTTGGTCTAATTAGCACTTGGTCTGATTACTGTTTGGTCTTATAACCAATTGGTCTAAAAAGCACTTGGTCAAAGCTAGACCACATGATTGTAGACTAACTGGTCATTGGATGAAATGAGTATTGGACTAAATGGTCATTGGATGAAATGAGTATTGAACTAAATGGTCATTGAACAAAATGTTAATGGATAAAATATCAGACAAAATGATGTTAGACCAGCTGACGAACCAAATGGCAATTTACAGATGGTCTGTTAGTGAGGTAGCAAAGCAAGCTAACAAAAGTTTTCAGATTTTTGTTCAGCTTCACGACAGTCGCTTATGGTACAATCTATACTTAATGTGTATTTCTTTTTATAACTTTGACAAGCGAAATCTTTTCCCCTGAGCTACATGTACATTAAAGAACCTTGTATAGCATATACAATTCAAGGGGAGATCTGATGGTTATCATGATTAAATTCAGGCACAGGAGATGGCCGTAAATTATTAACAATGATGGTTTATTGAACACTTGCACAATTTATTTCATCTCAAATTATATGGAAAGAAGAAATAACACAAAGGTAGGCCCAGTCTCAATTGCGAGTGACCTATTAGGTATTCAGGTAACATAATAGAAAATTTAGAATACTCTATTTGGTCAATGCCCTTCACAATATAAAATCTTGAAATAAAAAAGTTGCTTGAACTTAAATTTATTTCAGTCTCTTTCAGGTTTATTAATAGAAATTTGGTCTTACATATTTTGTTATTGTCTTGCCATGGTGATGGCTGATGAATAGCCATTTAATATTTGTCCCAATAGCAAAATCATATGACAAATTGACCACATATTGTGCAACATCTTGAAAGTGTCAGTTGAAATAAGTCAAGGTTCTAAAATACCTGTTAACCATTTAGATCTGTACTTTACATATATTTAGCAATAACTTGTATTGCTAGTATTGCTAAATACAAAGCTGTTTTGGTAAGATCTTTATATAGATTTGTATAAACACTCCCCTTATAGGTTTAAATCTGTTTGTATTTGAATGTGGGCTACTCCAACGTGTAACTGTCGTTTTTGTGAGGTCAATATGGTGTTCCTTCCTCTCTGGTTACTGGGTTTCCTGTCTAATGCTCATCAATATTCATGACATCCTACTGCATATTCATATAGGCTGACTGGGTGATGGCACATAAAAAGAGTTTATCATGAATTATTTATGACTAATGGTGTGATTGGATCAATATGCAGTGCTAGAGAACTTTCCCAGCCAATGGCAGGCCTTCTCAGTTTAATGAGCATTTTCCTTGTGAATATGTATATGTAGATCTTGATGTTGATTGGTCAACAGTGTTACTGGCTGTCTATTCTAATTACGATATTACTGATAGGATTGCTCTGTTAATTTTGAACTGATTGAGATTAGATAGTCTGAGGGAACAGACCATTAGTATCTCAACAAAGTATTCACACCACAATAGGAGACTATTTGTAATATTGAGGGACGCATACAAATCCAGTAAACAGCAGATAGTTGTTAGTCTTGCCTCATGCCCCAGATAAAATGTTCTATTGAGTTAAATGTCGCATCTCCAAATGAAATAGGAAGTCTGAGGTCACATGCTCTCTAGTTGATGTAGACTACAGGAACCAGTTTGAAACCAAACATGATTTGGACGCATTGACAAAAGCAGCCAGTCACAACTCATCGCTTCGCTTTGGCGGGACTGTCCAGGAGGAAGTCGTTTATGCAGTGAGCATGTTTGGCGCTTTATCTTGTTAGGGTATATAGCTGCGAACTCACCCTCGAACAGATCAGTCTGCTTAATGTTTCTCTGACTGGTGGAACGTAGAATTTCTCTGCACTTAGCAACTGAACTCAGCCATTTGGACTTACCAAGTTCATTTAATCTTTGGTGGACGACTGCTGAATTATCTGCAGCTGCAGATCACTCTACTTCCAGGGGCTTTGATAGAGGATTTGATACTAACACTCATTTTCTTGGAGTTTTTGAGGTTTCTCTAATCACCATCATGCCTATCCTCATTCCAACGATTCTTACCATGCCCAAGTCGGGCACCCGACGGGGCAGGTTCATCAAACCACTCCCATTGAAGGTTGTCGAACCGACCTGCAAACTTGAGCATTTGCGCAAATCACAGTATTGCAAGGTAAGTTTTGTCTTCAACCTTTTATGGGGAGGGAGACCACAATGTATGTTGGGTTTTTTTAGTGGCCAGTAGAAGTTTTGTCTGTTTCTACAAAATAGGTTGTCTGAAGACCGAAATAGATAATATTTATATGTGTATTGATATCTGTTTCTTACCTATGTAAATTTATATTGTAATAGATTCTTATTTGATTCTCTTATTGTATCCAGGGAAATGTAACTAAGTTACATTTTCCTGTTGTATCTGTCTAGACCATTCCCTTTCTATCACTTCTTCTATCACTTCTTCTCTCTTCCTACCACTATTTCTGTACATCCCTCCCATTAGGTATCTCTTTCATTCTATCAATAACTAATTATAACCTTCCCTTGCATTGTCCCTTTCCAAGCAACCACTGTACCCTAATGGGAAGTTCCCCCATCGCAATAGTGCTCCTAGCAACAAGTAATTGATAAGTGCTGTGCGTAATCAAGAGTCTCATTCATTTTGTCTTTCCTTGATTTAACGATGTTCCCTACGGATGCTGGAAATAGCGATGATGAAATAATGATGTACCCTGGTTTTGGTTTCAGAGAGATGGATTTCTAACGATAGTGAAATATGAAAGTAAAACTTCTTAGAAGCATTCATATCTCTGTATTTATTGGCGACAACTTTTCATATATTAATTTTAGGAAGAGTTTTAATTTGGATTGTGTGAAGAGTATTATTGAGCTCACTAGTTAAAAAAGGCAGTATAAATAGCAAAGTAAAACTGTTTAGAATGAGCATTTCTGTTTATTTGTGGTAGACAGCTTAATTAACATTGATTAGTTATTACCAAGGTTCGGTTTGGAATGTAATTATCCAGTTTGTTAATGACTAAATATGAAATTGGCATGAAATTGTGCTCCAATGCCCATCGTTTTTATTTGAACCACATATCAAACGGTCAGAAGTTTATCTCACTCCCCTTGTTCTTTCTCAATATCTGGCAAGTGTTTTTAACAGAAATTGAGAAAATGACAAGAGTATACATATCATGTTTATATTTGAATGTGTTCATTACACTAATGTTCTTGCATCTAATGCGGAGAAGTAGTGCCTTCCAAAATTCTGAAGAGAGCTTTAATTGCCTTGTGATAATTGATGATGAATATTGAAGTCTATATATATAACTCCTGTAACCCAGGAGAAAAGTACCCTGGGAAATATATTGATTCAATCGGCACCAATAATTGGAAGGATTAATTTAGAAATTCTACAGGAACATTCTTGGCAAATTGCTCTCCAATGTCAAAATTTAGACTATCCCTGGAGATGCACATGTAGAAACCTGACTCACAGCATTATTCCAGTGGGAACTAATTAAGGAGATGATTGCTGATGAAGTCGGACTTTGGTTTGAATTTGTCTTTCCTATTAGGAAGTCATGTGCAGACATTGTGGGGGTTCCCAATTAATGACCAGTGGTTTTAGCCAAAATGCATAGATTTTAAAAGATGAGATTTGATTCATAGCTTTATTTTGCATGGAAGTCCATTTGCCTTCCTTCAATTTTGAGGAAGAACATCTCTTTTAAAAACTCAGTCTGTGTCCTTTGCCCCTAAATCAAATATCTTTCAAAAACGAACCCAATAAACATACAGCTTGGAGCAATCTTAAAAATGTCTTATATATTGTTTCAAAGAAATACATGTACTTATTGTCATTTTATTGAGCTATGAATTACCAAACAGCAATATTGTCTGTAGATATCACTTTGGCAGGATATAAGAAGCTCATAACAGTTCATGATATCAAGGACTGATCTTCATGTTTTATCACCAAGACTGTGTGACAAGATGCAGGAAAGCTTTGGAGATGATCATAAACCTTGACTTCTACCATTCTATATTAACATTTTGCCCTGACATTTGCTGTCTTCTTGTGCCTAATGCACTTTCCATTTCTTGGTAATCTCTCATTGTCATGATCAGTCTTTCCTTCTAACTGCTTTTTCCTCCTCTTGGTACATTAGGGTAGTCTTTCTTTCCAGTCTTTCTATTGACTTACTGGATGTTTTGTAAATTACTACATAGTATTGTAGTGCGATTGTTCTCATGATGAATTATTTCAGTGAGTAGAATAAAACAGACAGAATTTTACAATTATATGAGTAAATGCGTTATCAATTAACATGTATTGAAGAGATAATGAATTATAAAATTGTAGTCACTTTGTGCTACACATATATATATATGATTCTTGAGAATAGAAAACTTGCATTTCTAATTTGGATATTTGTATTTTTGTATTTTTGCATATTTGATTTTTAACCTTTCCCACAAAATGTGCATAAGTGAAAAGACAAAAGGAAGCATAAAATATATTTTAGAAGCACTCCTTGTCAAAGTTCTTAATCATCAATGACGAAATGTCAAAATTATGAATCAGAACTTGTTAGCATGAAAAAACTTTCATGGATAAGGGCAATTTAGTCATGTGATTAACAGACCCAAAACATGAATGGAAGAGATTTGTGAAGATGATCTGGAGATAGGTTAAGCTTACAAGGGAATCTTCAAAGATTGTATTCTAATGGTGAGGAAGACATAGGGGTTGATGATACATGATTGTAAATGACAACTGAATGTCAGTGCAGAGTATGACTCATGGTGCCTTGTTAACATATCTTATAGCTTATCCTTACATGAATCAGTCAACTACCATGATTAGGAGGTCATACCCTTTGTAATGCCAGCAATCTCTAGATATATATCTTGCATATCATAAAGAGGAGTAGTCAATATTTGATGACTCTTTTTATCATAATTCAAGATATTTAACTCATAAGATTTAAGACAGAAAAAGAACAAACAAAAAACAAAAACAAATATTATATAGTTGAATGACAAAGGTGTAATAAATTATAATAGTTTGTGTGCATATTCACCAGTGCCAAAGATATCTGACACAGAATTAATTTCTCATGCATGAAAACACAATCATTGGATCCTAAAATTATGATATTTTCATCTTCATTTTGGCTCTGATAAGACTATCCTGTTCTTAAATTAAACCTTTAAATGAATGACATACAAATTCGAAGTGAAATCTTTTATTTTTCAAATGGTTTAAATCATGATCATGCATAAAACAATAAAATCACAGTTTATTCAACCCCACCATCCAGTAGGTTACTTCCCGATTCAAGTTTAGACATTTCCTACTTTACTAATCAGACTTTCAGTTCCCTACCACCGACAAATACCGGAGAAGCACTTCTTGCAATATGGGAATGCGGAAATAGCTGTGTTTTCTTGTAAAATATATGTTCTTTTCCTGTCTATTTGGTTGTTTGTACCTCTTATTTGTAAATATTAATTTCATCTATACTTTGGATAATGAACTCTAGTTCAGGATATCATGTACACCGATTCCTGTATGTTAGATGGTTTTAGTTTAGTTATGTTACAGAGTGAACATAAGGATGTATCAGAGTGGATGAGAAAAAAACAAACATATAAAAATGTGATTTGTCTATTCTTGAGGTCATTGTGGTCACAGTTTAATATGTTTTAATATACTTTTTTGTCTACATTGATAATTATTAGGAAGAAATAGTTTATAACGGCTTTTACCTTCTCCCTCTTGGCATCTCCTTATCTTGAAAACTGACAGTATAATCCCACACCTTTTTGTTAATTCTTGATTGACCTCTCTTACAAATTCATCATGCTGTCCAATAATTTTTCTCTATTTTTCCATTTTCATTGTCTCTTTGTGTCATAATTTATCACTGTTCTTACTATCTATGAGTCTATGAAGGCCTGTCATTTTTTGCCTGCATTCATAGCTTCTGCCAACTATTGTTACTTATTCAACACTTGTAAGTCTTTAAAAAAACCTTGTCATCTCCTTATTCAACCTTTATCCCACCTCTAGTTGTCACCTCAGATCCATCTCTGTTGAGCTCCAAAACATCCACAAATCCCGACAGAGTTAAAACCTTTCAAATTCTGTCCTAATTCAGGAGCTATATTTAACAGCATTCTCATTCCTCTACCAAAAACCCTTCAGCACCTGAAAATCATATTCTAGTGAAACGTTTCAAATTTCCAACCTTTAAAAGTTCAAATTTGATACTTTTCGTAGAGGGATAGAAAGGAAATCAACTGTATTGTTGAGCGACGAGCCTATTCCCACATGGTATCATTTCATTCTGTGACAAAAGGTCCTTTTATATCCTGTGATTATGACTCAACCTGCATTTTGCAAATGTCCATGGCAGAAGGGTGCCCAGCTGTGATACATAATGAAGTAACAGAGCCATTGATTAATTCATTGTGTCACTTTGTGGCACAGAAAAAGCAAGAGTTAAAAGACCTTTATGAAAGCTTATTGTTGCCAGAAAAAGAGTGAATCTGTTATTTAAATCTAGCTTTTGCCTCTATTTGTTTTTATGACACTTGAAATCTTTTGTGCTATTCTTCTCTTTTTAAGTCTTACTTCCGACACAATAATACTTCTTTCATGGGACCATATTCGAGTCAAGTACTTCGATACAGTCTAGCACAACACATTGTAAATTCAGGATATTTTATGTTAAATGTAAGCTGAGATTGCACAAAAGAATTTCATAATTTGCCTCTCCTCCGTCAAGCATTATATATTTGTTGTTGGCTATTTGGAATCAGGGTCAAGAGTAGGAATTCTCCCTGTCATGGGAAGGAAGTCAAATTAATTTTTCTGTTCATACATGTATCAATAGTTGCTTTGCAACAAGACAAAATCATTGATCCATAACTTTACCTTCCTGGGTATAAGTCTGAGTTGTAATGGGAAATGATCTGTAGTTCATTCTTGCTTCTTTCTCTCTCTCTCTCCCCCTCTCTATCTTTCTCTCCCTCTCTATCTTTCTCTATATATCTCTTTCTCTCCCTCCCTTTCTCTTTCTCTTTCTCTTTCTCTATACAATCAATGCATTGACTTCCACTTTTCAGTAATAACATTTGCTGTCCTTTGATACATGGGAATTGTTTTGAGAGGGGTTAATTAGAGAAGGAGGCAGTTGTCCAGGTTTACACACAAGGTATCCAGTCACATGTTGAGGGTGCCTCTGAAAAGATTCCCAAAATAGCATCTAGTAATAATAGCCTTACACAATATCCATAGAGATTTGGTTTATGTTTTTATGTCTGCAATTAATCTTATTTACACTCCAATTCTATTTTTATTTTTTTGTAAAGATAGCCATAAATACCAGTCATAAAGGCAATCACATGAGGATTTTTATTTTCAAAGCTAGTGATTTTATATAACATTATATTTCTGGGTTATTAAAGAAGAAAACTTTAAAAATTGCTAGTCATTAAGTGAGTAGATGTAGATCATTGTATCTACCTTGCTTGTAAAGGGTGAGCCTCATGGCCAAGGGCAGGCAATCAAACTTGTCGGAAAGCCACCTGCTTAATGAATGAAACTTGGAACTTCAGCTTGGTAGGTGCTCCTAATCTTAGTCAGATTCTGGATAAAGATTGTTGTTATTTTCTTCCTGTCCCGTGTTCTAATTGTAAACAACAATGCCAGATTTCCTTTCCCCTAGAGCTCTTGAACAAGTGGGTTTTCCCCCTCTTCTAAGTGCTAATCATGCATCCCCATGGAGTCTACGTGGGGAGAAATACAAGAGAGTGAAACGATTAATAACTATTTGAAAAGACTCATTTGATTGGATTAAGTTTTGATTTACGTCAGCGAGGTTGGCCTCCCTTCGGGCCAAAAGAGAAATAATCAATTTTCACTTTTTTTTTTAATTAGCTCATGCAGGTTTTGCTATTGCAGATATATTTTCATGCCAGACATTTCACTATATATTCCTCTTTCTTTTAATCTTCTCAGTGTGGTTGTATTTATCTATATGATTTGTTTGTTTAAATAGTTAGTCATGTCTAAGTGTAGGTTGGAAGTTGAGCAGACAGTCATTTATTTCGGTAGTTATTTTTGTAGTTCTCGGTGATTATTTTTTTTTGACACCTAATAACGTGATTGAGATCAGTTTGTGTGTCGCTGTGATCAATTTATATATGTTCTTGTTCTATATTGGATCCCTTTGCGTTTTGACTGGTTCACTAGAATCATGTGCTTTTCAACTGAATTTATTATTGAACAGGTAGGTACCTGTACTTTGTCTTCATCTTAGCTTGGCCTTTGTTTTTCAATAAAAGAAATGGAAAGTGGAAATGGAAATGAGATCGATTCGATAATTCTGAAGGTTTTCTGTCTCACCCCGAGCATCTGCTTTTCCTCCAGAAATGTCAAGAATGGTATTATGTTTCTGTCCATCGTGGCTCTCTTTACACGTCTAGAATATGCAAAAGAAATGATAGAATTCTAGTTCTTACCAATTACAACTTATGCATTTCTGCTGTGGTATTCCATCTAGACCCTTACGCGACTTCACCCCCAAGTAGATATGAGTAAGTAAAGGGGATATAGGTCCTATATGGCCCCAATAATGTATACAGATTTATTATCTCTCTATTTCATCTACTTGGACATAAACTGTGTTCACCCATTGCATGTGGGATTTGGGTGATTCCTGTATTAAATGTATGGGAAGTAAAGAATTCAGTAGTCAACGGGTTAATGCAATATGAGTTAATGTCCTTCTGGCTCCAGGCAGACAATTTATTTGTGTGAATGTTGAGCTTATTAATGAAAGGTGGTATAGGGTGTTGCATTGCTTCTGCCCTTACAAGGCTTTTCATTTATCTTTAACTCTCCTGACGCTGGAGTAGGAATATATTTATGGAATGCTTTTAGAGCTAGATTGTGGCATCAATTATAGTTTCTCTTTAGATACCCAGTGCAATACAAACAAATATTATTGTTTTTATTGTGACATCTAGCAACAATTTCCGGTGTTTGAGGGTTTTTCATTGTTCAGAGAGTTTTGAATGCCAAAGCACTTGAAATGAAGGGCATCTGTAAATGACTGAAAACAATAAATTTTGTTTGCATTTGTGAGCAAATGTATGACGTGATTTGCACATTGAAAACCGTAAGTTTGTGTGATTATCACAACCTAAATGGATTTTGCTTTTGAATGAAAAAAGACTCCCCAGTTAGTGGGTAGTATATATTAACATTAAACACTGAAAGAGTATAAAGAGAGTATGCTGTAATCTGTAATCCTTATGTGTGGGCATTAATGAGTTCATATTCAGAAATTGTAAGAATGTCCCATAAGTGTCCAGAATTGCAATTTCAAATATCCTTACACACATTTAAGGCAACCGCGCAGCATTGATTTTTTTTTTTTACAAGGAAGCACATACTTTCGAGAACGTTAGTATCTATTTTTGTGAGAGTAAAATGGGGCTGAGCTGAAGAGAGATTGTATGAATACAAGGGAAATGAAAGTAAAACTGCTTTTTCTGTGATGTTGCTATGGGACTAATTGTTGCAAGATGGGATAAAATTATCAAGGTTGTACACCATGTTGTGATATGGCATGCTTAATTATCTCTCTCTGTGCACAAAAGAAGGTAATTACAAGGATTTCTGTAGTCCGTCTTCCTGACGAAAGTGTGCATCCGGGGTTGGGGCTGCATACCAGCTGGGTAATTTCTTTGTCTGACCTAAAGCTCGAGATACATGTAGATCCTTCATCAGTGTGTTCCCTGTTAGATCATGAGATAAATCGATGAACATATCCTGGGCTCTGTTCACATGCGAAAGTAGTATCATGATTTTCCAGCAGCTGTATTTTAATTTTAGTTTTGAATATCCTCACCCATGCACTTGAAATAAAGATTTAGATATGACATTAAATAGTTGCGAATTTGGCAATTTGCATATACATTGTTATCCCAATGATGAAATTGAAATTTCTTAATCTGTATTCTTATACATATTATACTCTTTTTATCTATTTTGTCAGTGTCTTTAGTTGTGTTCACAACAAACTTAGTATCAAGCAAAGTCTGTTCACACCATTTGTTTAATGTTGCATTTCAATGTATATACTTGTCTTAATTACACTGCTCTAGAGAAAGGGGGTGCTGAAATTTATCCACTAATGTGAATATGTTATGAAACTTTTGGGAAAAAGTTTTTGAAAATCTTTCTGATCATCTCATTATAAATAACTTCTTTCAAGGTTAGCGCATCAGTGATTATATTTCAGTGTTCCTCCCTGTGCATGTTAGTTCACTTTGAATCACTTCATGCATTGCGTTTCAAACCTACTAAAGAAAAGTGGAAAATTTACTTTGGGGGTGGGTTATTTGATCCTTCAGGAAGTACATGAGGATGCGAAACCAAAAGTGCAAGTGCAATTAAAGATTGTGACATTCCCCATGTATCAGTTGGAAGTTGTCTTTTGAACTATATCTTACAAACTCTTCTAATTAAAGGATATATGCAATGTTGCATGCCAAAATTAATGATTGGCTTGCACTCTATGCATATAGCTTAAATACCATCCATTTTGTAACATCTTAACATCCTTTCTAAGCACAATTTTAAGTAATATGTAACCCCGCCTGCCCAGAAAAAAAATACACAGGACTGCTCTGAAGATGACTGTTTCATATTTCCATTTCCATTTAGTAGCATAGTTTATCGTCTGCATTTTTAAAAATGTAATTGCATGACTTATAATCATGTGTTTCTTTTCTTTCCTTTTCTTTTTGATTTATTCCTGCAGTCCTGCTCACCCTTTGGCAAAATTGAGACATACAAGAAGATTTGTCCACTTGGAGAAGGGTCATATGCCAAAGTCTACAAGGCAGTTAGCAGGTAAGTCAATCTAATCGGTTGTAATGGTTTTAATTTTAGGAGGGAAGGAGGGAAAATACAGCAAGTTGGTATGTGATGGTTCAATCACAGGTTCATATATCTTACTGTCTATTCTTTTAGTTTATCCCAAAGTTGTTTATGATTTATGTATGTTCTTTTACATATTGATTTGAAAGCTTTTTACAGAAATTTATTTCTTTCAACTTATTATGTAGAGAAATATTTCAATTAAAATAATCATTTTTACATTTTTACAAAAGGTAAACTAGTACGTAAATGAGTGTATGTGCACCGTAATTAACGTCGGTAGATATATGGAGCTTGGACTTTGCAATCTTTATTACAGCATATAATGTTCTGTTTGATGTTTTTATTGCAGTGTGAATCAACAAGTGGTAGCTCTAAAGGAGATCAGACTCCAGCAAGATGAGGGGACCCCGTTCACAGCGATACGAGAGGCATCCCTTCTCAAAGATCTCAAGCATGCTAACATCGTCTGCCTCCATGACATCATTCACACAAAGACAACACTCTCGTTCGTCTTTGAATATGTGGTATGTATTTTCAGCTCTTACCGTGCCACATTCTGTATTTAAAGGAGTACTCCGGCCTGAAATTAATATGAATTGAATAAATAGAGTAAAATTAAACAAACAAATCACTGAAAATTTCATCGAAATCGGATGAAAAATAATGAAGTTATGGAATTTTTAAGTTTTGGTAAAACAGTGATATGCACGTCGTCATGAATATGCAGTGAGTGAGCTAATGATGTCATATCCCCACTTTTTCTTTTGTATTTTATTATATGAAATTGCAATTATTTAAATTTTCTGCTCCAAGCCTATAACTAAAGGACTGACTCCTTATTTAATGTGTAAGTTTATCATTGCTGTAACTTATTTTGTTACAAGGGAGATATTTTTTATAGACATGTATGAAAAAATGAAATAATGAAGATTTCATGTAATATAGTTAAAAAAGGAAAGTGGGGACGTGACATCATCAGCTCACTCATTACATATTCATGATGACATGCATAGAACTGTTTCCCAAAATAATGCAAAACTTAACAATTCAATAACTTCGTTATTTTTTATCCGATTTCAATGAAATTTTCAGTGTTTTGCTTGTTTAATTTTACTCTATTCATTCAATTAATATTATTTTTAGGCCGGAGTACCCCTTTAATGGAGGGTGGGGGGGGGGGGGGGTGGAATGGTATGGCTAAAAATGATCTATGAACATCACTTACTGATTCATTATCGATTGCATTTACAGGAATATAATATATTTTCAAATGATATAATGTACATTTAGGCCCTCAATGTGTATGTAGGTTCCTGTATGATGTTTTAACCATACTTTTAATATGGTTAAATCTTTTAACCCGCTCGTAACCAGCTGTAGAGAGTGCCTGAGAGATAACACAAGATAATAAAAGATACATCAGTATCAACTGGTATTCTATGGGTTAATTAAAAAAATATAGAAAAAGTGTGGGCTGCCGGTGGAAGGAAGGATCCTCTCAAAGAAAAATCAGATATCCCGTTCCTGTGGAATGTGTGCTGTTATAATTAGCAGATTGATTCAAAATCAGAGATAGTTAATTGAAATACAGTCTGTTGTTAGCTCCTGAGTGATTCTGCTCTAGAATAATTAGCACTTAGGGCGAATTCATTAACCAGGCAAGTCGCTGGTTTCCAGCTGTGTATATTTGGGTTAAAGACGTTGAGCTATTTATTTGATTGATCTTGATCCCACTGAAATGTATAACCATCAGTCTCTGCTGATTTTACAAGCTTCACTTTATAATCAAATTCAAATGAGCATGACAAAATTTGCATTGCCTTTTCATTTTCTTCCACTCATTGATTTAATTGTATCTATCAAAGCTGTTTCTCTCAATATTTATTGGCAGGTTGTTTGATGATGTTTCTTAAAATTTGCTTTGAATTGAAAGAATTATTTCATATTGCAGTACTGACATATGGGCTGTAAAATATTGCCCAAGCTACAATGGGAACTTTGCTCATGACTGCTCTCAAACTTGAAGCAGATGTGGCCACAAGTGGCAACCTACGTAATATCTCATGTGGCGTATGCATTTTAATGAATCACATTATATTGGTGTTCTTCACACTTTCTGATTGATCACATTATGTAAGTGTTAATTAACACTCTGTGTAACATAAGTATATCTTACGAGAAAGTAGTACCGGGACTATTACTAAACAGGATATACCAACACACCCACTCATCAAGTTTAAGGGTTTTTATTGGTTGTAATTTCACTTTTGATTGATCAACTTACCAATGGACTCATTTCATTCATTATATCGTCCCACACACTTTCATACTGGCTCAAATGAAATAGAGGTATTGAGTGTGTAATGACGAAAAAATGAATTCTATCAGAATCAAATTAAACTTACACTGAATGTTCATGAGTCCAACTATAAAGAAAGATGAATAACTACTGCATAACATGCAGTGTCCTAATGTGCAAATTTGAGCTGTGCTTTCCAGAAAATTTGATTTTCAGCACGTTTTTGTTATTCTTTTTGTGTTGTTATTCCAAACATCCATTTTCTGCATGATAAAACAATTTAGAATCACTTTATAGGCCAGTTTGTCTAAAATTCATAAGAATACCAGAATTCTACATTAGCTTGAAGGTTTTTTTTTCTTTACAGATCAAACTGTAATGCTCTCCACAAAAACAAAAGCTGTATGCGTATGGGAAACATTAATGTTTTATGTTATCACAGTTGATTAATGCATTGTTTGCTCAAGAATTTGCCCAGCACAACTTTATGTGATAGATGAATTGAGCAATTGACGTCAGCAGCGGTGATGGGACTCGCTGCCTGATATTGTCATGTTATACTCTGAGGTTTGCAATTACAATTAACTGCCTTATTTGGCAGTAGGGGGTCTACGTTAAAGGAATTTATAGGGTTTTTCCTCTGTCAGTTTTATTGAATTTGTGATTTTACAGTCTAGTGAGACTTATGAGATCTTCCTTGTGGATATTATTCTCTTGTGAATACTTTAGATTGGAACATTCTTTTTATCCTTACTTTTTAAAAACCTGCCCATTTTCATCTTTATATATAGTTTCTCCTGTTTGCAGCTTGTGCTTCTGCTCTTTAGTTAGTAGCAATCAATTTTATGTGGTTTTTCCCTCTTTGTCTGTGCCTATTTCTTTTTCTTTCATCTAAATGAGGCTACACAAAGAGTTAAGATAGAACCAGAATCTTATCTCACATATTCTTTCTTTTCTTTTCTTTTTCTGTTTTTTCCCCCTCTAGCACACAGATCTGAGTACGTATCTAGAGAGGCATCCAGGGGGGCTGAACCCTAGCAACGTGAAACTGTTCCTCTTTCAGCTCATCAGAGGTCTGTCATACTGTCACAAGAGAAAGATCCTCCACAGAGACCTCAAACCACAGAACCTTCTCATCAGTGAAGTTGGAGAGCTCAAGCTGGCTGACTTTGGTAAGCTTGTCTTGACAGTGGTTACAATTAGAAGGACAACACTGGGTTTTAAAGACAGTTATGTATGCCGAGAGACATTTAAGGGAGAGAAAACAAAGAGACAGAGAGAAAACCGGAAAGAGACAGAGAGAGAGAGAGAGAAAGTTAGCAGCTGGAGAAAAAAGAGGTGATGAGAAGATGAAAATAGATAAGAAACAGAGACAGACAAGAAAGTGACAGACAAACAGACAGTACAAAAGATGGTGAGAAGTAGATTCAAGGAGACAATGCCAGAGCATTTGAGAAACAAACACACAGCTGATAAGCATTTAGAGATAATCATTTTTAGTACAGAAGCGAAGAAAGGTTAATGAGAGAGGTTATTACAATTATGCATAAAAGATCACAAGAAGATTATCTCTTGGAGTACAACTTGGAGTAGAATTTAGCTTCACCTCTACTCATTTAGCTTGTTGCCCAAATTTCATTTTATGTTGATTCATGTCTGCAATCTTATCACCCACAGGCCTGGCACGAGCCAAGTCAATACCAAGCAGGACGTACTCACATGAAGTAGTGACGTTATGGTACAGACCACCTGATGTTCTCATGGGTTCTACAGACTACTCAACTCAGTTAGATATCTGGTGAGAAATCGTAATAATTAATCTCATTCTTATGAATGTTGAATAACATGCATGGCCAAGTTCAGGTTACTAGTTCAGTCAATGTGTATGCCATACTCCCCTTGCTTAGCTTCAAAGGTATTTAACCATCTCATGATTATCCACACTAAATCTCTTATACTATCATCTTCTAATAAGAGCAAAAAGGGCTTTAACTCCAGGTAAAGTATACATATATAAGTTCTGGCTGTCAGCCAGAAACATGCAAATCCATGTATATTGTCTTCTTCCTCCCCTAAAAAAATAATCAACAATATTTCACATATTTTGCTCTATTTTCATATCTGCACTGTTCATAATCTTTAGTAAAGTAAATAAAGTCCTCCGAGACCTGAACAAACCTTCATTTAATGTGACAAAATGAGAGTAATGGGTCTCGCCTTATTCACTTTGATTATGTCTTCCTTCGAATCGCCATTAAAAACAGTCTTTGGTAGTTAATCACGTTTGATTATTAGTATGATAGGCTTTGAATTTCTCCCTGTCTTCAAGTGAATGAATATTTACGCAGTAATAAAGGATTAGACAAGAAAATACTGTGCGAAACTGCCACCCCTTCAGTTCCATTTATGAAATTATAAGAACAAGGAAATCACGTTGCAGATAATTGATTGCTTTTAAAGGATGTTAGATACCTGGTTTTTCTCGGCTGGCAGGAAATGCAAAAGGCAATGTAATCATTGCGGGATTTTCTGGATCGAGTTACAATATAAAAAAAAGAAAACATAATTTGTTTTGTTGGTATGACATATGGGTTTCAGGTTTATAGGTCATAGCAAGAGATCGAGAGCTGGATTTATAGTGCACTTTCATTTCCTTCAACAATGAATTAAGCAGTCCCATTTTTATTTTCAAGGTGCTAGACTTTTTTGGAAGATGTAACTGACTGATTATTCTTTAACAATGTAAATAGTCTTCTGTGTGTTTTCTTTCGTAGATACATTTACCTCTAAAATGCATAATGCATATCATGTTTCATTATGAACCACTCATATTTGAGAAACTGATTATCTGAAACTAGTGTGGTCTAATGATAAGGATTTAGGGAAATTAATTTTAATCTTTAATCAGCGTTGTGCTCGTAGTAGACACCTTATCAATTACAGATGGCACGTGACTGCATTCTACATGGCAGCATATAGAAGGGCAATCAAACTGGTAGAGAGACATAGAGCACTTGAACTGGGAGACACAATATATAACACATGACAGGAACATGATTTAGAACACCCCTAACTTTCTCATCACATTTTTCTTGGCAGCCAAAGCCTTCTCTGGACACAAAATCCCCAATCATTAAATTTCCCAACGTAATCCTCGCTTTGAGGAAGTTCGGCTCGGTTTTTATTTTCATGCCTGATATCAACGGTTAGCATAATGTTGTTTTCGTGCTGGAAATTACCAATTAACCAGGAGGTGAGCTTGTGTACTGCTTGAAATCACTAGAGATTTGAAATGAAAATAAACCAAGTTTATCAATGTAATGACATTCATGAAGTCATACTTCAGGAACTCAAGTTTGGGGTAAGGGGTTTAGAAATTATCAAGTTTGCACAGCCTTAAAGCTCCAGGGATTTTTTCTAGAGTGATGTATAATTTGCATTTGAGGCTTTCTGGATTAAAAACGAGTTTCCCGGCTGGAAGTCATGGATTGGTAAAGATTACAACGAAAGGGGGAAGAGGGAATGGCTTCGGAATGTTCTTTTTTTAACATTTGTGGTTATTTTGGGGTAACTTGATATTGATGCATGAACTAGATCCCCAAATCCTTATTTTCGCTTGGGATTGGCTTTTTCCGCTGCATAAGCTCAAGGTTCTTTAGTTTTGATTCTTCCTAGCTTCCTTCTAAGTGTTATAGTAACAATGTTTATAATGTTTAGGAGAAAGAATTGTGCCATTCCTTGCCAGCATTCATTCTGCCTCTGTATATCTATCTGTACATCTATGGGCTTAACAAAAAAAAATTTTAAGCGCTTCATTTGAGGTTCTTTAAAGAATTATTTCTAGAATTATTATTTCTCTTGAACAAATGACTTAATAGTCATGTAGCATACCACAATACCCAGTTGTGTGATTTTGTCAAAGTAACAAATGAATAAGTTAACATTTGTTCTTTCTTTTTTCCAAGTCATATAATACTTTATAATATTCAATTTAGCAGGTGTAAGGATAGAATCAACACACATCAGTATTAAATGTTCATTTGTATTTTGGGCTCTTGTCATAGTTTTTGTGAAGATATTTTTAGAACAGAATTATTCCTTTGGTGTAAGAGATATCTACACAGAAGCTTGCTCTCCCCAATAAATTCTGCATCAAGGAACAAGCATGAGAATTGCAGAAGAGAGAGAGGCATTTTCTTGGGAAATTGTTGTTTTTGTTGAATATACAAAAAAAACTGACTATGGAAAAGTACTGGATGAGATCATGACTTTTGGGACACATCAAATCCAATAAACGGGAGGAATGAGACTCTATCTCTGTGGGCTTGATAAAGGATGACACCTCAAACTGCTTGGCCTCAAGATAACAGGGATACTGCTGCAGATGTCTTTTCTCTCTATCTAGTACCTGGCTCAAAATGCTTAGAAAATCATAGTTTGCAATATTCTTTAGTTTGAACTGAATTTATGTTTTGATAATCTTTTTATAACAGCTGTACAATATGGAGAATTAAAGAGTAGCGAACAGAAATATTATGTATTGGTATGATCCCTCCAAAATATATGGGAAATATATGTTTTGGTGGCTGTACTAAAGGATTTTAACATAAATAAGCATACTAGTACTTAATATACTTATTTCTTGGAAATAACAAGTAAGAATGTAAATTAAGGCTTAAGTCTAAAACATTGCATACAAGAAATAAGTGATACAATTTTGAAATGGGATGACTAGGTCATGTGGTCACTCTGATGATGTCCCAATGATATGGCACCCATGCACTTTTAGGGAGGCCATATCCCAGGTTTGTGTAATTGAAACCTTCAAGAACAGTATCACCTGGAGACAAACAGGTTTCCTACTTTCTTTCTTCTCCTTGTCACTTTGCTGTCTGCTCGTCTGACATAATACCCATGATTCATTGCCTCCATTGGCCATGACTTTCCTTCGGGCTCAATATCGCCTTAAAGGACGCATTGTTCGGGAGGCCCTAGCAACATGATGCATGCACCTGACTTTAACTTTGTTAATTAGTCAGGAGCAGTTGCCGTGTTGTCATCTAATGTGCTGTCCTTATTTCAACCAAAGTAGTAATGTTGCAATGTCATTGCACCTGTACGACTGTCATGTTATGATACAGTGTGATGTTCAGTGGAAAATTTCAGAATTTTAAAATGATTGTGTTGTTAGTCTGGCAAAGGGCATGGAATGTTGAGCATGAAAGATATATGTGAGTTCTGTTTGAAAGTAAATTATTCATTAACGATAGGATGCATGACACTTTACACCATATAACAATATAGTTAATGCCACATTGACTTGAGCTTAGATAGATATTTTAATAATCGAGAATGAGTGAGTATATTTACTTAACTTACATCCACTGTCCTTTTAGAGTACTCTCTCCCCCTATATCTTTTTTACTTGAAGTCTAATGGGGTCATTAATCATGAGAATTTAGCAGTTGCCAGTGACAGGGATAACATCTTGCTGTATATCCTTTACCAATCTTTCCTGCATGTTCTACATATCTCTTGGTAATCCATGGCACAGTTTATAACCTTCATCCTACATGATATGCCCTCATGCAAGATTCCTACATGTATTACTAATACACTTATGATGTTATTATACCACTCTCAATCTTTCCTGTTAACGCTATTCATCCCACACAACGACCTGCATGGTAGGTTAATGGGAAAGGAGTGGGTGGGTATCTCCAAACTTATTGCACTTTCTTTTAGGTATTAGATCCCATCACGGAATACAATGTACAATTTACATGCACTTTAGATGCATGCATGATATTGGCCATGTCTCACTGAAAGACCTAATAGGTGTTTGTGAAGTTTTGTAAAGGTCATTCTAATTATCATCTGATGTATGCCAGTGACTTGCTTACTAACAGAAAATTGTATTCTCAAAGCTCACTGTTAAACTTTGGCAGGGATCATAAAAAGAAAGAATGAAGTACAAGATTTTCCAGTTGAATCACCTCTTCACTAAGTCTTAAAACAATGCATGTGAACATTAAATCATAATATTTAGGCTTCATAAAATTTCATGATCTCATGAAAAAAATCCTTTCATTTTCCCACAACTCAATATTAGCTTTCATTAATAAAATACTTTTATGTTTAAATTATGACAAATATAATGCACATAGTGATTAGACATTTGAAAATTGTTCCATTGAGCATGTATGAAATATATTTTCTTTGTTTTTTTACTCCAAAATAGGCTACTAAAAGGCATTTTATTCGAACAATACAGAGAAATTTCATAAAGTTTTTAATTTCATTTCTCCGGAAGTGCCAACATGATTAAATAAGCATTTCAGGAACCTTGGGGGTAATAAAAACGTACTTAAACCTTTTCAACAAAGTTATTTAAAACGCCTTCATGGCAGTTGGTCTGAATGTTTGTAGGATGTTTACCTCATGTACTTCCCATTAATGACCCTGTTGTTGAAACTTTCTCTAGGAAGTGGCTAGGGTTACAAGTCTTTTATCTCTTGAATACCTGTTGTTTAGGATTTGAAGGTTTTTTGTATTTTGAGGTAGTTTGTATTTTGAGGTAGCCCTCTGGGAAGTTTATGGATTGTTACTTAAAATATAGAGCTATTATTTCCCTTTGTTCTGTGGTCAAGGCAGAGGAGCTGATAAAATGCAATCCTTAAAGGACATATAGCAGTAGCATATGCATGTAAAAGGATTATCATTTTGTAAATCTTTTCTCTGTTGTGACTCTGAAGATAAATGAAATGGTACGATGTTGAAAGTTTGTAAGTGTACACAGTAATAAACTGATTGAAGGAAACAACTAATTCATTTGTATGCTTGTTAATACTTTCCAGCTGCAAGTGAATTTCTGCAATTGTATTAATTTCACAGTTACATTTTAGTTTGTAGATGACTGCGAAGCTCAAACCAATTAGATACTGAATGATTATGACCATGATGTTTGTATTGTATCATTCCTACAGGGGTGTAGGATGTATCTTTCTAGAGATGATGTGGGGTCAACCAGCCTTCCCTGGTCTAAAGGATGCTACTGATCAACTGGAAAAGATCTTTAAGGTATGTAACCTTCAACTCAAATAACTATCTTCATCTACTTGATGCCAGAAGTCCAATACGCACCTGACTTTGTGCTATGTGTGTCAAATCCACTTATCTACAAATAGCCAGTGTTCAGCAGCAAAACATTAAGAAAATGTTTAGAATGACAGGAAAGAAAAAAAGCAAAAGAGGAATACATCATATTTCAGAATAGAATCACTTATGAATTTCAGATGCCAAAAAGGATGTAAAGTCCCATGTACGTCATAAGAGCATCATGTATATCTATTTCCTGTAAGCATAAACCAAGCACTAGAGATCAATAATGCATCAGAACTAATGAGAGAATATCAAGTGGTAATGAAATATGATGTATATAATGGCACTATTCAATCCTTTCTCAATTGAGTTCTATGGTAAATTGATAATCATCATTAGATTGCAAAGTACATCACCACTTTGGTGTATTTGCTACTGTTCAAAATTTGCTTGAATGAATATGTATATTCTCTTTTCTTGCTTCTGATCAGGTTTTAGGAACGCCAACAGAAAAAACCTGGCCTGGAGTATCGAGACTACCAAACTACAGCAAGGTGGCTGCAGCTGGTAGATTCCACAAACCAAAGCTCTTCTGTGAAGTAGTACCAAAGTAAGTAGTCATGGTTACAGGATGAGAGTGGTAGTAGTAGTGGTGGATGTCATGATGATAATGATGATCATGATCATGTTGAGGATGATAATGGCAGTGATTTTGATGATCATTGTGTTTGACTACTTTAGTGTCTTAAAAGTACAAGTAAAAAAGTACAAAACAGTAGAATAATATTATGTTATTTATATATATATCTTTAGAATTGATATGACACTGTTTATGAAGTTGATATAGTTTTTAATGTAAAGGAGTATTAATGTTATCAAGTATAATATAAAGGTGCAATTGAATGTTCTAACATGTCAATTATTGTTTCCCTTTACAAATTATATATATAATTTTTAATAATTTTTGAAGATGTGCTTTCTACCTAGATAGTTTGTACCATAAATAGAATTTAAGAATTGATTGAAGTTGTATAATTTTCATAAATTTTAATACCATATTTTCCATCTTGTGTTCTCTTTGTTTTCACAGTATACTCATTGTACCTGGAGCAGAAAGCCTGCTCACTAATATGCTACAGGTGAGTTTTTTGTGGGGTTTTTTGTTTCGTTTTGTTTTGTTTTGTTTTGTTTTGTTGTTGTTTTTTTTTGGGGGGGGGGTTAAACTATATCTTTCATGTTTTAGTTAGCAAGTTGAGTATGGGTATTCTAGCACTTTGTAGTCTATATGAGACAACGTTGCTTTCTTGTAATATTAAGTACTTACATGTATGTTAGATATATATATTGACTATTTAACACAAAGGTCCACATCGGTGACAGGCATGACATTTTTTAATACTGCAGTGTAGATAATGTTTGGGTGGGTTTTTTCAAGATATAAATGTAAAATATATTACATATTAATGAGTTCTGAAGGATTCACAGGAGACAAGTTCCTGTTACTAAATTATTGATCAGAAAAGGAAGCTACAGATGACTCCAACAATTATATATATATATATATGAA
Organism: Heliocidaris erythrogramma; assembly: GCA_025617745.1. Taxonomy (NCBI): domain Eukaryota; kingdom Metazoa; phylum Echinodermata; class Echinoidea; order Camarodonta; family Echinometridae; genus Heliocidaris; species Heliocidaris erythrogramma. Next base: position 13,942,670 of record CM046856.1, read on the forward strand.
TGCACAGTTTAATCATAATGTTAATTGCAAAATTCTGTGATTGTTACATCTTTAGCTCTGAAGTACTAACAGCATCAATTCTTGTCTTTCTTGTGTATTTTCAGTTGGAGCCAAGGAAGAGGATATCAACAGTGCAAGCAATGACCTGTCAGTACTTCAAGGACCTACCACCCAAGATCTTTGATCTCCCTCATGGTAAGATATAGTTGTCATGGTTACATCCTTTGGTGGTAGTGATGATGGTGATTGTTGTGGTGGTGGAAGTTGCAGTAATCATGGTTGGCTGTGTTAGTGATACTTATGATAGTGGTAGTGGGAAGAGGGAATGATGATGATGGTGGTAATAATGGTATGGATGAGATGGTAGATGGTGAAATATAATGAAGATATTATATCAAAGTAAAGGATTCTATTGTGTCAAAGATATAGGTAATATCAGTCTTAAAATTCTAAGAATTTAGAAAAAACAGAAAAAGACTCATGATTAAAATCTTAAGGGAAGGGCCATTAATATTCACACCCAGATTTCTGGAAAGATTCTTCACAGTACATGCATCATTGGAGTAACTAAGTTTTATTTATCTTTCATTTATTTTCTTCAGGTGCTTCTGTTTTCAATGTGCCTGGAATACAACTAGAGCCAGAGAGGAACACAGTTTCCAAATGAGAGATCGAACAACCTCCTCTATTGGACATTCCAATAAATCTGATTCCATAGAGACAGTCTAGGACCAATCAGAAAGCGGCTCTTAACCTGTGGAAGAGAAGTGCTGCAAGAGGTCATTTTAGGCCAAGCGCGGGAAGCCTGTCTAAGAAGCATGCTGATTGGCTATTGAAAGTGCTTTCAAAGACCTGTAGTGGATCATGCAATATTGGTGGCATTAGTGAACTAGGCTGGGAAGCTTTTTATGAAAGGTCATCTGTGATTGGACCACAGATCATAAGCCATGAAAGAGACTCGTTGGGATTGGACAGAATGAATCCTCAAAAATAGCTGTGATCTGCAAATAGAAATCAGTTTTTCTATCAAGAAACTAAAATCTCGCCTCCATTTGATTTTGATTGCATATGCTTCTTCTATAGTGGTACAATCGGAGGTGAAATGGATGTTTCCATGGACATTTAAGTCCATTTGATCTCTATCATGGATTAATTGTTAAATACACTTTCAAAATAAACTGGGAAATATTTCTGTCGGGTAATTCTGTTAAAATCTAGAATTTGCAATGGAAAATGGACGTTCTGGATTTTTAATTACACAAAATCTTGTGAATGAAACGGCTCAACTATAAAATAAATCTGTATTAGTAATATAGTGGATGGTATGAATATTTCTGCCAATGTCTTACAGAGACACAATTTTTCTCTTTATTGATTATAGATTATAGTAGTTATGCAGTACATGCAATGAGCTTTGGATCATATGTTATAATTCATGCAAATTGCATTACATTGCTGTGAAAAATTATCAACTGAGGAAATATGTCGGTTTTAGAAAAATGAATCAAAATTTATGCAGTTTTGAAGTTATGCACATAATAGGTATGAACAAAAAGTTGCAATCAATAAATTTGACATGTTTGTACAGACAGAGTTTTAAATCATTTTAAGTTTTCAGTATTGTGTACTGCTGAAACTAACCAATAGAAAATGTATCATACCTCCTTAGGACAGTGTTTTTACATGTTTATTTAGTCATAAATAGTTACCTTATTCTTAATTCTACAAGTGGCCTTTGTAGAGCCGAACAATGAAAACAAAGATATTTCTAATGAAAATGAATGATCAAGAGTATCCCTTTATTTTTGTGTTGTAAATAATCTTGTATAAGATAATTTATACAATGTAAGGTAATGAAGATGTATGCATTTTCTTGTTTTAGTTCAGTCATTACAAACGAATACCAGGTATGATAGAATGGTGAAATTCTCATATTCACCATTTCTCATTGGCAGTACTTCATGTAGAGGGGTTGGAACAAATTCCATATAGAAAGGCAGAAACTACAGAGTAGAATATAGGATTTTAGATAATCTGGGGTTGAATATATGAAAATAAGTAGGTGGAGTGTAATCTTTAGTTTGGGTTTGAGTAAAAAAAAAAAAAAGCTTATTTATTTGTCATGCCATTTTGAAAGTTGCCTGAATTTATTTTTTGTCGAATTTGCAATTGCCAAATGAATTTATCCCGGTGGATATATCTAATTTATTGTTTTCAAAGTAAAAAAGTTTTTTTTACAGAAGCATCCAGATTTTGTGTTATTTTAATCTTACCTGTAAAAACAAAATGAATAGAAAAGAAAAGAAAACGAAGTACAAAGGTCTGTTGACATCACAAAGAATTTTGCACATGTATTTTTTTTGTAAAGCAGTTTTAGACCATGCAGAAACAATTTCAAAACAATATGTGCCACACTTTATTTTCTGAAATGTAGAAAATAATTGTTTTTTGAATTCTGGATTTAGGAGAAGAGTCCCTTCAGAATGAATCTAATTCTTTTGGAATTGAATCCAGGATGATTTATAGATATCATTGAAACATTAGATTTGAATGCTTCTCTAAATATTTGATTTTAAAATATTAAATAATCAGATGGATAAGTGCAATAGTATATAAGGAAAACTAGATGCTGGGCATCTAATGTAATGTTTTATTATGTTTCATTTTCATCTCATTTTCTCTTTAAAATAATCTCAGTTATTTATTATTTCTTAGATCAAAGTTCAGAGATAATATTTCAACTCTGTTCAACTTAACAGTACTCTGTATTTGCTTAAATTTTATTTATCTATATTTGTTTTTTGTTGATTTTTTTTCCTTCTTTTTTCCTTTGTCTTCATTTGATTTTTCCAATGATGAGAGGCCTGTTCCTATTGACACACTTTTGCATAGCTTAATGTGCTGAACACAGTTTCTTTAGGAATGTGGCACTACGGATTTTTCTAGTGCCAACGGACTGTGGTTTTAGTATGAAAGAGAAGCTGTCAGTTCTCACTCAGCTGAAATGCATTGGAATTTTAAGGCAGTGGTAACAGGCCATCTCTCGTGAAGATTTGATATATTAATATTTTTGAAAAAATGTCTAGGACATTGTGTATATATCTATTTTGCATTTGTAAAATAAACTGAAAAATTTGGATGGAATTATTCTTTGTAAACATTGTTTGTATGCAGTTGCTTTCCTGTACGGAAAATAAAGTAAGAGACAGAATTTCAGAGGAGGATAAATAGGAAAGAATGAAAGAGACATGCATAGAAAGGGGTTAGGAGAGAGAGAGGGGAGGGGAAGGAAAGTCAGAGATAGAATAAGGAACAGGTTATAGAGAGAGACACACACACCCCAAAAAATAAAATTAATAAAACAAAGAGGGGGGGGGGGGGTTCAGAGATAGAGAGATAAGGAAAATGTTATAGAAAGACAACCCCCCCCCCCCCCTCCAAAAATAAAAATAAATAAATGAATAAAACAATGAGAGAAGGTTTAGAGATAGAGAGAATAAGTACAAGGTTATAGACAGAAAAAAAGAGAGGGGGATCAGAGTTAGAGAGAATGAGGAAAATGTTACAGAAAGATACAGAAAAAAAAAGAAAACAGAGAGAGAGAGAGAGAGAGAGAGAAATACAATCAAATTTAGACGAAAGAAATGAAGACAACAAAGGTAAGGAAAATACTGGACCTTTTTTGAGAAGCGATTTGAAAATGTTGAAATTAATCCAGCTAAAGTTTCATTCTAAGACAAAAACGTTGAGCAATATATCCTTGTCACTTTGTCTATTATATAATTATTTCTTAAAGATGATATATTAAACCCGTAATATATGATCTATGACCTTTGTCTGTAGAACATAATGAAAGTATTCCTTAATATTACATATTATTTCTCCTTTAATCTTATATTATGCATCCATCCCAATAAAAATGAATGCTTTGAAATTGAATGATGCAAAATCTTGCCTTTCTCGGACCAGCTCACATTTACAAATTTATCTTTTATACCCATATAATTTCTTGTATAATTCACTGAATACCTACAAAAATTTCACTGACCACACTGTGTGATACAATGAAAAAAAAAAAAAACTTAAGCATTCAATTTTGGCGTTTGTGTACAGAGCAAGAAACCACATAAACAGAGAGGGCGCTTGTCCAATAATCTAACCAGAGCCATTCATACATATATATAAAATATATGGATGGCTCTGAATCTAACTATGCAGGTTGGGTTCTTCCGATCTTGACAACAAATTTTGACGTACATATGATTCTCACTTCAGATAACATGGATTTTTATGGATGGTTATTAATGAAATAAATGAATTGAATTGAACTGAGTTATTTGTTTCCTGATGGAAATACTGAGATGTTTTTGACAGAAGAAAAAAAAACCCACTTCAATTTTGTAGATACTCCAAGAATTTCAAGGAAATCCAGTCCCGCTGGTTCAACTTAACTTAAAATAGGATAGGCCTACTTCTGAATTACAATAATTATGTGTCTCTGAGTCGTGATAAGCTTTAAGTAATCTCACTGAATATGATCATGGCGATGGGTTAGATTGTACTGTAGCCATCAGAGCTTAATGGTAATCAGGGGGAAATTAGAATATTAGTGCACTAAACCAAACTCATGCACTTTTTCCCAGCAAAGAAGTCTATATACGTATGTTGTAACGGTTTTTGTTGTTGTTGTTTGTTGGGTTTTTGTAGGCTTTTTTTTGGGGGGGGGGGGGGGGTTGGTTTCACTTCTTAAATATCATAAAATATTTGACAGTTTTCAAAGCTCAATATCAATATGATTGATAAGATTCATCAATACACTTCCCTCCTAGGTAAATTGTTTTCACCGTTCAAAGATGGGGATCGACTGACCCGACAAAAAGTTGATAATCACTTTTTCGCTGGAGAATAAGGATTTGGCGCCCTCACAAGTTTCACGAAAATAGATATTTGGTCCAGTTGCCAAACTGTCCATTCTCCCATCTGGGGTTGTCTATGTTTATTTGATTTATGAGTCCATTATCATTCTCTGATCTCAATGCATTCCTTTCATCTTTAGTATGTCATGATATTTTACGGCCTCATAAATCCTCGGCTTTAGGAATTGAGAAAGAAAGAAGTCATAATGGAGAGAAAAATACACACCTTTCATTTTATGATCATCGTGATGCTTTATACTAAGTGTATGCAACGATTTTGTCTATATAGACACGAAGATTCATCTTGGCATGCTGGGATTCGATTGCTGATTAATACGATTTCGGTTGCGTCAAAGGGAAATCGGATAGTTGATTACTTTATTGAATTACATTGTACTATTTTGGTAACAAAGGGATGCCATTTCGGATTTCACGCATTATAGAAATGATTTATGTATACTGTGTGAACGTGTTATGGTTTAGAATAATGCACGTTATTGTAAAATGATCCGTGCTAAAGCCGATTCTATCCCGAGGTGGAAAATGGACAAAGAACGCTTTATTCTACAAGAAATTTTATGTAATGTTGGTGAAATAGCTGAACTGACATTATCTTCTTCAACAAAGATTTCAAAATTGATTATTGCAGTGATAGATCATGAGATATAGGAATTCTCATCTTCCTCTTCTTCCTTATCTTCCTCTTTCTCCTCCCTCCTCTCCTCCTCTTCCCCTCTCTCTTCCTCTCATCCTCCTCCTCTTTCCTCCCCCCCCCCCCCCTCCATCCCCTTCTCTCCCTCCATCTCCTCATGTTATCGGACTCTAACCCATCTAACATAAATACTCAGCTATCGACCAGCCGGGTTTGATGGACTTATGTTTATTTTCTAGATTACATGGTATTGTTGCCGGTCAGATAAACTTTGGAAAGATGACCGACACATGCCTTTTGCCCGTCTAGGCTTGATTTCCGTTTTTCTAACAATGACATAAAAATATGGAAAATTAACAGGACTCAAACTGCCAAATCCTAGTTTGAGGAAATTTCCAGTCAGACACACGAATACAAGAAGAATATTTTGTTGTTGTTGTCGTTGTTGCTGTTGATTTTGTTTTATGCACTGTGTAAGCACTAAATTCCTGAGGATAAATATATAAATCTTTTCGTAAAGTTTTCTTTTTTTTAGTAAAAGAGAGACTATTTTTACTCAGTTTTTATTTTAGCAACCATCTTAGACTATACATAATAATCATCTTTCTACTGTTACATTTATAGTCTCTGTTTTATTTTAAATGGTATATATAGCTCGACGTGGTAACTCCGTCTTAGTGGAGGAAGCATGGTCCTTTGTTTTTCTCATATATGGAGCAACTCGACGACGTGCCCCCCCCCCCCCCCCCCAACAAAAAAAAAAGCATCAAACTTCCTCCACTAGATGACCGGAAACCAATGTGATTTCTATCACATACAGATAAAATCATTTGTTGGTTTGGTTAAGCTTCCACAACAGCGTTTTATCTTGATTTTACAAATCACTATAGGAGCGACGGGTTAACTTCACTAGATGCTTGGTGAACATCTTGACTGCTAGATTTGGATTTTGTTTATTTTCAAGATGTGCATTTGTGATATGGTGGCGAAGATTACTTCAGAATTGACTGACAGCTTTCTCCTGCTCGTCTTTGATTGACTTGTGAAGACAGAGGAGATAAAAATGCATCTATCTTTACGGGGGTTATTCCGTTGCGTTTTGATGAAAGTACACTGCATTAACACTTTTTCACTCCGAAGTAAACGTTTCCACCATTCCTTCTTTACAAGCATTCAGTCAGTCTTGAGATCGTCTAAGCATAAACAACTTAGTTCTTAAGAGTCGATTTAACATTCTTAACTTAATTTGTATGTATAGTTCATTCTACGTATGTCAACTTTTAAGTTTGATGATTTGAAATATAGGATCCACACGTCGTATATCAACAAGGACATTCACGGAGTCTATAATGTTTATAAAAATGTCAAGAAAACTAAATTCTTCCTTTTTAATCAATTTAATGTCCCCACATATAATGACAGTGATTAATGTACTGTCGGCACCTGTTAAGAGACATCTAGTAAGCGAACAATGAAATAGTTGTCTGACAAAAGTGCAAATCTATTCGATGACTTGATGATTTATTACAAAGTCTATCTGTCTGTGGTGAATACAAATTATGAAGAACTCGAAGCACACTGCTTTATTTGCAAAGCTAAATATTATCCCGTTTATCTTTCAGATGAAGTAATGGGAATCTATGTATCGTATAATCTGTATCGCTTTTTCAATCGAATTCGGGATGACTTTATAAAGTGAACTTGACAATAACTTTTGTCCCCTCTCATCCATTTTCCCTTCTGCTCACCTATTGATACCGGCGATATTCATAATAATCAATCAGGATCCCCCTTGTCAGCGTTACTATTGCTGCTTCAAACTGACATTACATTTGTTACCTTTTTTTTAACCCATCCCTTTCTTCCTGTTTTCAAAGAAGCAAAGATTATCTTTTCCCACGAAGTATTTTCTGTTTTCTTGTATTTTCTACATTATTCTCTCCTCTTCTTACCCAGTCGTACTTCGCATGCAACTGCTTCTTCCTCGTATTTCCGTCATCCTTCTTCAACCCATCATCATGCTTTCTCCCCTTTCTCTCTCCCCCTCCCTCTCTCGTCCTCCCTTCCTTCCTTCCTTCTCCTTTTACCCTCTTCAATTTCATATATTTGCCCAGTTTTCACAAATAATGGAAAACAGAAAATAAAGAGAGAGAAAAAAACTATACCTAGTGCAAAAACAAACATCAACCCATTTCTCCCCATGGAGTCCGATTACCAACCCCTTTTTCTACCCGAGCTTCGATGTCAAGGGCAGTCATGATGGGTCGCCTGGTCCTGATGAAGGAGAGAGGGGGAGAGAGAGAGAGAGAGAATGAGAGAAGACAGAGGGAGAGAATGAGAGAGAGAGGTCAAGGGAGAGGGGTGAGGGGCAGAGAAAGATGGAAAGAGTATAAGAGAGATGTGAAAGGGGAGATGGGTGTAGAGAAAAAAATAGGGAGGGAGGGAGGGGTGATTAGGGGGACATAGAAGAGAGCTAAAACGACAGAAGAGTGAGGGAGAGAGAGATAATGTGTGTGTGTGTGTGTGTGTGAGAGAGAGAGAGAGAGAGAGAGAGAGCAGTAAAGGGGCGACAAAAAGTGTACTTGAAAATGATGTTGATGGATTTACTAGCTGTTCATAATCGCGGTAAACTTTCATTAGAGTATCACAAACAGGATGATGGTCGGTTAAGTCCACACGGGAAGTATAAATGGGACCGGTATAAAAATAAACACAAAGATCAATGAGAATAAAAACTAAATGAGATATTCATATGTTGTGAAATATTGTTGAGTTGGCATAAAATCACACTGAACCCCAGTCTGCGAATATTAAGGACCAGCTATAAGATAAGCCGTCTTTTAATCGTACATGTATGTCATCCATGTAGATTTTCATCTTTATTGAATACTTTAATACAATCATAAGCTTTAAAAATGACATTTTATTATAATATCATCCACAATTGACGTATAAAGTACTCAGTTATAATCATTTTCGTCACTAAATAATAATTATTAGATAAGATATATTATACGTAATCGGTAATGGTGATGAAAAAAGTGACAATGAGAGTATAATTTTCCTTCAATATCCACGCTCTGATATCAATGATCAGCTAATTATAATTTTCCGTACGATTCGTCGACATTACACTGAACCAGCCCTTTTCTGTCCAGAAGACATCAAGTTTTCAAGTTTCAAGTTTTATTCCACTCATAAAGATAGCAAGAAACAACAACAAAATTACATACAAATGCAAAAAATAAACAAATACACATAAATATAAATATAAACATATACTCATACATAATACAAACAAAATTATTTGAGGTTTTATTGTTGTTGACAATAAACGTACTGAACTGAAAATAACATGACATGAACTAAATGAAATATTCATGTGATACAAGAACTAAAAATGAAGGAGGATGATAGAAAGAGAATTAGCTCCAAGCAAATCCTTCATTTAAATATTTAATGTAGAGTGGTTTTTGTTTCAATCAAACAATAAACACCTTTTAAATTCAAATCGAACAACATGTTTTTTTCACACTCAAATACATTTTGTTTTACGTATTATATTTATTTCATATCTTTGGTTTTAAAAAATATTGTAGAATGTTCATAATGAATACGTAACACTTGACGTGAAGTTTGAATAAAAATAAGAAGCCTCACATTCACATTAAAAAAAAACACACAATTAAACTCCCTTCGCAATTTTGCAAGCACTTTCCTTGCTCATCTCATCCGTAAAAATTGAACTTTTGATTTTCTCCTTATTCCCCTCTATTTTTTCTTTCCATTTTGCTCTCTAGCTTCGTCTATTTGAAATGACTGATTAAGTTTGTGACAGATTTAAGGGCGATCGAACACGGGGAAAATTGACATCTTCGACTGTTCGACTTTATTTCCTAAAGTGTTATTCCCTCAACATGATGTGACAAGTCAAGAGGAAGTGATAGTTTGATAAAAGAAAACCGGAGCGAAATGGGTCGTGAAAATAAAAGAAGATGGACCTTTGGGGGAGCTGGAGTGCCTGGATGACACGATTAAAATGTGAACTTATAAACAAGAGACTCATGAAAAGTATCCTCCATTTGGCATTTAGATAGTGATGATAAAGTCAATGATGACGTGCATATGTTTCATTTCATTTTGCATTTGAAAAGGCCAGTGATGACATGGAAATGGTAGTGACAAACTTAATATAATTGTATGGTTTGCCTGGTTTTCATGAATACAGTTTCACGAAAAAAGGCAGAAAAACCCAGTAATAGAGACACTGCGAAAAATATACAAACTAATATAGCCATTACAATAATGAGTTGACCAGAATAAATTCAAACAGAAACGTGAGAAACAAGTTAATACATTTTTTAGAGGGAATCAGATAAAGAATTAGAAAGTAAAGAATTTGTGAAGTCTTTGAAATCATACACAATATATCAATGCATGAGAGAAAAAAAAAATAATCGAAAATCGTTTAAATTCCCTTTACAAGCCCCTCTTCATTTGTTCTGTACGCAAAATCAATTTAATTCATCTTCTTTTTAGCTGATGAGCGAAAAGTATACAAAAGCATTATTAAAGTAATTATTATTCTTAAAGTCTTTGGGATCTAAAGTAAGTGGAAGAGGGATAGAGAGAGGGGGAGGGAGAGAGAGAGAAAGAGAACATCATGCAAAAGTCCTTGCTATAGAGAGATACAGAAAAGGAGAAAGGAAGACAGATGCGAGAGTGAGGGATACATGTACAGAGAGAGGAGAGAGAGAGAGAGAGAGAGAGAAAGATAGGGAGAAAAAGACACATGAGAGAGAGAGATAAGAGAGGGGAGTAAGTGAGTGAGAAAGGGGTGGACGGACGTAGGTGATGCAGTCCGCGTAGAGTAGATTTGAAGAGAGTGATTGGATCTCGGAAAGCAAATTCCACCGGTTTTGATTGAATGCCGTTAGGAAATACATTGAGAGATCTAGCAAGGAAGAAGAGGTAGCCTTTTCCTATCCTGGCCTCTGCACTATTTACTATCCCAAGAAGTATATTGACGGATGAAATGAAAGTGAAGGCGGTGCATGACATTGGAGCGGTTTGCCTAATTCTACCAGAGTGTTGGCGAGCGTCTTCGAGAGTGACCGGAATAATGAAAATTAGAAAAGGCTCGATGGGAGCATGAAGAGAGGAAAAGAGGGAGAAAGAGAAAGAGAAAGAGGGTACTTTAGAATGAAAGGGAGAGAGAGAGAGAGAGAGAGAGAGAGAGAGAGAGAGAGAGAGAGAGAGAGAAGGGGGTGTGTTTGGGGAGAGGTTCGGTCTTAGGAAAGCCAAATAATAATAAGTTCAAGATGAAGCGCAATTACATGTACGGATATATATACACGCATCGAAGGGAGGGGCGTGGTAATAATCATGCCAATAATAGTTTAGTAAAAGATATTAATCTTCAAGATCAAAAGACTGAATTGGAATGAGAATTTTTCTGATAGAAAAAAAATATACGATAAAGAAAACAATGCGAAATTGATACGATATTAAAAAAAAGAGAAGACATAAGGATGACTATAAGAAAAAAGGTAGAAAAATAAGAGATTAAACGAAAACAAATCATTTGATCAACTTCTTTTTATCATTATTGACACGGGATGGAGATATGGTAGAAGATGATGATTAATGATGGAAAAGAAGATCACAAAATGACTGACGGGTAGAATCTGTACCGTTAGAAGTAAATCAGATTGTGATCAGGAAGCGAGCAAAAAACAAAAACCAGCAGAATATACCTCGGAGAACGTGGACGACCGCAATTAGTATTATTCTATTAGTTTATTATCCCCGATATTGTCGCTCTAACTCATTAAGGTAGGAAATGAGAGTTGTAAAAAGTGCATTGAAAGCTTATAATCTGAACGTATTTTCGATTCCTCGACAGCGCCGCTCCGTGATTTCATCCCCTCAAAGCCAGAGAAAGAGCCAACATTGCCCATTCCGGTAATTACACGCATAGTACAATTAATCCCCGTATGCTGGATTTGCGTTGATATTAATAGGGTAGTATGTAATTACAATGCAAATACATCCTCATTTCTATGCCCTAAACAGCAGTAATCTATTGGCAAATATTGGTCGTTTTAGCGGATTTTCATTCAACGAATGAGAGTCTGTCGGAAAGCAATCTGACTTTGTAATTGGGCGGGAGAATGTACCATAATGATGCTATTACTTATTTCCCCAATCTCCCACCCCACCCCCCCCCCCCCCTCTCTCTCTCTTTCTCTCGCTCTCTCTCTTTCCTTCCCTCCCCCTCTTTCATACGATATGTTCATCAGCCACCCTCCAACTATATTTAAAAAAAAATAGTTCTGGAGCCATCACATAATTTTCATCTATTGTTGGGGGTGTTGTATGGTAAAGCCAACATTAACGAACTATATAGGGCAGTCCTGGGGAGCGTTTCATCAAGCGTTTTGTCAGTGACTTTTACCGACAATTGTTATAAGCTACTGAAATCCTTGCATCTGATTGGCTAAGAGCAAATTTGTCGGTAAATATCACTGACAAAAGACTTTCATTTTTGCAAGGCATTAATCTTTATTTTCTACTCTTTACCCAGGTGTGGTAAATATAGGTACCTGGTAGGAGGAAACTCCTTGAAAACTTCCAGTGAATTTGGCCGCTTGGCTAAACTTGGGGTAAAAATATATTTTGCAGGCACCTTGAGCATCCCTTGATATTAATACCATCTAGTACTCAAAATATTATAATTACTGTACCATCTCTTATAATATCTTCTATTTATACTCTTCCCATTCTTCATGTTTAAAAGCTCCTTCCAGCATGACACCCATTACTGAATACTCCCCCCATCTCATTTACCACATCTATCTAACTTTTTGAGAGTCCCAACTACAAGTATCTTTGCCCTACACTCAATATCCAGCCCATCCCCTTTCATTTCTGACTCCTCCACCACTGTTCTTTCTTGTTTTTCTGTGGTGCATCTCTCTCATCCTTGGTCTCCCATCCTCCCTGATCCCCCATCTCATTCCAGAATTCCGACTGCATTTACAAGTGCAAACATGTGCTCTGAATTTCATTTGGCATATCAGCTGTCTGGGCTTGGGGATTAGTTCCTCTTTAGGGTCTGTCCACAGTCAAAATCTTCAACCGTTTGGTCCATTCAGTGTGGTGCACAACCCCTGTAAGACAGGCCAACAATATGATATCCATGTCAGATTAGTGTGGATGACATTTAGGTAAAACTGAACAAGTCTATGCAGACCTAAGATTTGCACTTTTCAAAGGCAGAATGACGACTCGAACTCTAAATGGCCCTAAAACTTCCCAAAATAAAAAAAATTGAAAGCATTTCAAAACATAAATTTTAGAATTATTTTACTCAAAACCTACTTTATCACTAGTAATATTTCAAGTAAAATGTACTGCTGTTGACTATCAGAGAACATAATTTTTATCATAATTTATTTCTTAGAATTTAAATTGGCTCTTACAATGGATCGAAAACTAGGTCCATTCTGAATATTGTAGGCCTATTAAATACTGGCAGTGGAAAAGGACCCATGCAGCCACATGTACTATTTTCACTATACCAAGTTTTCAATGTCACATAGCATCATGTGCACCAGTACAAACATGTCATATCTCAGACCACAAGTAAGAATATAGCATACCATTGAGATCTATGTGGGTAACAAAGAAACATCTGCATCACCCTCTAATGTATAAGTAGACTTCTCATGGACAATATCGGAGGAACCAAGTAACGAACATAGAAAATCAAGCGTGTATAAAATTCTGATTTGAAACCCCCCCCCCCCCCCCCCTCATCAACTTCATGAATAAATTACATTTACATGTACATCTAACAAGCCATTTAGGTATAAACAAATACAGAAATAAGATAATAAATTAGGAAACAACAAGAAACAATGAAATGTAAATTCTACAACCTAAAAATCCCACATAATAGACACTAAATCAATCTAAGTGATATCATAATATGAAGATATAATATGTAAAACATATAAAAATAATATGTTATTAAGATAATGCAAAACATTGTAAAAAAATTACAGACTGTGAATGATACCTTATGTAGGGCAAATATACATCAAATATTCATATCATATAAAATTGCACCCGACTCCCCCCCCCCAAAAAAAAAAATAAAAATAAAATAAAATGAAGGAGAAAGAGATGAACAAAAGGGGAAAAAAAACATGTAGAGACTTTACTACATAACATATTTATTAAAAACCATAGACCTTGAAATCTAGATGTCTTCTAGCTGGTATGCATCTTGTTTTGGACACCCTTTCATGTCACACCATGTTAAAGGTACAGAATGTTTTGTTTGATAAAATGTCACACAAACTATGTTCAGCAGTCAGCTCAAACCACAAGTGCCATGACAATATTTTGGGGTAAAGGAAAGTCTCTCCTAGGGCATATTTTATCAGATTTCTTTGAGTGGTCATGTAAGAACCCAGATCTATAATAGGTATATACCAAGGAGTGTTGGTTGGTTGAGGGGGTGGCTCAATGAATGATGATAATTGACTCTTACTGACATACATGCTTGGTTTGCAATGACCATAGCTCTGACTCCATCTCAGTTACATCATACACCACCCATCACTGTAAGGCTATACTGGTGATGATAGCATGCTGGAAGGCTTGTATACCAACTCATTTCAACACTGTGCATGCTCTCTCTCTCTATCTCTCTCTCACACACTCTCTAGCTCTCCTTTGCTCTAACCTCTCTTCCTTCACTCTTCCCATCCCTCTTTCTCCCTTTTACCCCTTTTCTCTCCATCTTGATCCTCTCTCTCTCTCTCTCTCATCTCCCATCCTCTCCCCCTCCCTCCCTTCTCTGAATCTCTTTCCTCCTCCCATTTCTATCTGTCCGTCTCACCCCTTCTAGTCTACTTTTCTTTCTCCCTTTCTTTTGTATCTACACCCCTCTATCTTTATTTCTTACACTATCCTCTGTTTCTCCATCCTTCCTTACATTCCATCTTTTCTCACCATATTACATGACACTCCTACTCTGTCTTTCTCCATCTCTCCACACCTTCTCTCCTTCTCCACAATCCTCTCCAAATTCTTACTATCAGCCTGATATCATGCATGTTAAAGGTACATTGCAACCGTTCCAAGAAGAAACTAATAGTGTTTGAACTGCTCATAAAGCTCCTCTAATATAAATTAATTAATAACATGTTCATATTGGAAAGTTTCAAGCCAGATGATGATCATTTAGAGTCTGCAAAAGATAAACATGCCTCTTTTAAACTCTTGAAACTCTTTTCAACTGTACATTTTAGCAACAAATACTAAAATTAACACAATGCCCTGTCTTTATTAGTTAACTTGCACAAATAACATTTCTTGGTTTGGCAATGAGATTATGAACTGATAAAAGGCTTATAAAAGGGTATATTGAATTGATTGCATATTCTTTTTGAAGTCACATTAACAGTCTGAAACACTCAACTACAGAACAAATTTTGCATTAGTGTGTTGTTCAATAGTTATCCAGTAGGCCTATAGCTCAGCTATCACCTATAGTAAGCAGACAGGATCTTTAAAAAACACTTATCATGTTTACTGTGTATATCCATCTCTCATCAAGTGACCAGCTATTTTAACAATACAATCATGGAACTAAACCTGACTAGAGCAAATTTTGATTATTTCCATTACAATAATTTCATACTTACACTCTCCCTCAGTCCACATCTCAGGTAGATAAAAGCTGTGTAAAATCACAAAGGAAATACAAAAATTTATGTAACTAAAAATGTGTAAACTGTTATGATCCAAAATCCACAAAAGATAAGAATCAAACAAAAGATATTAACTTTAGATGATTTATGGTTTAATTTAAATATTTACCAACACCAAATATAACAGAATTACAGATTCTAGTTACAAATACACTACATGTACTTAAACTGGTAAAGACTTACAATTTCTCAGCTGGGAAATTCCTATTAGTCCAGAATGTTCCTGAAGTGTGGAGTAAGCTGGCTGCTAATCCACAAATATTGAATCCAAACGGTATGTTGTCCAACTGGCAAAAGAAGATTCCAGATCCAGCCGAAGAATGTCCAAAATAATTCAGGAAGTCATCGATGTCGATAATGATGTCGATGACGATGTCCAAGACGATGGCAATCACAATGTCGATAACAGTGTCAACTGCAATCTCGATAATCAATGTCAATGACGATGTTGACCACAGTGTCAATAACGATGTCGAACACGACGTCAAATATGTCAAGGATGAGGTCCAAGATGAAGTCCAAGATGAGGTCCAAGATGATCTCCACAGGTTGATATCAATATCAGATGGTGTTAACTGAGAACTTATGCAATATATGCTCCACGATGTACTCAGGGTATAAATTCTGAAATTTCTGTGCAAGCTCCCAGCTTATATACAATCTCAACCCTTAATTAGAATTTTCTAGATTCTACTACAATATTCATGAAGGTTTGGAACTCTCTTGTAAGTTCTATATAGTTCTAGTTGTAACAAACAAAGAAAGGGGATTCCCATGATCTATAAATAGAATCATTGCAATGTTACACTCTTAGAGGTTCATGTAAAGGTCAGGATATATGTAATCAACACATTCCAACATGTTCATTATACATTGCAATATATCCTATAGTACATCACACACAATGTAAAGATCTAGAATGTTCTCTCTACTGGATGTGCATTCTGATTATTTCACTGCTACACATTACATTCACTTTTCACATATGAATAATACTCTCTCTTCTGGAAATTTCTATGTTCATAAAATCATATAGAAAACTGGAAAAATAACTTCCTTCTAGAAGATTCCTTAATTATATGACAAAACTTCTATATATATATATAGCCCTGGAAAAAAATTATTAGATCAAGCTTCTGTAATAAAGGTACTATAATATGCATACAAACTAATGAAAATGATTTGTCTTTGTATTTCAGTGAATGAATAACAAATTCCAGCAGTTGTACCTTGCTTTTATGATATTTTATTTCCTTCTTACCACAAATATAACACTTTCAGTAACCATTCTTGGTCTAATAATTTTTTCCATGGCTGTATGTATATATCATTTCACAATAATAAAAAGTTTTAATTGCCATGGGATCTAATGAAAGAACAGATTACTGAATAAACAAGTATGAAGCCTTCAAAATTATTTCTGTCTATTTCATTCGCAAGCTTTACCTTTATGTTTTGCTGCAAAATGTATTGACAGAATTTTATTTCATTCAGGTGAATAGAAACCATGAAAATGAAAATGAACTTTATAGGTTTAAAAAATATGCTTTTTATGCTACCTTATACAGTTCAAATGTACAAAAATAGTGCATGGTTTTGTTTTGTTATATATATATATATATATATCTGCATTTTTTTCAGAAAATTGTCAATGGGCCAAATCCTAAAAAAACCCAAAGTTTTCCACCATAGATCACAAAAATCCATGTAAAATTTTGAAAAAGATAATGCCATATTTAAAATGAAAAGACCCCAAAGGTTATAGCCAAATAGACCTTCGGATGGTTTATAAGCTATTCTACCTTTCCAGGGCTAAAATTGTATAAAAGAATAAATCTCATTGTGGATTTTGACCATATACTGATGTAAAATGAAATATACCTTTTTCAATTAATCCATAAGCATCAAAGTGATGTTTACCTTTAAGAGTGAAGGGTGGAAACAGCAAAAGAGAGAAAAATGTACATATTACTGATAAAATATACTCAAAAATACTCAACAGCAAACAAGAGTATATAGTTCCATACCTTAGAGGGACTGATAAACAATCTGAGATCATAACATAACACCTCAACAGATGTACATCGCTCGATAAAACCAAAAACATGGTACAATCAAAGGCTGAGAATAAACCCCAAATCTAATACTTTCATTACACTCGTTTTACCTGAGTATATCAAGCTTCAACAACCTGATACTTTTATTTTGAACATGGCAACGTGGGGCAAGAAACGATGGAAGGGTCGTGATATGATCTACCGTGGATGTTTAAGGTAATATAGCAGTGCAGAGGGTGAGATCGGTAGATTTCGGTGGCATGGTCTATGTAATGCTAAACCTTCAATCTTTACAAATTTGATTAGGAGATTTAGGGTAGATCATGAACTGGAGTTGGTGAGGATTTAGCTCAGCTGATTGGGTGGTAAGCAGGTCAAAATGATGAATTACAATGATTGGAGAAAGAGTACAGGTGGACGTTTAAAGATGGAGGGTTGTCGGGTAGTTGGCTCTTGTTTGCCCTGGACGTGGGCACTGTATGCAAGGTGGTGGACAGTCACTCTGATTTACACATCACGAAAAGTGCACAGACAGAGAGACAGCGAGACAAAAATAACATGAGAATCATAGAGAGATAGAGTGATGCAGACACACAGACACACAGACAGACTGGGAATGAGAGGAAAGGAACAGAATGAGAGAGAACTAGTGAGAGCGATAGTGTATACAGACGTGGATACGAACTCTAGTATTGGTAAAAGTCAGCGATGTGGCCTGCATTATCTCAGTATATATTTACACATTCTGAGCTGCATTCATAATGGATTTAGCAAAAATTCTGCTAAAAGGGAATATTAAAGAAGACTTAAACCTTCCACAAGAGGCATTTCCCTCCTGGGAAATATATAGTGATAAAAATATGTACTTATAGTTCACCCAATTAACATTGGAATAACTGAGCCACGCCTTTCCAAGAGTTGCAATTGATCCACATTAATCATTTCTATTATGTAATGTAAGTCTTTCAATCAATATTTATTATTGCAAAGTCACAATCACCTACCTCTTTTTTAAAATGTTGTGATTATTCAGTCACACTTGATGCAAATCAATCACAACTCCATTTTAGAAATTTAGACAGGGCTGAAGAAAGAAATTTGGAATAGCTCTGTTAGGTGCTTCATACAAACATGTCAAGAAAAGTAACAATAAACTTTGTTTAAACCCATTTGAAATCAAATATGAACACAACATAATCTTTGAGGAAAGCGTGAGGGTAAAACACAAAGAGCTATATGTGAATACAACTACAAATCAATCATTTTCTCTTCTTTAGATCATTAAATTCTTTCAAATTTTCTAGCTCCAGCTGCCTCCTTCCTGTTCAGTCTACTCCATGATCAACATTTTTTCTTTTTTATTGTTTGCTCAGTTCACCATACTCACTGGGTTCAATTAGCACATCGCTTAGTACATAACCCTAGGGCTGCTTGGTTGAAATCAGGAATGAAAACATAATCTACAAATACTCAGAACCATGAGGTTCATACTCTCTTTCTCTCTATTATTTCGTGCATGTCTCCCTCTCTTCTAGTCCCATATATTTTTTTCTTCTCTGCTTCTGTCTGCTATACACATATATGTTTCAACTGATTACCCCCCTCCAGAGTCCCTGTGTAGAAGATTTAAGACAACCCATGATTTGAACGTCATTTTGTTTTCACTATTAGGTAACATTTTCTAATCAAGTGCGATGAGCACCTGTATGTTTTGAATATAAAGAATGCAAACACCATATTTTTGTTTCCATAAAAAGTGGACGTCCATAATATAAAGCAAGAGGCCTACATGTTTTTTCTCTACCTCCTCCATCACTACCCTGCTCTTATCCCCCCCCAAAAAAAAGAAATTCTCCTTCTCTCCTCCTCTACCACTCCAACGCTCACCATTCAAGTTCTCCTCCCTCCCCTCCCCCCCCCTCCCCCTCTCTCTCTTCTATGTCCAGACCAAATCCACAAGAGGTTCATTGAACTCCAGCATAAAGCCCTGCCTCTGGGGGTCTGTCTGCCCTGTCTCTCTATCCCAGCTAGTACCTTGTGATTTCAAACATTCAGTATACAGAACTTACCACCAACAGGTCAGCCCGTGTCACAACAACATTTGGGTAGGTGGAGAACATTACCATGGTAATCCCATTCACGTCTTATCCCACAGATTGGTGACAGGGTTTGGTCCTGGAGCTCAGTGGGTAGGAAGAGGAGGTGAAAAGAAATTGAGGTTGACAGAGTAAGGTCAATGAACTCATGGATGATACAGTTCACAGCTCCAGCATAAATGTAAGAATGTATTTTACAAAATGCATTTCACTTTAATCACAGTTCAAGTTTAATACCAATGATATAACACCTTTAAAAGTACAACACATGATGAAACCGGGTCTGCTCGCTATTCATAAGGACCGCTATTCATAGAAAACTGCTAATCATTTAACACGTATTATGAATAGCGGTCCTTATGAATAGTTATGAACAGTGGTCCTTGTGAATAGCGAGGTAATTTGGCTATGGTTTGCTTGCTATTTAGAAGGACCGCTATTCATGGAAAACAGCGATTCAATTAGTCACGCGTTATGGATAGCGGTCCTTATGACTAGCGAGGTTACCCTGATGAAACACACCCTTACCCCTTCCTTAATTTACAGAGGATTAAAGTCCAAATACTTTGTGCAATTAAAAATTGCTATGAGAGGTTTATTACACTCCAAAATCAGCAAAAAAAATGTCTGAAGAACATAACCAGATTAAAATAAATACTCTGCACTTTCTAATAACATTTGTGGTGTATCCCTTTTAGTTAAAACTTACAGGGGAACAAAAAATACACCACAGAGAATATATCAAAGACCTCCCATTAAAACAAACACAAAGTGTGATGTTCCATGTTTGGTCTACAATAAATCTGTGGTATTTGAGAAAGTTATGGACCACTGAAATAGACCTTGGGCTATGAATATGATCATTCAGATTTTCATAAAGAGACTTATAACACAATAAACTCCAATAACCTCCAAGGTATTTCCATAAATTGGTACAAAGTGTCCCCTGGAAATATATCTGGTCGGTTCCACTCAAAGATGTCAGAGAAAGCCATATATGGAATAGACTCACTCAATGAAGCTTAACAAAAAAGATTTAGTACAGATTATTATACAATTTTTTTTTTATTGCAAAGAATGCTTCTCTAGAGTGAATGAAAGAGTTACCAGGTTGGGAACCATGAATTGATATACTAGTACATGTTAGAGTTCACACTAGCACACATCATCCAGAAAACTATTATTCTGATACAAATCAGTTTGAAATTCCCTCCTTACAATAGTCTCTTTGATAGGTACTTTCTTGAAAATAATCCTCTTGAGAATTGCCTTCTTAGAAATACTGTTCTCAAAATCTGTTTCTAAATCATAATAAAAATTATCTTATTCTATGTTATCAAAAACTATTTTTAAAAATGCATGAACAACATTTTCCCTGCTATATCAGAGGTAAAATAGGAAGAAAGTCTGTATGAAAAGAACGATGGAAGCTGCCAAGTTCACAAATGTGAAAGGAGGTAACAGAGTTTGATATAGTGATTGACGAAAGTGGTAGAAGCAGATGCTTAAGCTGATTTGAGGAAGTGTCAATCATTTTGAGACTAGGACTGTAGGAAGGGGGATAACTCCAATATTGGACCCCCACCTGCACCAGCTTAAAATAGCCATGTACCGTATAAAAGAAGAGAGATACACTGATGGAATGACTGAAGGACTGAGAATTAAGACAGACAGACAGACAGACAGACTTGCAAGTCACAAATCACTGATACATGTAAGAAGAACGAAGAATGAAAAAAAATAATTATATTTCCACCAGGGGAGGGGGGGGGGGATAATATTTATGTCAATTAAACATGCTCATATATCAATATTTACTGCCCACTCTGTTTCATGTACTTGTCATATGACATGGGGCCAGTAACGCAAAACGTAAGAATTAAATTTACCATCAATATTTTGTAACTGATTTAACATAGCAATCAATTGCAAAATTACAATCAATCGCTGACTTATCTGTGTGTTACGGGGCCCTAATTTCAATTATAGGTACGCCAGCTTTTGTTTTTAATTCACAATATTGATTACAGGACTTAATAACAATTATGTTCTTCATTGTTGCTGATAGGTATATTCAACTATCAACAATGAGCTGTTGAATCGAATTGACAGCATAGGCTGCAAGTCTGGACAACAGGCTAGTTTATCTTCAGTTTTCACTTTGTTCGCTTGATGGCAGATATGCGGAATGTACATTGGCATATCAATATCAGATCTCCTTTTGATATCAAAGCTTTACCACCCCCAGGCCTCTCATTAAGATAGACAAAGAAAAGCAGTGACAGCGGCATGTTTGAAAGGAGTTAAGATGAAAAGAAATGGTATTCTCGTGCCCCCTAGCACTCGATGAGTAACTTATGCTCTCTCTTTCTGCAGTCTCTATATTGAATGTTACATCGCCCTCAGCCTTATCGGCATAGGATAGAAAGGATGCATGCATGTTCAACTTCCGATAATTATAACAGTGCCTGAATACAAAGCGGCTCCTAACGTTAGTTAATGTTACAGATTTATAAGTTCACTTTATTGGAAAGGATTTTGTTATATAGGTTAATCAATCTAACCAAGGCATTGGCCTATGATGGTTCTATAATATACCTTCTATTCCTCTTTAATCCTATTATGTGTCATATTACTCAATCATGGATTCATTTGATGGTGATATTTGCTATATTCCCTTGTGGAAAAAGTCGGTTAAACTGTATTTCTATGGTAAAAACGATTTTCATATAGATTATTATGTGGAACAGTGTATTTTTTTTATTACAACTTGTAAAATTCTTAACACAGATACCAATTCTCTGTGTGAAATACAAGTTTCATTTCTTTAAAGGGACTGAATATAAGAGATTTGCATGACAGATTGACAGAAATATGTAAAGCAATACTACCACTTATGAAATGTCTTGCACTTTCTGACCCCAAAATAAGGGGGTAACCTCGCTAGTCATAAGGACTGCTATT
Source organism: Heliocidaris erythrogramma (assembly GCA_025617745.1). Lineage (NCBI taxonomy): Eukaryota > Metazoa > Echinodermata > Echinoidea > Camarodonta > Echinometridae > Heliocidaris > Heliocidaris erythrogramma. The sequence goes on from CM046856.1 coordinate 13,965,140, forward strand.
CATAAGGACCACTTATTCATAAGGACTGCTATCCATAACGCGTGACTAAATGAATAGTGGTTTTGTATGAATAGCCGTCCTTATGAATAGCGAGTAAACCATAGATAAATTACCTCGCTATTCATAAGGACCTTCGTTCATAAGGACCACTGTTCATAACTATTCATAAGGACCGTTATTCATAATGCGCGTTAAATGAATGGCGGTTTTCTATGAATAGCGGTCCTTATGAATAGCAAGCGGACCCGAAAATAAGATGGTGAAGTAAGCAAAAGGAGATGAGAAGTCTATCTTACTTGGTGAGAGAAGAAACATTATGGACGGTTTGTTGAGTTCTAAAGACGACAACATCGGTAGTACCTGGTTAGTCTCACAAGAAGGGTGTGTGAAAGGCTATGAGACAATGGAGCATAGAGTTGTAATCTCAGCTTTGGTCTAAAAGGGAAATAAAATAAAGCATGTTTCAAAAAGGGGTTTAACAAACAGATTTTGACAAAAAGTTTCAAAAACTTGGTCAATTCACAGAGAAGTAAGAATTCATATAATAAACATATGTGCAGCAACTGCATCATGTCTTTAAATTGCAATAGAAAATGCTTATCTCTTATTTTAACACAATTTTTTAAAATTTACAGTATCAATGAAGAACCTTCAAACAAAAAGGCAGCAATGTTATATGGAAGGGTTTAAAAAAAACCAAGCACATCACTTCTGGAAATCTGCAAAACCTACTTTCAGCCTTTTTAAAATAATCTGTGCATGATTGATATTTCTTCAGATTCCTCATAATAAGATAATTATAACTTGATTGAAATAATCTCTTTCACTTTTCCGATTATTTACTCTCTCTATAGTTGCTCTCCCAAGAGGCAACATGTAAAATGAATACTATGGATTTGGCAATATTCAAGAATGAGGAAAGGTTGAAGAAATAGAAATTTGCAATAATGAGAAATAAATGATAAAGCATAAACTCCAGACAAGAAGAAAGAAAGGCAATTGAATCATAAGCAAAGAAGAAATAAGCAGAGAAGAATAGTACACTATATATAGCTAGGACGACATCATGTGACGTACATGAAATTGATATGTAAGGAGGTATGGCAGCAAACAAAAGACAAAAACATCATTATCATTTCTGCGGTGAAAAATACAACTGAAGAAAGGGAAGGCGATGATAATGAAGATAAGGGAGACAATAAAAACCAAATGCAAAAATGAGGCGAAAGGAAAGCATGAAGGTTTTGAGTGTCTTGAGGGCTCATAGAGTTCAACTCGATTGAAATGCAGACTTTTAAGTGACCAAGATGCATCACCATTTAACGTCAATAAGCGAGGAACAAACCGAGCCGAGGCGCCAGCCAGACGCATACTCATTTCTTGTATCTGTGGCTCGCAGCTACAAGACATTCCCCACTTTGCACTCAAAAGATAAGCATTGATATATGTACACTCATGTTGGTTGTAAATGATAATCATGAGTATACCATTTATGTTTGTTTGTCTGAGGCCGGTCCATCATATCGCTTGAAGTGTGTAATACTAAGAAAATTTGTACACAGTCTGTCAGCTAGCTTTAGTTTCTACAAACAAAATTCTAAAAACCTGCATTTTCAATGAAAATACTCACTTCTAGAAAGCATCCAGAAGAAATATCTAGTTAGTAACATGTAGTTATTTTATGTACATGTATCGAAATGCAACAGAACTGTGTATTGTACTTTGAAATGGGTGACATACAAAATCAGCGTTAAATGCTTTACTTCTTACCAATAAGACAACAGTTTGAACATGACAAGTATCACCTGAATGAGGAAATACTTTGTGATCCTATTCAATATTTGGATATCATTTTGATAAATAGAATCTGTTTTATTAATGTGTAAAAGATTTGACAGGTATTGATAATGGATGATAGTGAAAGCTGTTATATTACCATTTCCATGAGTTTTATTAATTTACTTACGGGTCCACTTCCGGAAAAGGCTTTGTGGCAATACAGAATCAGATAAATATGATATCAATTATCGGGGGTTATGGTTTTGAGGTGCTTTTACAACAAATGACCTCATAATCTTACAACTAGTACATCCACCATGATCTCTCTCGCAGATATTGAGCATACAAACTGGTTCAACTTTCCTATGAGATTCGGCCCAAGCGTGAAGCTTATCTTCGATACATTGCGGGTATTTCGATTACTGTTATTCAGAGATATACAAGGGGAGGGCTGATTGGGGGTATGGGGCAATGGAAATTGGAGAAAGCGCAACATAGCAGCAGTGGAAAATCAAATTCCCTTGGCATCTTGTTTTGCTGATTTCCAAGCTATTGGGTAAACTTGGGGGAAATGCATTCTTTATGGATTCTGAGTATCTGTTGTGACAAGTGTATAGCTTGATTTGGAAAGGTGGTATAGCATGTAAAGGACATGCAATAAAATCATTTTGTTTTCATCTCTTTTTTGTTCACTTAGTCGCTCTATTTTGTGTTTTGTGTTCATGTGGAACATAATATATACAAACAGATTGAGTGATGTAATGAAAGTGAAAAGCATCTTGTAATACATTGGATGTCGCATGACGAAAAAAGGGCTGGCTGGCTGCCCAAACAAGCAATTTAAAAATGAATGTGTTTCTAAATCTATGCACTTAACCTATATCAATGCAGATGCAGCAATACACTTTTATAAGGGAATCATACATTCTCATACATGTATGTTATTATCTAATTTCCAGCTACACAAGTTACATTGCCTGACTTCTTAAAGTAAAATGTTTCATAAAAATCCTGAGGGTACTGCCCCATCCACAGGCATTATTGTCAGTATAGAACCCAGTGCATTTATCCTTTTCTTGTACAAACTTCTCATTTTCTATTCTTAAAGTGCATAGAGACACGCAATTTTGCCTATGTGTTATGCGCTATATAAAAATGTTGAATTATTATTATTATTACGGAAAAAAAATCCACCTTTACACTTTCCTATTTCCCTTGCAAATTTTCATTATCCCTTGTTTTTTCTTGTTATCCATGCCTCTTTTCTCTATTTCCCCTTTCTATCTTCCTATCTCCCCCCCCCCCCCTCCTCTCTCTCTCTCCCCTTTTTTTCTCTAGTTCATCTTCCATCTCTCATAGTCATTTTCTATTTTAATCTTTCCAGTTGTCTTCAACATGTATTTCTATCTCTTCACTAAATATTCACTGCTCCCTATGTTCATTATGATCTTTCTATTTATGCCTGTATGTCTCAATCTTAATCTTCCTTCCAATGTCTTAAAAATTCTACCTTTCTTTCTTCCATCCCCTTATCTTGCCCACATCTCCTTCTCTTATATTCCCATCCCCCCTCCATCCCCCATCTCTTACAACGACTTCCTAATTTTAGCTGCAGGCCATCTGCCTAGTTATTACAAACCACTACCAACATGAACAAATGACTTAAAATGTCACATACATCATTCTGTCGTCGATGTTACCAAATGCTCAGCCCCCGTTTATGCACTTTCCATTAAAATTCATGTATTACATGCATGCCAAAATTTGAGGCATATTCCAGTGGCAGATAGATGGTACGTGACAGGAAAACCCTATCTTATCCCCTCATGACTCATTTGTCTTAAGGAAGGCATTGTCAGAATTGCTTTTCTTACTCAGTCTTTAATTTTTCATATCTGAAGGGCCGGGTAAGCAGAAAACGAGGAGAGGTAAGAGGTAGCGAACTTCAAAGAAAGAAGAGGGTGTGTAGACTGAACTTGAGATAAGATGTATTGAAAGAAGCTAAAGAACAGGATGTTCAGATAAGAGAGAAAAGCCACGTTGGTAATGAAGGTAAAATAAGTAGAAGAGAGAGAGAAGGAGGAATATTTGGACATGCAATATAAAATAGTTCTACAAAGAGAGACAGATCGGGACAGGGAGAGAGAGAGAGAAAGCGAGATAAGAGGTACACTTTAGCCACTATCTTGTATATACATAAACAATCATAAGTCTTTTAGCGGAAGAGTTCACATCTTATGCAGATAGTGGGTGGGTTACACGCTTGGCAAAGAAGATCTGAATCTAACATAGGAATGTCCACTGGACAACATTTAGATTTAAACCAGGGAAGCATTTCATGAAGTGTTTTGTCAGTGATTTTTACTGACAAATTTGCTCTTAGCCAATCAGATGCAAGGATTTCAGTAGCTTATAACAGTTGTCGGTAAAAGTCACTGACAAAACACTTGATGAACCGCTCCCCTGACATTATGGAGATGGCATTCCACTGAAACCATATTCACAAGTTTTGGATCCTAGTGTATTGCATGGCCCAGCAATAAAAGAAAGATGAAATTTGGACACATGTGGAACAGATACGCAGTCATACAAAATTAGCACAATTCTCTAATGATTGGAAAGCGTACTCTAAATGTGGCAATCCACGTATGTAGATGGTTTAATCTCACAACATCAAAGACAAAGTGTAGTGAAAGGATACAAAAGTATGGACATATTTCTGGGCGATTCTCTTGATATGACCACTGAATAGTGATTCTTTTTTGGTATCACTACTATTATTCACTGTCATATCAAAGAGATTTTTAATTTGCAGATGAAATATATTGGTGAAGGCTTTTGACTCATATGAGAGGTCCTGGGTTTGATCCTCCCTGGGTGCTTACATCCTTCTCTGCCGGAAAGAACACAGTGTCCAACATTGGGTTCACAGTGTGAAATCATCTTCACACTGTTAAATTCGAGAGTTTTAACACTGTGAATCACATCTTCACATTGTGAGCGAGTAAATTCACACTGTAAAATTGAACATCACTATGTGAACACTCTGTGGTAAACCACACTGTGGAGGTGTCCACAGTGTGAAATCATCTTCACACTGTTAAATTAGAGTGTCTTAACATTGTGAATTACATCTTCACAGAGTTGAATATGTGAACATGAACACACTGTGAACACAGTAACATCTCACTAAATAAAACATTACTATTCAGTGATAAAATATTTATAACCACAGCCAAACTAAGCTGGGTGATGCTTTCATTTATAAACTGGCATCTGTGACCCACTTCTTTCAATATTCATAATGATGAGGCAACAGTCAATATGCCAAGTAGGACAAAGTTGCATTAAAGTCCGAGCAGAGTCTGGAGAACAAGACTGCTTGCTGCATGGCCACCCTCTGGGGCTGGTGTCACAGCGGCCCAGCTGATCAACATTTTTGTTCACCTCTCCCCAAAATTTGTCAACCCTGCGAATCTAATTAATTGGCAAAATATGATCTGCTGGGACATGGATAATTTGACAGCTTCTTCTGGCACAGCGGCTCACATCAAAACACAAGACACCAACACCCCTCTACCAGTGGAAGCGGGAGTTACAGGGGTGCATGGGGGAGTGAGGATACCACCAACTGAATGCTAAGGTGAAGTGAAAGAGGTACATGTACATGAGATACTCTATCCTTATACCCTAGATGGGACCAGGTATGATATGAAGGAAAGAAGGAAGTTCAGTCAAAGTTAAAAGCGGATAGTAAGAAATTAAACCTAAGATAGATTAACTATCTGTAACTATAACAATACAACAAAATGACTTAGCTGACATTTGCTTCATAGATAAAGGCTTCTTTTAAAGACACAGTAAACTGGAGCCCTATATAGCGCCATCTTTCAACAGGATTTGATAAGCATCTGTGCCTCTCATTTTCCCATCATGCCCCATTCTAGTTTTTAAATGCTTAGAATTTACCTGCACACAAGTTTCCACAATGCCAAGTAAAAAATAATAGTTTAAAATATAAAATTTGCCTATTTTCCAAACAAGCTGTTTGTCAAAATTCCAAATAAAATACAATTAGTTTTCAAATTATAATCTTAATTTAGCAATCACTGTAATATGGCGCTGTTCAAGTTCTACCAGTTTAATGCCACTTTAAAACAGAATTTCACTTTCACATTCAATTTATTATAAAATCATGCAATACCTGGACAGTATATGAAAGGAGATACATCAAAAATGGAAACAGCCTTTTCTGGCAATGAGGAAAGGGTTGTTTGAACTTCATTTTATCCACCTGCCAACAAGATTTTCAATGCACACTTTCAATTAAATTTCACACATTCAATTTGCCTCCCTCTTGTCAAACTATAAACATAAAACTATTATGCAAAGTCCCATTCCCTCTCCTTGTTTTCAACAATATATTTCCAAGACAATTAACTCCTTCCAGGCATCCTTTCGGTTTCATGATCCCTGCCCAAAATTTCATCAATATAATATCCTGGATACGCCTTTCCTGGCCATACTGTGGCTAGATACACCCCAGGACAGTACTGCACTCCAGCGTGGATGACAAATTTGTCTGAAAACCCAACAAGCTGGAACAATTTATACACCTGTCTCAGATGAGACCTAGGGTGACCCCCAGTGTGGGAGACTAACATACTCCTCTTTCATGTTGAATGAAGGTCCAAACGAACCACCCTCTCCACACCGTCTACCCTCCCCCCCCCCCTAGCTCGCCCCATCTCCCTTCATTAGGATACTCCTCTCATTGTGTATAAAGGTTCTAAAAAACGACCTCACCCCTCTAACGCTTCAGCTATACCCCTTCCCCCATCCCTACACTAAGAGACTCTTTTCTATTCATCGTGTTTGATGAAGGTTTAGATAAAAACTGCTAATGCTACCCCCACCCCAACTTCATAACCCCTCCTAAATCATTTGAAAATTAGGTAAACACATTCATCATTTTAATGAGAAAATCCATCTCCTGGGCAGAATGTGGACAGCGGTCAAAGATGATTTTTTTGGATGGAAGTCCGAAGGTTCCCCCAACACTTTTCAGGATGAAAATATTCATTTTTTCTGTGAAATATAAATTTTTTTGATGAAAAATTCACACTTGCCTGGTCAAAGAAAAAAATATTAGTTAGAAATCACTTAGACAAAAATGATGTTTACTGAGCACTTATCACTTGTCTTATAAAATCTTTTGTAAAGTTTTGCGCCAAACAATAAGAATATTAACAAGAAATACAAAAGCTTTCAGTAATTAAATGATAGTATCATTATGAATGTTATCAAAATTCTGATGTAGCTCTAAGAACATACAGGAATATGATTTTTATAATATTTTGGGGATGATAGGTTCTATCATATACCCTATCTTTAAAAAAACAATATTTCATTGCCTTCTTCGAACTCCTGCAAATTGTCCCTGGGGAGAGGAGCCTAGGTGGGTTGGGGTCATGTAGGGTCAGTGTCAAGATTTGTTTGGACTAGATGAAAATGAGGCAGGTTCAAAGTTTGAAGGGGGTCTACCTAGAGCCCACCTACACTAGTGATCCTGGCACCATGCTGAGAAGGTATGCCCTGATGAAAGCAGAGATATTGTCAGGATCAAAGAAAATACTCCCGTTTTAGAGTTCATCCAGGGTGGAGCATCTGCCTGTTAGGAAAGACAGGAGCTATGCAATTGTTTAGAGACAAAAAAGTACTAATTTTAGATGCTGAAGGACATCAAACCCAAACCAGAGGATGAAAGAAACGGGTAAAAATAAAAGCAAAGACAAAAGTAGATCCACGGATAGACTGAAGGGGCTGCTCCCTACCCCCCCCCCCCCCGAATCCTCAAGTGAAAAAAAAGTAATAGCAAATCTGTGAAAGATGAGGGGTATACCCATTTCTTGAGCAAATGTCTACGCTCTCTCTCCCTCTTTCCGACAATCCTGAATCTAAAGCTGAAAGATGTTTTATCAGGAACTTATAACCTGAAAATTTCATGTTAAAAACTGGAAAACAAAAAGAATTTTTCAATGACAAAAATGTAGTACTATGTTTTTGATAACCAATTTTGGATGAAATAGACTGTAAAATGACCGACTTATATTATGTAAATTAATCTCTTGATTCTTCAATTTGTCTGTGTAGTCCAGTAACTCAATTGATTGCATTCTCCTTGTACCTTTGTTTACAAACATTTATATCTACCTATATAATGTGTATGTTTATATTGTATCTTTATATCATTATTTTTTATATTGTATCATATCACCCGTCGAAGAAGACTTTCCAGTACTGGACAATAAATGCATACTTCACTTTACTTTACTTTTACTTAATAGTTGTCAGAGTCCAAGCTGTACAGTTCAATAATCTTGTTAAAAATATTCTATCTGTATTGGGTTGGATGAGCTTATTCTAAAGGTTCATGCTTCTGACAAGCAAATATAGCCTGCAAACTACAAAGAGCCGCACATGTCATAACTCGACATGTCTCATATCATCAAAAATCAAAACATCTTAATCCCAATTAGAGGTCTCCAACCTGCATGCAGAAAGGGGAAACAAGTTCTCATAACCCTGCTGACAAACGATTCTCAGCTGCATGTATTTGTTTAGCCTTTTGTCCCAGTGCCTAATAGTTTTGCAGGAGGTCTAATAGCTTTGATTTTGATAATATCACGATCATTGCACTATTAGACTCCTGCCAGCCATATGCTTCAGCTTATCCATCAACCGGACTGAAGTCAATTTAGAGATCCCATGGAGTGGTCAGTAGAGAGCATGTTCCCAATGAACCCGATTTACGTTCCAAAATCAAGACTTTGACTAGTCCAAGCTGAGAGCATGATCACAACAAACACATTTGCATTTTAATAAACATAAAATCCAGATTGCTAATGTTTTTAGTCTGCTACAAGGCATATTTAAGTTAAACCAAAATTTAATAGAACCCTAGTCCCTACATCATTTTTCAGAAATACCAACCTTCAGTATAATGAACCCTATTTCATTTTCGGTTCCTCTGAACCTTCGGATAAACAAACCTTCGAAATAATAAACCTTCAGAATTATGAACCTTCGGAGTAATGCAATAAATGTTCGGAATTATGAACCCTCTTTCATTTTCGGAATTGTGAACCCCTGGTATGGGAAATATGTGCTTCAGAATTACGAACCTTCGGAAAAACGAGTGCCCCCTTTATGAGAACGAATGGTTTAATCTGCAATGTCAACCCATGCAAGGTACTATTTCTACCACAAATTTCTACCACATTGAAATGAAATTATAAATGGTTGCTCTTCAAAGCCTGACATAGCAACAAATAATGTATTAAACCTGCACTCTGACTATTGAAAAACAATACAGTAAGTCATTGGGGTGGAATACACTGGTTCATCTCCAGATATTAGTCCAAGAAGAAGCAATTATAAATCAGAATAATTTTTGAACTGGTCTGATGGGTAGGAAAAAGGACATGCTTTAAAGCTACATGTTAGTATGAACACAGTTTGAGAGCGGTCAATCATGATCTAGAAATCAGACCATTAAATCAATGACCTGCTGAGCCGCAAGTTCATTTCAAAATCTACCCACTCCCCCGAATTACACCCACTCCTACTGAGCAGACCAACAGACTCAACAGAGAGCAAAAGTTCACCTTCCCAGTTCATGGAAGGAAAATACAAATCAATAAATGCCCTAGATATATTTGCTTAGGTAATTCGTATTTCAGCAATCTGTCCCTAAAAGCTAAATATAGTCAATCTCCATTCATATCTTGGAATGAGACAACTCCTGAAATGCTGTCCACATGAAATTTATTTTGTAATTGGTAGGCCTGGGTAAATATCAAAAGAAAGAGAAAATGGGTAATTGAGATGAAGGCCTGTTGGTGGCCTAAATTGTTTTCTCCAATTTCAAATCATTATTTACTCAGTACTTTACTTTTAAAGAAACAAACTTCACAACAGTTTGAAATTGGGGGAATCTTGCAGTTAATTAACTAGATGAAGGAAATCACTAGGAAGGGAGTTTGGAAGCTCGCAAATGATTGTACATGAAAGAGCTTTAAAATAAGAGTAAAATAAATAATGAAGTGAAAATTAGATATCATTTATCCAGCAAATAACATAATTATTGCCAAACAATGAATATATCTGGCTATATTTTGAAGATATATACAACTTTTTGTATACGCAATTTAGTACTTGTAAACCATCTCTAATATTCACTTGCCAGATATGAATGAAGTAAAAGACAAACAGCTTCCAATCTCAATACTCAATACTCAATTGACAGAAAATATTACTCATAACATCTGCTAAGTACTTAATTAGCATCATGCCCTTCTACGCAATACATAAGTCTACCAATATATTGAAGGAGGTACCTGCATACCTGTATACACCAATATCTATACTTGCTCATCGTTAATATTATTCTAAGAGGATTGCATTAGAGCAAGTCATGCATAATTCCTTTTCCACCCCCTCCCCCAACCTGCCTTTGTGTAGACTTGTACGTGACCTTTTCAAGCAGTCATAAGCAACAAATTTTACCTGTATAAATTGAATCAGCATTGCATATAAGGGATGCCTCTCATACACACCGTCCCATCAAAAGTGACATTTAACAACCTAATATCTAAACACATTATACTCGTAATGAGATCATGCCCAAATTTGCATCCACTATCATTCAATTAGGAGAGAGAGGGCAGGTCGTGCAATTTTTCACATAATTTCATTACCAGCCCACTCGTGGCCGGCAAGTTTTTTTTGAGCATTGGTTTCCATGACGAGTGCACTGGATGCACAAAGTCTTCCCTTTGATCAGGGTGAGGTAAACCAGCAAATTGGAATACAAAAAGGCTTGCCTAAACCTAATGAAGGAAGCATAGGATACCACCAGGGACCAATTCTATGCTCATTAAGTCAAGTAAGGATGGATTAAGTAGCCTTATACATAAGTCAAACACACCAACCATCTCCTCCCTCCCACCCACTCCACCTCAGAGGCCAGGGTCTTCTTTTTAAACTATAAGTAGCATGCATGAATTCAAACATTTATATATTTTAAAAAATAAAGCAGTGAAAGAATAAAGTGGTCTCATTACTATATCTGAAAATCTTTTTGACCATCTCTAACCCCACTAAAAACTAATTTTTGGTACATTAATGCACATCCATCTCCATAATCTACCAAGCCAATGAGACATTCTACATTTTCAGTATAGACTTTTCTTTGTCATATTCTATTTTATTTTAGAACACAAAACTATATTAATGATATTGAGTAATAATGCTATGAACATCCGGCATATTAAAGAGTTAAATCCACCATTCTGAAAATGGAGTTGCTCCTCGGCCCTGAATGTTAATTACACACTAAGGGGTTTTGAGTGCATTAGGTTATATTTTAACTAATGAAGTTCTGTCTAATATGCATGCAAGGTAACTTTCATTTGTGTTTGATTTCCAATTAAAGGGCACTCCAACCTTTTTTAAAAAGCAGATTTTTGTGCAAGGAGAGAAAAAAAGAGTAACAGGATGGTGAAAGTTTGAAAGAAATCGGATAAAGAATAAGAAAGTCAACTACATCTAAGTGAATCTCAAATTGGCTATTGCATGGTGAATCAATTGTGACATATTTCTTGTACAGCAAAATATCCTTAAATTCTGTTTTTTCCCGAGGGGCAGTACTCAAAATATATTGTAGATAGTATATTGTTATAGGTCCTCCAAAAAGCAAGTATCCTACTGACTTATACAATTTGGAAAACTAACGCTACATCACAGTGACCGCACTGACACGGCCAATTTGAAATTCCCATATGTATAGTTATTACAACTTTTAGAAATCATAACTTCCTTTATTGTTTGTCTGATTTCATTCAAACTTTCCCCAATCTGCTTCTCTGATTTGTCTGCTTTCATACAAATCAAATTATTACAAAGGTTGAATTGCCTCCCTGGAATTGCCTCTTAATGAACCAAAGTGAATGCATTCGATGCATCAACATGGAAATAACACCATACCATCCATTGCTGACTAGGACACGGAAACTTCCCAGCCCTTTGTTGTTTTAGATATTGCCTTTCATGCCCAACGATCATATAAGAAGACCTGTCAAATAAGAATATATTATAATAATAATAATAAAAATTGTACAAGCTTTTAAAAATCTATTCAATATTCTTTGATCACAACTGCAAAGTTATATGTCAGCAAAGCAATACCTCCCCAATCTGTCCTGTACATTAGTTCATCCTCATCTAGAGTGTTCTTATAACTGCTGCACAAGAAAGAATGCATATATAGAAGTGAGGTCAAGGGTCCTCCATCTTGAAATGAACAAGGAAAATCTGACAGGAGATGAAGGAGATGAAGCATCTATTCAAAATTGAAAGCTCTCGTTTCATACGATTTTCAAGAGGAGGGAGAGGATATGAGGGAATTGGCAGGCCTGGTACTCATATTTCTAATGAGATATCAAATAACCATTTAAAGGTTATAAAATGGGCACCTCTCCATAAAATTGATTTATGCTTGTCTTCATTCCTCACGAGAAATTCCTTTCTTGATATTATCTGCAGGGACTGGAATGCAAGCACGAAACATATTTCATGTTTGATATCTCATGTCAATGTTTGTTTTATTTTGTAGTGTGAAAGAGAACTCACAAAATTTACCTCATAAAATTTGTATGAAAATGTAATATGAGTTTATATTTCAAAATGTAGCTATTTATAGGTACACAAGAGTAATATCTTAGAAAGCATTGCAAATAGTGATGACATTAACATTCAGCAATTCTAAGGATTTGTGAAAACCAATGGGGATCATGTAGAAAAGCTAAGAATTTGAATACAATGTGTAAATATGTTAACCTTTTGTATTTATGGCAAGATAAAAGGGATACTGAGAAATGATTATAAGAAAGCAGTGAGCATTGACAACTTCTTCCCCCCTCCCCCCACCCCCCCCCCCCCCCCTTCTTCAGATAACAGAATTTGCATGTTTGCTTTAATAAGCTTTAACAATATCTTGACAAATCTATTTGCAAACTATGAGAGAAACATTTAGGATATTAGAGAAAACTTGATGATAGAACTAGATAAATTTTGAAAAGGAAACATCAAAATTTGAATACAATGTCATACCTCTGACCTTTTGAAATAACTTTTGGGTATGGATAGAAGTGATATGATAAAATATGCAGTAACCAAGAACTAGTAAAAAATCATATGTGAGGATCATCTTGATATGAACCATGTGGCCTCTCCTTGACTTCATATTTTTTATAACTCTGACAGATGTTGTTTGATGGGAAGTGGAAGGATGGTGCTTAATGGGGTACATCTCCAATTAAATAATGATGGAATTGACAATCAAATACTGAAGGTAACAGATTGTTTCATCACACTATCCTATATGTGAGTGGGCTGTCAGAGGCCACAGGCCATATGCTGATAGGTACGGGGAAGGAATCAAGGTGACAGATTTTCACCCAGCCCCTACTTTGGTAAATAAAATTTTTTATGCTTTACCCATGTGAAATATAACAAAATCAACATCGAAAATTGCATAAAAAGAAACAGATATGTGGTTGATCAGTGCTTAGTCTTCTTAAATTTCACAAAAGAACTGACTTGGAAGACTTGGGAGAGGGGCAGAAGATGATCTATCATATCTAGTACTGATGATGGTGGTGGTGATGATGGTGATGATGATGGTAATGATGATGAGAATGAGGATGATGATGATGATGATGATGATATATTGGTAATACATGTATTATGAAGATAATGATTAAAGCACATTTACACAGCACTGCATGAGTAAGAAACCAAAAATTAGGGTTTAAATGCATATTTCTTTGTGCCTCAGACCAGATGTCTGCAAACGTTTGTAATGACTTTCGAAGGTGTTAATGATTCTGATTTTGACACTTTCGAGGATGGCATCTTTTCATCCATTATGAACCTAATGATGCATGAGAGATGCATTGATGGATGTGGTTCTATATAGAGAAAAAGGGGTGAGAGAAGGCTGGGACTGAAATGAACTCATGTTTCTATGATAAAGCAGCACCATTTCACTTGATGAAATATTAAAGCTCTCTGACAGTGGGGAATGAATTTGATTTATTGCTGAGGTCTCTGCCATGCTCATGAGGAGCCTCCTGATTCTAGAGTGAATTTAGAAGATTATACCAGCTTCCTACAAGAGCCATGCACTCTCCACACAAAAGAAAATGTTTTTCAATTAAACACAGATGGACTTCAATCTATTTCTCTCTCAATGCAAGTTTCTAATTTAATGCTTTGATAATGACTAAACTCATCATTTCATAATTATGCACCTGGCAGATATTCATGTATGAATTTTTCAAGACTATGAAAGATGAAAATAATATTTTGATACTGATTGCTCCCTCTAAATTAGGTTTGTTAAAATGCTGTGACAGACGCAGTATCCAATGCAAATCGGAGAGTTATGGGGTTGGGATAAATGGAGAGAGTGTTAGGTTTTTGAACGCGTGTTTGCAACACCAGACATGAATATTACTGATTATCTTTTTGACATTTAGCCGGAGGAGATGACATGCATTTATCATGGGCATGTGATTGCTCATGCATAGAGCATGTGATGAATGTACCAATCATTTCTGAAGTGACCTCTCATTTATAAGGATCATTTCTAGACAAACACAGGCTTTTATTTTAAAACAATCTGTCAATTAATATCAAGAGTGAATGCAAGCACACCATTTCTGCATATGTGACATTTAAACTTATTTACTGCATAATAAAATATAGGCCTTGCTGGACAAACTGATTTTTTTTAATAAACTCTGTGTCAAATGGTGATGTATTAGTAACCCATTCTGTCATTTGTGTATAGTATTGTTACTTAAAATGAAAGGAAAATACAAGGGAGATTATGATTTGAAACAAGAGCCAAACTTTGCAGAACATATGCTATAATACAGTTCTTTTGAAGAAAGAAAAAGGTATATTAGCATCTTAGTATCTTACTCAATCAGTCTGGATTCTGTTTTAGCTGATCAAAGTATAATTCATTCTGTATAAAACATTTCTGGAAGTAATATTTCTATCTGCAGAAGCTGCATTCAATTCTACATCTGCAGCAAAACATCCAAATATGTGAAATAGTCAAGATTTTTGTGGCTTAGTGCAATATGGAACATATGTCTGACAATGTGCATTTAGGGGAAAGGAATGAGACGTATCGTAATCCTCAGTTCGACTGCACAGATATAGTAAAGGGAATTCCAGTAATGGTATAATGACCACACAACTGGTATTGTATACCAAATATAAGTAATTTGTATTGTATATGAAAACACAGTATATTGTGTGTTGAGAGCCAGAAGGGTGTTAACTCATATACTTTAACAAAGGTTCTCAAGAGATGACACAGAGAAATATAACTGCATTGCCACAAGCACAGAATAAGTTACAGGTTAAAGCATGTTTTTGGTACGTGTTGGTGATGTGTTTTCCCATTATTTTGTCTTTTAGGTTAAAAATGATGAATGTGTCTCTGCATATTAATAATTTACTTATTCCGAGTAGTTTTGATGTGGCTGAAAAGTCAATCAAACCATTCAAATTACAAATTATTACAGAGAATCCTGAAGGATTTCAATTAAAACAGTTAAATATACATATGATACATATTTCCTTATTTCATTTACCTCTATCTACTATACCTTTTTTTCATTGGTCAATCCCTACACACACTATTCATCATTCATGCCATACCCATTCTCATATCACACCAAAAGATCACTCCTCTACGCCAAAACAAAAATATGTCGAACATGCATCGCGTATGGCTGAACTTTAAAATGTCAATCTCTTTAATAGTTTCCTGCCTATCCTTTGACGAGGGCCCCCCTCTCCCGGTGCCTCCCAATTTCACACGTTCTCATCATCTGCGTGAGGAAATCTGAATTTGACTCGAGGGTTGGGTCTTCCCGCCCGCTCTACACTTGATCATCTTTTTTCTCTCTCTCTTTCTCTCTCTGGCAATCAATATGAGAGGTTATGAATTGACTGGAGTGTTCTATGGTGTGTCTAGTCCACTTTTTCTCCCGCTCACCTCACTTCGTTTTTCATCCCATCGTCTCTTTTGATCACCTTCTTTTCATTTCCTGTTTCAATGGCCTGTATGTTTCTTTTACATTTCTTAAAAATTGGATACAGATGGGGTGGAAATAATAAAGAAGTGAAAAAAGACAGTTAGGGATAGAGATAGAGACACGTAAATACAGACAGAGATACACAGATTTATCAATAAAAGGTAAGGTAGAGAAAGATGAAAAGATATTAAAATCACAGCATTAGAGAAAGACGGAGAAAGTGAGAAAGAGAGTGGGAGAGAGAGTGAGACAGAGAGAGAAGGAGAGAGTAAATGAGCGGAATGTATTGGTAAAAAAAACTTTCTGAAAATTGTCTTATCTGTGTGTCATACAATGTCTGCATCCCCTTCTACCTATATTAAAATATGTCATGAAGATCTACATTCTACTTCTTATTTATGGATGAAGCACTGAATCTTCTTTGCTATGTCAAAGCATTCATCAGGAAATTGTGTTTTTAAGCAATTTCCTTCTTACCCTCTTTCCTGGAAATTCCTCTGACTCTGTAGAACTTATATCTATCCATTAGATAGGATGTATAATTCTGTATTTAAAAATTATTCAAATCCAATATTAACGGTCTGGTAGTTTCCTTCAATAATATCTTACAAATAACTAGATTTCTTATTCTATGTCAAGCTGTTGCTGGGCATCAAACTATTATGTCTGAAAACAGTTTCAGCTCATTAATGTCTGCTTGTTGCTAGCATGCGTGTTTACCATCTAAACAACCACAGGCAACATCAACATTCAACAAGTATTCCAGGAGATGACAAAGCGCATGTACATGAATCCTGCCAAAATATTCATGTAAAAAACAATATTCCATAAACTCGCAACCCCAAAGTTTGTATTTAATGGCCCTCCATTTCTGATTTTCTACGTTTCTTTAATATTTCTACTTCTTTTGAAACTAACTTTTACCTTTATTAACGGTGGTCGTCTCGACAAATCCTTATGGTTTTTTATGGCCACCCAATTCCAATAATACTCTATCTTGTATTGTTATCTGTTGTATTGTTTTATTGTTTTATTATTCTACCTTATTCTGTACTCTTGATGGATTTATACTGTTATTCTGTCGTGATTGTATTTTGTATTTTGTATTTTATTGGAATTGAATAAAACTGAACTGAACTTGATATGAGGGTGACTTTCCCTTTAATTGAAGCCAGGCGCCATTCAAAGTACTGACCAAACCACAATGAGAAATGCATCCAACCATGTGGAGAAAAGGAATGTCGATAAAATGCCTTACTTAAGGACAGCAGTACAGCACCAAGGATTGAACCAACAACCTTTACCATTCAAGTGTTTAATTCATTTGACAAAATCACCTCATTTTTCTGCAGGTACTTTATCATACTACATGTACCTCTCCATTTCACTAATAACATCATGCTACCATCCATGCCCCTCCCTTTTCTTTCCATTTATCCTTTCTTGGTACACATCTTCCCACCATCCCCATTCATATATCCCCGTCTGTGTCATCCACTCCTGGTCTGTGTCATCCACTCCTGGGCGGTGTGGACTGACTGACTGTTTGATTTCTGAGGCCCAACAGGAGGAGCGATGAGGATGGGGACAGCTCTCAAGCATTGCTGAGGGGTCACCATGGAGACTGAATAAGGAGGATACCAAAGTGGATGTACATTCATGTCAGCTTTGATTATTTTCTCCAAGGAGTCTCAGCGGAGGCAGAGATTAGCATGTCTTCTGAGCGCAAGAAGGATATTAACTCTATGTAAAATGCTATTAGTTAATGCCGTTCTGGCTCTCAACAGACAAGGATAAGAGGACTCCATGACTCTAGGCCAGACACTCCACTCTCAGACTATCACTTGTTTAGAATTTGTCCATCAAGGCATGGCCACAACTCATGAACAATGCTTTCCCAAAGGGCACAACTCATCTTAATATGAATCGCATTTGTTTTGCTGATTCATTAGAAATGTTTCTCAAACAATCAAAAAGTGATCACTATAGAATTATTTTTCAGTAGCTTCTTCATTTGACAAAGCAGGACAGCTTACAAATATTTAATAGTTAACACAAAGTTTTGTCAATTCCACAACAAATATTGTTATATAAGAGCAATAACAACTTGTAATTCTTTAAAATGAATACAGTGATTTATTTTCATAACTGTACATGATTTTCCTGAGTTTTCCGGGCATATAAGCTAATTTATATCAATCGTTACTGTAGCCACAGTTGCTAAGGACCTTCACACACCATGCTAGCTTTGAGAATACAGAGGAGTCAATCAATACAATGCTGTTTAACACCTGCAAATCTTGGAGTCAAAAGTTCTTTAAAGAGTGCACAAATTGGAATAAGAGTAACAAATTAAGAGGTCAGTTTAGCTAGATTTTAAGAATTTGAATAAATAAAAAGGAAATCTAACACCTGCAAACCTTTTTTTTTTCTTTACAGTCATTTTCTGCATTAACTTCTTTAAAGATAAAGTCATTTTTTTCTGATTGCTTAGAAAGTTCATGCAGAAATCAATAAGCATTTACTGCAGCTTAATCTACTATTTCAATGAGAACTACACTAATTTATTTATGATATATCAATAAATACAGAGCTGCAGATATCCTGCATCATATGGACCTCTCATTCATCTAAGACAGTAGATGTTTAACCCCTGCAGTTCCTTCAGGATTACAAATATGAGGTATTGTAATATTGGATCACAAATATGATTTTGAAAGACAAGTTTTAATCATAGTTCCTTCTTTCACTGTCTATCTTGATATAATCAGTGTTCAATGTGAATTAACGTTACAGCTTGTGAACATGTCTGCAATTTCAAGAAGGAACAGGCCTTATTTGGCCATGTTAAAATTTTGGTGTTATTAACTGCCAACAACATTCCAGGGTTTAAAACGTCCATTATCAATCTTTATTTAAGTAATAGAGTACATGTAGGCTTATGATGAAGAATTTTACCTGCCTAGTATGCTATTTTGGCCTCTATTTTTGGGGGGTAAATATTGATCAATGCACTACACCTTCCACTTAATCAAGTCTGGTTCATGACGTGCTATGGATTATAGAGTATCGCATCCCCAGGCACCTGTCAAGTTATGTTGATCTTCTATTAAGTTAACTATAATCCCAAACGGGTCTGTGACAACCTTCAAACCCCTTTGGTAATTAAGGTAACAAGAGAATTACCATGGTAAAATGCATAAGAAAGCATATTAAAACTGTCAAATGGCAAATAAAGCTTGTCAGTGACTTGCTTAGTTGGAAAAGCCAATATTTCATAAATTATTATTTATATTGCCTGAGTGAGGCATGAGGTATTGGCAATCAATAGTAAATACTAATCAAGTAGGAAGGTATCATGGGAAGTGATACTCAATATGATCTGATGTTTATTGGCATACTTCACAGAGCCTTATCAATCTACACAAGATGTGAAACTCTTATACTGTCAGGGTGTTCTTAAATTTAGAATAAGCTCTTATTCTTTCATTATACCATATGTTTGTCTTTCTGGTTAATTGTATTTCTAAATTACATATCAAATTCTCAGGGAATAAAAATATTACCCCTTTCCACAATTATAACTTGCATTTAATCCACTATCTTAGCATAGAACCCAACATTACATTCCTTACCCGATACTGTACCTCCCAATGTATCAATACTTACAGTGCACTGACCACTGTGTTCAAAATCAATAACTTCATATTCTTCAATTTAGCACCTGGTGTTTTGAAAGTGGAAATAGAATATATTGATTTGTCCATCTTATTCTACCCTAAGCCTTCCTTCTAGCTAACTATGAATACTAATATGAAGCAAACACTTTGTTACACCAGTGACAGATGAGACTAGCTAGATATACAAATAGTAATTTTTTCAATAGTTGTACCCTCTTTCATGATTTCTTTTGACCCTTTTTTCCTTTCCCTCTTTCTACTGTTCCTCCAATTCCATGAATACTCTATATACTTGTGGTATTTTTATCAGTCTATTCTTCTTTGCTCTTGTCGTCTGTTCTATTTTATCGCCCCTCCCCCTTCAGGTGATCTTTTCTCCCCTCCTTTCTCCCATCTATATGTTCTTATTTCTCTTCAAATCGCCTTTTTTTCCTCTCAAGTATGCATCATTCTCCCTAACACTTACCTTATGCTACCATCTCATTCGTCTCTTTTTCTATCTATTCAGCTTGCCCTTCTGTCCTATACTAGCCTACACTATAATCTCATCTAAAGATAAAGTAGAGTTCTGGTCATACAATTATATTGTGAAAGAAACTGTCTCAAAGGAATTAGGAAAGGTTGACCATGTCTACATAAGAATTGTCTTATACTGTTTTGTTTTGGAATCATCAAAATAGATTAGAAGTTGACCCAGTCTTGCTGAAAAGCACATGTACTGCCACACAGAAATGGGTATATGGGACTACACACAAGTGGCATGAATGTTCGGCCCGAACATTTCAGCTATTTCTAGTCATATTTCGAATATAAAAGCATTTGAAGAGGAATCCTTTTCAGGGGATGTTTCAACTATGATGTTCTTCCAAATTGACATAAAGGGAATTTTTCACTTTTCCCAGAACTCAAGATTCCCTTTAACTATGAGACTACATGCAAAACATCTAAAGACACACATTCCCAATTTCTAGTTTTTTGCATTAACTTCAATCCAAACTTCCACAAGGTGACCTGGGTTACTAATCTACAAAGAAAAGTCGTGACAATGAACTTTATCTCTTTATATACAGTCACATGACTGCCACTTCTGATGCACTTTTGAGTTGTGTTACCTGAAGTGAAAGCCTATTCTGCCTGTCAAAATAATCATGTGAATATCTGACCACAAAATGTTTCCCCTCAGAATGGATAACATGCACTGTTCATGAACAGCACAGCAGGTGCATACCAGGAAATATGTATTGACAGCAAGAGCCACTGTGTACATTGTGGTAAAGAGATGGAAAGAGGAAAATGAGATGTGGAGAGAGAAAGAGAGAGGGGGGGGCCGGTCTATAGCTAGGCCAGAGCTTCATCAGGAAAAAAAAAGGAATATGCTTTTAAAAAACTGATAAAATACAATCACAGAACATTAAATTATGAGAGGCAGATGGAAATATACAGAAAGACGGAAAACGAGACGTGGAGAGAGAAAGAGAGAGAGAGAGGGGGGGGGGGTCGGTCTATAAAGCTAGGCCAGAGCTTCATAGGGAAAAAAGGAATATGCTTTCAAAAAAAAAACTGATAAAGTACAAGTAGAGATTATTAAATGAGAGAGGCAGATGGAAATATACAGATAATATTAAAGGAGAAATAAAGATGAAGAGAGAGAAAGGACAAAGGAGAGAGAGAAGGGGAGGTCGATCTACAGCTAGGCTAGAGCTTTATCAGGAAAAAAAGGAATATGCTTTTAAAAAATGATAAAATACAAGTAGAAAACATTAAATGATGAGAGAGGCAGATGGAAATATACAGAAAGACGGAAAACGAGACGTGGAGAGAGAAAGAGAGAGAGGGGGGGGGGGGGGGGGGGGGGTCGGTCTACAGCTAGGCCAGAGCTTCATAGGGAAAAAAGGGAATATTAAAAAAAACTGATAAAGTACAAGTAGAGAACATTAAATGATGAGAAAGACAAAGGGAAATACAGATGATATTAAATCAGAAATAGAGAGGAAGAGAGAGAAAGGACAAAGGAGAGGAAGAGGGGAGAGAGATCACAGGGAGATGATGGTGAGAGCTAGAGAGTAGCTTAGAAAGAAAAAGAGAAAATACTTAAAATATGATAAAACACTTACACAAGTACAGAGAGCAAAACCAGAGAGAAATACATGTATAGAATAAAGAGGGAGAGAAAGAGAGAGAGAGAGAGAGATAGAGAGAGAGAGATAGAGAGAGAGATAGAGATAGAGATAGAGAGAGAGAGAGAGAGAGAGAGAGAGAGAGAGAGATTCACCAAGACATCAGACCCAACACCCAGGCGCCTAGAGATAGATAGGGAGACATACCCAAAGAGACAGATGGGGACTATATGCAAAAATAGACTTTGACACACTAAACTAACAAATCCCTACAAATTCAATATTTTGGAACATCAAAGAATAGACATTCATTTATTTTGCGTAAGAAATATAAGACGTAATGAAACAAAGCTGTGGTGCAGACAGCTTGGAGGGCCAATGGAGAGGAAAAAAAATGACATAAAATTTTATGGATGGTGACGTAGGGTTATTGCTCACGTCTTCTCTCATTTACCTTTCGGTATCACTTGCTTTCAGAAGCAATTAAACCAGCGAAAACCATGACTCATATATCACGATACATTAAGCTTTCATTAAAGCACATGCCTTGAGAGAGAGGCAAGTTATGTAAATAGTGGAACATAAATGTGCTCAAAATATTGTTTTACTGATAACATTTTGCGATAATATCTAATCCCTCAACACTATATCTGCCATAAAAACATATCCATAAAATGTCACATCTTTTAATATTTGAATTTTATCTCATTATTTTATCTAACTGCCACTTATATTTAGAAGGGGTGGGGGCTATGAACTTATGACTGAAGACAATATAGCCTTTGTAAGTAAACCATACATTATTCTTTTTTTTTTTCTTATATGAGACTGCACGCACATGTGGCATGAATGTTTGGCCCGAACACTTCAGCTATTTCTCATCATATTTCAAATATAAGGACATTTGAAGGGCAATCCTTTTCAGGATACATTTCTACTACGATGTTCTTCCAAACTGACATAAAAGAAATGAGAAAACTCACAAACTATTTTCACCTTTCCCAGAACTCAAACTTCTCTTTAAGATTTACAAAGTTTTTGGCGATGAAAATGGCCATCATTAAAACCTCTCAGAAGGTTCTGAGTGCATAACTACGGGGTTTTACTGTGTATAAACAATGCAATTTTAAATGTTTAGATATAATACGTTCAAGCAATAAAATCCAATCATATCTACCTCATGACATCGTGAATAACAGGTACATGTTGAGTAAATACCATTATGCATTCTAGAGAAGTGGCAAGATGTTTGAAATAGCGGTTGTTCCTATTCCTTCTACTGTCAAGAGGACATTACAGAATAAGAACACTAACCCTTTCATGTGGCTATGAAAATATATAGAGTTTCTTCTCCTTCTAGGATTACTATTTACTGAAAGCATCTATTCCACTGACAGCTGAAAAATCAAACCACACAGCTCCTACAGGAGTGAGGTGCTCCCTATATATTGAAAGTTCAAGTGGTTTTTAATTGCTGAGGTTCAATGCCTCAACTTGGGCAGGTTGTAACCGAACACATCTCATCTCAAACGGGGCATTCACATAAGAAGAAGTTTGTACGAAATTTGTGTAAAGGAACATTGTAAAGAGAATCATTATGATATAGAGAAAGGTGTACACCAGGGTACGAATGCTGTCTATGATTAAAAGGAATTGCGTTGTATAAAGATCAAAGGCTTTATTTTGCGTGCGGCGGGGGGGGGGGGGGGGGGGCAGCTTATAATATCAGTTTAGTATCAGCTTATAACATGGGCAATGCTGGAGGTACAAAATAATGGCTTGTGCTGGTTATGTCAGTGCACACTCAAGATAAGCCCCACCCAGTTATACGTTTTTTTTTGTTAATACAATGTCCACATAAGCGATGATTTTTCTAAATGTGTTTTTTTTTATTTGAAATAATGCTCAAAGCACTGTTTTGCTCATCATATGAAGTTCCTTAAGTTATATGATATTCATACTAAAAACATTAATTACTATCATACTACACTGATTTTGTATATCTATACAATTAGTTTTGCTCATCTGAATTGGGGGCACCTATCTAAGGATGGAAGAATGAAGGTTTTCTTTGAGACTGTGATGGGGGGACGTGAGGAGAACATGAAACGGGGGATAGGATGTCCAATGAAAACATAGCAGCACATTCCGTGGACTCTCTTACCTGCTGGGAACCTGTCAAGACCAGAAGAATGAGTCCATGGAAACATACCATCCATTCAGCGAGTTTTTCAGATGAACATTCTCCTCACCGTGCGCCCGCCGCCTGCCCCGAGACTAATTGGTCTGCTACGTCGTTTCGCCAACTCGGGGCATCTGAAAAAACAATTGGCAGAGAATATTTGGCATTGGAAATGAAAGCCATTTATGGGACAGGTTAAGAGGATATCGGTTTCAGATGAGATGGAAGGAGGGGAATGAGTGAGACCATTCCCCTGGGATGGGTGCACTAAAAATCACATTAACGACCCTCCAACCACAATGAGATACGAGGGATTAAAAAAACTAAGGAGTATAATATATTTGTTAAAAATTCAACACTATCATTACCACAGGCAAAATTCAATTGCTTTTTGAGCATTTGGTAGCAAGAGGTTCAACACCCAGCACACATGACACATACTTAATGTTCCAAAACTTCCAATTATGTAAATTGGCATTAAATGTATCAAGAAAACTTTCCTACTGCATTTTGCCAAGTAAAAGTATGGCTGTCGAGGCAGCGAGGGGGACATGATCCAATGTCTAATGACTTGTCAACTATTTTTACAGTAAAGTGGTGAAGAAAACAATGATGACCTCATATTACAAGAAAAATATGAAAGCTGTTTTCCTTGCATGTGTAGTTAAGCAGAGAGAAAAAAAAGATGGAGGCAACATAGACATGAATGGCATATCAGCAGCTTATGTCCAACAAACAAACTTATGCTATATCAAACCAAGGAGGAATACCAGACTGTACACTTTGCACTTTAAAAAACGGGAAAACTACCGGTATTAAAACTATTAAATGTTTTTCCTCATATTTGCTTGTAAGCCTATTTTATCATCACAACAAAGACAGTTCAATTTGTCATCTTCTACTAAATAATATTGTTGATTATTAAAAGAAAACAAAACATGTACTACTATCATAAATCATATTTTTTGCCACAGCAATTGAAAATATGGATGTATAAAAGAATAACGAGCTCCTAATCTAGCAATGCTGGATACATTTTAATCCCACACTAAGCATTATCTCCACTGAATGATCTAGTCTTTTTGCTAACATTCTCCACCCTATACATACCCCATCCATGAACTCACCCCAAATTCAGGGGCGAGAAATATTTCGTGTTGCCCCATTACAAGTTTCGTATTACATACATTACGTGCAATTGAAGCCAATCAGCAGAACACCTGGCATTTCCAAATTGCATTATAGAAACCTCAATGCATCTTCACCTAAAGTTAAATCATGATAGGAGGGAGGAACAGGATGAGTAGGAGGAGGGTGAGAATTACGTTAGCAGAGATCTTTTGTCGTTGTTGGGGGAAACTTGATGTGAAATAGCAACCTTGGACTTGCAGCGGTTTCCAGCAGGACTGATCCTGACAATGAGATTACGGTTTTAGGGCACAACTCTCTGTTGTCTAGCGAATGACATGAAGGTTTTTAGGGAATATCGCATTGATGTTTTTGGGAAGATAGCATTACAGCATAAGGACAGCATGATATTATCCCGTTTGTGATACTGTTGATGAGACTGACTCTGATGATGTAGAATGATGATGGTAATGATGGTGATGGTGATGATGATGCTGCTGCTGCTGCTGCTGCTGATGATGATGATTAAGATGTTGGTGGTAATGATGAGGATGATGATGTGGATGATGATGATGATAACGATATAATGATGTTGGTGGTAGTGATCAGTGGCGAATCCAGGGGGGGGGGCACTTCCGGCCCGTGCCTCCCCCCCCCCCCCTTTTGGAAGAAAAGTATGCATTTTGACCATAAAGGATCCGCCCTTTTGTTGATTGTTCCCCCCCCCCCTTTAGAATGAAAACTTTTTTTTTTGCTTGTCAGAAAATTATGGAGGGAAACCAGACCCCCCCCCCCCCCACCCCCACTGAGCGAATTTTGGAGGTCTGGCAAAACAAAAAAAATTAAATCTTTGAGAAGCTGGCAGGACCAAAAAAATATGGGTCTACCTTTTCCGAAAGTTGACAAACCTGTGTGCCCCTCCCTTATACTAAATCCTGGATCCGCCCGTGGTAGTGGTGATGATGATGTTAATGATGATGATAATGATAATGATGACGATGATGATGACGATGATGATGATGATGATGATGATGTGGATGATGTTGATGGTAGTGGTGGTGATGGTGGTGGTGAGAAATCTTGTCAAGGTAATGTTGATACATTAATGACAGTGGGGTAGATACGAACACTTTCTATTGTTAGTGGGGGGGATGATGAATAGATCATCCCCCCACTAACAATGGATAATTATGCGTGTCTACGCCCATGATTAATGTGGTTAGTGATGAAGATGTTTGTTTTTAGTATGAGGACAATCAGGATAAGAGTGGAGAATAAAGACTGCATGTTACTGTTAGATAGAAAAGATAAAGGCAATGAAGCATGGTGAGGTTGATTTTGATGATTACAATATACAGCTACTGGTTAGACACTGCATGGCAATGGGTACCATGAAGAAAAAATTGAATGATGGGAGCTAGGTCAAGTATAGCATCATCATGCAAAATGACAAGCAAAGAATATAGTTGAGTCATCATAGGATGATATTTCAACTCTCTTCCACAGACTATAATTCATGTGTTGAGAGCCAGAAGGGCATTAACTCTGTGTAAAAACATATGAGTTAACGCCCTTCTGGCTCTCAACACACGATATGTAAGACTGGAGAAGAAAATATGCAGCATCACTGTGATGTAAAAGAGGAATGAGTGCAAAATGAGATCTTATCTGACAAGACATATTGTCTGGGTGATGATAAGTGATTTGATTTGAAAGCCTTTAATCCCTCTGTTCACTAATATCCTGAATACAATTGATGACATGTACATCTATATGATACAGCCAATGGCTTTCTATAAAAATGAAAACCTAAATTACATTCTTGGATCATATGCTTTTGACTATTCTCAAGATCGGGTATTATTACATTAAAAGTTTAAGTGCTACATGTATGTGTACACCAATGGCCTCTTGAAATCCACCTTTTAACGAGCGAGCTAAAGGTGGATTCACTCTGAATTGCACTTGGATAGAATTCACATGCAGCAATGACAGCAATATACCAGTCAGTTTCATTGTGCAAGCTCTACTGCTTGGACAACCATCACATCACTATTTCTCACAGAGTTCATTGTTTATATTCTGCAGGATGCTTTTAAAAGGAAACATGCATACACTGCATGTATACCTGTATACCTAGATGGTAGGGACCTACAGCTTCAAGTCATAACCAAGGGATTCTATCTGCAGATATAGAGTCTTAGTTACATTTCCCTGGGGGGTGTTTCATAAAGCCGTTCGTAAAGTTAAGCATGACTTTACGAATGACTTAAATATGACACGCCAAATGGGATGCTCAATCGTTTTTATCTCCATCAACTTAAGTTGAACTTTGTGCAGATGTAGATTAACATTCTTATTATAACAAACATTTTTAATGCAAATTATATTTTTTGCCATAATTTGATTGAGGTTATTGAAAATACAGTCACACTAAATGTTAAAACACCAGGAAAACTTTGGGCATCCTATCTGGCACTTCATATTCAAGTTGTTTGTAAAGTCATGCGTAACTTTACGAACAGCTTTATGAAACACCCCCAGGTCTATCAAATGTCAAGCCCAAGATATCACAATCCCTATATGATCTTCTTGACAAGTCACCCATCCCTCGACCCATGGACTGCCTTCCACGAAGCAAAATCGTATGGCATTTTTACTGGCTCTTCTCATTGCATTAAAAGAACAAGTTAATTCAGTTTAGATTTGGACTGAACTATATCTTTGTTGAATTTTGTTGTACAGTGCTCCAAATGAGATTATTCTCTGAGTGCACATTCATATTTTGCTCTTTGTTGTCATGGAAACAACATGAAACCTTTGAACCAGTAAAAATGATAAAGTTGGAGCTTACTGATATCTACTTTCCATTGGAATAATAGGGAAACAGGATGACTTACATGTATGAACAATTCATCATATTGACTATATATTTCCATCATTAAAAGCATTCTACCTAAATTTGATGTGAGTACCAAATTTCATACCAATAACAGGATATGTTATGTTCAAATTCCAGTTGCAGACAAATACAAGATATGTTTTGGATGTACCTTGAATATAATGACTTACATACCTTCAAGTCAAGTTATTGAGAATATAAAAATGTGTATCGCTAATCATGATGAATCCTATTTATACATTGTCTGGCTATTTGAAATAGCTCTCCGTTAATTTGGCCATCATCCCGCCCTTGACAGGCCGTCATTGATATGTTTTCAGAGACGTGGCTGTCGTCAGATGATTGGCATGTTTTGCTTACCAAAGTAGACGAAAATAAACCGACATATCACTGATCAGGGATGACTTTTGAAAAATCATATGGCATCAACGCTGAGCTTTTGAACCATATGTCCTTTAGAATATGAATACTGAGTTCACTGCCATGGGGCCACCCAAGATCAACAATTTAGGCAAATTTGGAGGACATTTGTAACCTTTTATCTGAAAGATGTTAAGCAGAAAATGAGGATAGTGTTGAAAAAGTTGTGTCTCCAGTTTGTGGCTTGAGGCATCTTCATATGTCACTGACCGACTGCAATAAACAAATCTTGTCATATGAGTCGGCAGGTTGACATGGCATTTATAAATTCATGGATACTGTTTCCTGAATAATAAACAAATGAAGATTCATTGAATATATCTCACTTGGTGCATGACTGATGATGTCTGCAATTAAAATACTTTTATGAAGACATGAGTGCGGAGACCAAACTGCATGTAGCTTTGTTCTAAAATTAAGACTAAAGAACCAAGATTCTGCCAAATCTGAAAACATAGTCACTTTGTGAAATCTAATTTTTATTACTACAATCAAGTATTTCTTGAAGGAACAGAACTAGTGATTGATTGATTATAGGAATTTTAAAGAATTGTTTATTTACAATATCTCGCTATTAACATACTTTGATTAAAGCTACTACCGTCTGGTCAAAAAATATCAGAAACAAGTGAACAAAAAGGCAAAATAAATGTGTTTTAAGTAGGACTATACGCCAGAACAAGGAGACTTGTAATGACTTTCTTGATCAAGCATCAACAATGAATGAAGAACACCCTGTCAATTTTTATTCAAACAAAATGAGATTTAACACCATTACAGATGTTACACAAGGCAGTGACAGCATCACAATCACAAAAGAGAATACTTCACAACTAGCCCTCTTTATATTATTGTTGCAAGGAACCACAGAGAAAAAATAAAGAAACAGATCAGTTGTCAAGTTGTAGTCATTCATACACAAATTGGCAACTCCATGAAGTATCTTACGAGCTCCCATTTGCCCTGTACTGAAAATATCATTAATTTGCACTTTCTCAAAAGGAAATATTCAATCATACACACACCTTAGATACAATCATTGCTCAAATGTTTTTTTACACAAAAACCTGTACGAAACAAATCTATTTCTTCATAAAAAACAAAATTTTTCTGTACTGTTTTGAGGATGACTATACTCAAGCTCAAGATACGTCATGGAGTTGCCAATTTGTGTTTGATTGATTACAACTTCAAAGATTCATAACTTTCTTATTTCTTATCAGATTTTGCTCAAACTTTCACTTAACTGTTTCTCTCATTTTCCTGCTTTTATTCAAATCAACTAAATACCCGAGTGGACTTTCCCTTTACGAGAAAAGAAGTAGATTTTCTTTTCCACTTGAAATTTCAATATAATTTTTAACAGAAACTTTTCCTTACCCTTTTTTCTGTGATAATGATAAATAGATGTTGATGTTGTAAATAAAAACATTTCAAGGATGCAAATTATTACATATGATATAATTTCATAATTTTCTGAAAAATTATGAAGCCTCATATAGTAACAAAGTACACTTATTACAGCTTGATAAATTATGCTACAACGTGCATTTTGAAGTCTTCTACATTACAGACACTGTCCTATTCACCCACAAGAAGATGCAGTACTGAATTCCATTCACGGTATCAGTGTTTGAACAATTCATCCAACGATCCTCCAGACGTGACAAACACGCTCCTAACCTAATGACGCTCTGGGCATGTCACCTCCAGATTCAAGTAGCCAGGATTTTATCCTCAAAAGGGGTTGGATGTGTAAAATTAAGTTAAGGCAAAGGGGCTAGGGTCCATGAGCCCCCTACGAAGGAAAGGGGGCTCCTGTTAGCCCCCTTGTTGCCATCAGTCCAGTATACTATCTGCTGAATGAAAGAAGGGTGCTATCTGTATGTGAGTCAATGCGTATCTGGCTTTCAGCAGCTGATGTAAATAAAGTTAATATATGCATGGTAATTTGCATATCTGTCTATATTGATGGCAGGTACTTATACTGTCTACAAGGGCAAGAGTTCTCCAATATGCTATAGCCTACTAATGTATATCTGTCATTATAGCCCTATAAAGTTGAATACTATATTTTTTATATTAAAAAAAGGAAGATAATTTTAATTCAGTGATGAAGAACAAATACTCTCAAGAGTAAGTGCCTCGACAGGATTCTATGATCATATTCCTGTCTAATTGCTCTAACATTTTTAAAGCTGTCTATTCAATGTTATTCCCATATAGTCTGATACCCCCCTCCCCCTCTCCCTCATCTCTCTCAATCTCTATCGCTGCCCCTCCCCCTCTCTCTCTCTCTCTCTCTTTCTCTTTCTTTCTCTCTCTCTCTCTCTCTGAAATATTGTTCTTCTCTTCCTCTCTACCACATTACATACACTCAGCCATTAGCCTTTTACACTTGTAACCTCTACACTAGATATACGTTGAAATATATGAGGAAAAAAATTTTTTTACCCACCACATCCCTACCCTAAAAAATCCCTCAAGCATTCCTATATTTTCATCTTAATTCAGCACCCTCTTTTTATCATGTTTTTACCTTTTCTCTAGCTATCTCCCTCTCCTCACCTTCTGGCAAGTACTGTGAAGAGGACAGCCTCATGCTTATAATTCCTGTCTGCCCCCAATCTTCTCAAATTTACTCTTTACTGAAGGAGCAAGGAGCAAACTTCGGTCTCTATGCATGATGAATGGTGGTATGGGCAGGGTATCTGAAAGTCTAATAAGAGAATAAGCAAGATTTGATATAGTCCAATTCAATTCGATAATGGTTTATAAATCAATCCAAACACATGTTTTGTACATCATTTTACATGAAAAGCAGCCAAAGCTAGATCATTCATGTTTACATGTATAATAAATAACATTTTAGAAAGATGAATACATGTTAAAAATGAACAAACATTAACCAAAGGCAGATAAAAATGGCATTCCCAGGTCACTGGGAATTTTTTTTTAATAGTATACCTGGGTTGTAAACTACAATGCCATAAGGTTGGTATTCAACTAATTCAGTTAAACCTCAAAACCAGACACTGGTCTAAAGACATGTTTCATAAAAGGAAAAATCAGATCTCGGTCTAACTTTCCTTTGTTAAAACTTGACTTTAGACCCAGGGTCCAGTTTAAATTTTAGCACAATACAGGCCAATCTGTTTAGGCTTGACTAAAGCCATTTTGAAAATTGAAAATAGAGCATGACATGCTTTTTTAGTGTAACTGAATCTATTTAGAAGAAAATATATAGGCCTACCAAAAAGATAACCAACATACATCCAAATGAAGAGTGGGGTTAGCTGTACTTTTCCAGAATCCCTCTTTAGAGAGAGAGAGAAATAAAGAGAGTGAGAGGGAGAGAGAGCTAGTGCCTGTCCCACCCAAAGTAGATTGCAAGAAGGAGGGTTTTATTTGAATAATTGGATGCGGACATCTTACAAGAATGACAGGTGTGGAAGATGAGACCTGTCATCCACATCTTCACCTTATTCATCTTCCTCACCTGCGACAAACAAGGATAGAATTATGCATCTTACGCCTATATCTTTGAAATGCTGTACAGTACACCCTGGCATTGAAGAGCATGTACTTGTCATGCACATCAGGTCTACGTGCTTTTAGAAAGTTACACTTGATGGTGTAAAAATCAATATTAACTTGAGAAAGGAATAAAATGAAACCTCGCAGGTTGATATATCCTTTCCCAATTATAACAGACAGAATATATCAAAACAAAAACAAATATTATTCTTTCCAATCATCATTTTCTGTTCCTCCCCTCTGCCATAGAATTATAAAAAGAACTGAAATGCACCAAGCAATGTGCCACTCAACCTTTTTTTAAAAGGCTTCCTCATCTAAATATGTACTATTCTCTCACAAAATGTAATTCAAAGTCATATATATACATGTTGGTTTAATTTTTTAAATTTACCCACACCAATAAAAGTAATTAACAAATCAATATAAATAAAATAAGAAAGTCTCCTAGATGTAAGTAAAGGTGACATGTCCACAATAACCCATGTTTGACAACCAAATATTGTTTCCATGGTAACACTATCCTGGCTTTCAGGTCAAATGAATTTACCTCACCCAATGAAAAAAAAAATTGTTTGATCAAATGAAGAGTACATTATGTAGTCTACCTCCCTGATAGGGTTTAGTACACATATTCAATCATCCAATCATCTTAACTACTACCCTAAACATTTTCATTGAGAAGTGTGGGGGGGGGGGGCTCCATATGCCTCTGAGCCCAACTTGAGTTTTCTTTCTCACCATATCATGTGCGAAATACCATCATCAATGTTTGAAATCAATGTTTGAAATGCAATTACCAGCGTCCTAGCTCCTTTCACTCTCTTCACCGTCCAAGTCAGGGTGCAAATCAGAGGGCACTGCCGACTCCCAAATAACTCTCCCTTTACCAATCTAATCATTTCAATAGCATATCGCCCTCCCTTTCAATTTCATCTTTTGGCCTGCTCACAGCAAGACGCTTTCCCCAGTGACACAGCTGGTTTAGCGGAATGTTTGTCACCCTGTCCTGCCCGGCCATCTTGGTTCCTGCTTTCTAATAGGGCTACCCGCGGTGCCAATTTGTCATTGGGGTTGGCTCGAACCAGGAGCATAGAAATTGAAATTGAATGAGCCTGATCAGATTCATGTCATAAGCTCGTCCATTAAAGGAATACCTATAACCTACATACATTCTGTCTTGCAAGAGAACTGGTCAGAATTCAGCTTTCTTTTTATCCAAAGCTTATGGATAACAAACCAAAGCGAGAATTTTCCTTGAAAAACTAGGAAACTATAACAGGTTTTTTGAATTACATGTAGTCCTGAATGCAAATATTTAATTGACCATAAACTGTCGAAACCGTGTTTAAATTTTCAGGTTTCTGTTAAAAAGTCTAGTTATATCAAGGAGTTATCACTCCTTGGTTATATCACTGAAGTTCATGCTGTTTCAGATGTCAATATCATACCTTTCAATATATTGTGTGAATATAATGTTCGAACATAAACAATTATCTTAATTGTATTGATATTCTTAAAGGGGTACTCCGGCCTGAAATTAATATGAATTGAATAAATAGAGTAAAATCAAAGAAACAAATCACTGAAAATTTCATCGAAATCGGATGAAAAATAATGAATTTATGGAATTTTTAAGTTTTGCATTATTTTGGTAAAACAGTTATATGCACGTCATCATGAATATGCAGTGTGTGAGCTGATGATGTCATATTCCCACTTTTTCTTTTGTATTTTATTATTATGAAATTGCAATTATTCAAATTTTCTGCCCCAAGCCTATAACTAAAAGGACTGACTCCTTATTTTATCTGTAAGTTCATCATTGCTGTAACTTATTTTGTTCCAAGGGATTTATTTTTTTATGGACATGTATGATAAAAATGAAATAATGAAGATTTCATATAATATAGTTAAAAATGGAAAGTGGGGACGTGACATCATCAGCTCACTCATTACATATTCAAGATGACATGCATAGAACTGTTTCCCAAAATAATGCAAAACTTAAAAATTCAATAACTTCGTTATTTTTTATCGGATTTCGATGAAATTTTCAGTATTTTGCTTGTTTAATTTTACTCTATTCATTTAATTAATATTATTTACAGGCTGGAGTACCCCTTATGTAATTATTCAAAACCTGAAAATGAAATTTGATGTGATTTGTAAATTATGCCTTGTCATATAATGCATAATACACAAGATATAACTGTATAATAAATGAAACTGCTATCTATCTTTCTAGTAAAGACGAGATGCAGTTCAGAATTGAAAATACTTAGTCAAACAACAAATAGGAAGGTAATGTAAGTATAAAATCCCAAGCTCCAATGGATACATTTGTTTCCTCAAGTATCAGAGACAAAATTATATTTCTTTTTCTGTCACAGTCTTCTCATACCTCTGGTGGCCCTTTCGATGTTTCAGTTCGGAGAGGCCTTATCTGTGAAGAATATATTAGTAGCATTACAAAATCTGGAGATTCCAAAGAATTTTAACAGTTATTTCACAGGATTAAAACTCATCAAACTCATAAGCAATGAAATGGTCTAATTGTAGTCAATGTACCAATGACTGTTAACAACTTTCACCATGGACCATTACCATGGACCTACATGTATGTGATCATAAACATTTACCCCAGGATTTCTTATCATCTTTCCTTAAATGACAAAGAAGAGATAAAAGCAAAGGGATGACACAGTGAACAAAAATGTGTTGTCACCATGGGGGTATGTCAATGTATACACAAGAACTTTTGAAAGCTGTGCCTTTTCCCTGCTCTTTGTGTTTAATTCAACCTGATACCCACTCAAACAAACAGGCCAAGCTCACACTCTTTCTTAATAGGAGTCCTATTATGCAATCCATTGACACCCAATCAGCCCCCTAATTGGTCTCAAGTACCCATCCTTTGTTTGCTCTTCCCAAGGCACTAATTTCCTTGGCCCAAAGGAACTCTTCACTGGAACAAAAAAAAAAAGACAACCTCAGTCTTCAAACAACAAGGAAAAGGTCATTATCACTTTAGTAGGAGAGGTGATAGCTTCTTTTGTGTTCATGGTGGTCTCAAACAAGCCGTTGTTTACAAACACAATAGGGCTGGATCTTGTTGATTGGGTCCCATTCATTAGATTTCATGGTTGGGTGTTACTGGAATCCTATGCAGATTGCTATTTTGCATGTAGGCTCTACTTGAAAACCTTTGGGAACACACAGCTACAATTTCCTTGTGTTGGTAAAGGGATGAACCAATATTGTTAAACATCACCTAGGAGGTAATGTTTTGTTGACAGAAAGACTGTCAATGTAGAGTTTGCTTGTATTTCAAGTTACAATACCTACAGATATATATTAGAAATTTTACTTTGGACTGCATTCTCAAATGCTTATAACCATCTTTATTGTTTCAAGAAATGTACAATCACATATAAAGCAAAATGAAATATTTTGATACATAATGTTCACTCATTTTCACAGGCTAGATGACAAGAGTAGCAGCTCTCACATCTCCCCACTCCCTCGCCTAAAAACAGTATGGAATTATATGTGTCCTTCATTATGGCAATCATCTAATGATCGTCAATGCTTTTATACAAATCCAGCTATATACATGTATGAAAAAGCAAAATTTGAATAATGGGGAAATACTTTATGTAATGTAGCTATTCATGTAGATATCCATATTTACAAATATGAATGGACATTCGCTGTACAGTATGCGTCTTTTTGACTCTGCAATGAAACATAGCATACCTTTCAAGGAATTACACCACTGATAAGATTCAATTGAACATGACATCTGTTAAACAGTCACGCTACCTGGTCCAACAAGGTAAATCAATGTATCTTCAAGGTAAGATATTCTTCAAACAAATTTCACCAATTTGTGAAAAATGAGTCATCAGGTGCAGCATGCACTCCAGGAAAGTAGTTTTGACAGATGGATGACCCGATGGTTTTACAATCACTCAACTCTAAACATTATACATTTATCTGATTGATTTTCCCATAAAATTTTACATTCTTAATCATTAAAAAGGGTACATACTTTACCTTAACCTCCATTTTGTAATTGAATTAGTTAACTTGGTGTGCAGCATAGTCATTCTTATTCCGCATGTTTTCAATTCATTCTTAAATTGTAATGTATCATTTCTACTCTTTATGATGTTGTCAAAATGCATTTTGTCTATTAAATTCATTCTGTTTCCCTGCAAATTGTAGACAAATATGTCATAAAAGTCTGAGCAGTCATCTTATATTATTTTCATTTTGAAAAGAACAAGATTGCATCTGATTCTGAACTCCTCATATTAATAATACTGTGCAAACAAGCTTATAAATATCACAAATAAAAGTTTGCAGGACAGGGTTTTCAATATGGTTCCTTTTCTCATTTTGTATTTTAATAATGCTATTAATGGACTTTTTTATTCAAGAGGAAAGAAAAGGCTTTTTAAATTTTCTTCAAATATTAGATATAATATCAGAATTTGAGTGGTATAAACAATTTATGTTGAATTTAAACCTACGGCCAGGTAAACGTCATGGTTTATCTACCTTGAATCAAAATGTGAAGTTGAGCATATTCCTATTTAAATAAAAGTTTTTCAAAGCTCTTTAATTTAGCGAATTTTATAGATTCTATATTTGTTAGTTGTTAAATATTATGAAGTATATTTCTCCTGAAATGATATATAGATATATTTTATGTAAAAAGACTTGTACATTTTATCATAAAGATTCACCTAAATAATATTGTTGGTCTATTTCATTGTGTTTCCAAAGCTGATTAGAAATGAACATTTAGAATTTTCAGATCTAATAATTATTCTGTCCAAAGACTCTATCATTTGTATAAAATAACAACACCTCAAATCTGATAAGCTGAAAGGTTAATTTTCCCACATATCTCACATAATGCAAATGAATTTAACATACAAAATAATTAATTAATATGCACCAATACTGTTCAATCCAGAATATTCCATTGTTTATTTTCTGAGCTTGTGACTCCCCCTTATTGGTCTCAGTCAGTCAGACACTATGAGATATTGAAACTGAACATTCAACAAAAGCTCCACATCCCCTCTGAGACCTTCCACACAGCTATGGAAGTGTTTGTTAATATTACATCACAAAGCATGTATGTGAAGAACTGAGACCCATAACTGTCATGTCTTACTCATCCCCATAATTGGATCAATATGCTACGCCCAAGGTCCCTTACACATTGCACTTTCAACTAATCTTCTTCTGACAAATTGGTTCAGAACCTCCCTTTTTTTCACTTTCATGCCTTCTAATTATGTAGAAATGGGTTGGGGTTATGTTATTTGTAAATGGTATTATACTCTAAAATGCTGTATCCTATGTTGAATGATATGTATAATGAAATCAATAATGCTCTGTAAAATGCACAACTGATAAAATACAAGCAATAAAGTAATTTCAATAATCAGCGAGTGGTGGATCCAGGCTCTCAAATCTTATAGAACGGTTATAACTTAAGCTCTGAAAAGCATGAAAGCTAAAAAAAGGTTAGCACATTTAGCCAGGGGTGGGGGAGTGGGGAAACATGTACAAATTTATGCATATTTTCTAATGTTGAAAATTACTTTGATGATTTTAAGATCATATTATTTTGGCTTTTGCAAAAATGCACAAGTTTACATAAATTTGAGAAAAATATTAATATTCCTGCGGATATTATAGGTACATGTAAGTCTACTTTTAAAGACTTTTCATGACACAGCCCCAGTCGAGAAAAGCGTCTGGTAGTTCAGCATACATGAT
The DNA here is from genome assembly GCA_025617745.1 of Heliocidaris erythrogramma. NCBI lineage: Eukaryota > Metazoa > Echinodermata > Echinoidea > Camarodonta > Echinometridae > Heliocidaris > Heliocidaris erythrogramma. The sequence continues at coordinate 14,002,867 of CM046856.1, forward strand.
GTGTGAAATCATCAAATTATGCTCGAAAGACGGATTGGGGCCCTCCAGTGTGTTTGAATGTAGTTTGGGGCTTTCTGTCCTGATAAATCTGTAGTAACAAGATCAGCAATAATGAAGAGGGGGAGGAGTAAGTATGTCATCGGTGAAATGAGATTGAAGTTGTGCAACATACCAGAAGCAGGAGCAAGGCTTTACATATTAAAGGTAATCATAAAATATAACTGATCACAAAAACTAATGGAATTCACACAGAAAGTTACAAAAATTGTGATTTATGAATATTATTTGCCAAAGGATGTGGGAGAAATTGTGTGATTCCTGACTAAATTTTAAAAATATATATATATCTTCAGTAGTGGATCCATCCTTCTTTGACCAGTTGAAAACTTCACTTGGTTAAGTATGACTGTTTTAGAAATAATCCAAATGCAGGGTTTCAATCTAATATATTTTTCAGGTAAAATGATAAAGTAAGTATACGCTTGTTTTTCAATTTGATTCATGCAACTCAATGTAAGGGTCAACAAAGCATTTGTCACAACTACATTTTCCTTTCTTTCTTATGAAAATGTCAAAGAAGTGAACTGTAAGGTTACAAAAACCTAGACACTATTAGGCAATTTCAAGTTGAATGTATGATTAATCTCTGGAACACCAAAGAAGGATTTGGTTAGTTAACTTGATTAAAGGACCTAAGTTTGATATGGTTTTCAATATCCTCTGATTAACATGTATCCAGCTGCTTTATTGAAGGAATATTTTAACTTTTTTTTAATATTTAATTTATCCATTTCATAAAAGCATCTTGCATTCAGTTGGGCCCTTAGTTTAGCCTTTCAGACTCCAGGTTAAATTTTAAATAAAAGATATTACAATAAACTATGCTTATTCTGTAATGGTGTTATCAAACTTTCTGAACAAACAGATTGCAGATTGTGGTAGGTCCACATCATCAATAACATACAACTTGATCAATCAGTATAGCCTGGAAATTAAGAAAATATGAATTACATGTATATGTTACAGGAATGCTGCCATCGCATTGTGCATATGATACAAGTCTAATCCCTAGTGTGAAATAAGTTTGAAATTCAATGATCCACATTAACTTAAAGAATAACTACAGTATCTTGTTATTAAGTCTATGAATCAAACCAGTTTTAGGTAAAGAGGAAAAGTTTGTTTTCTACTCTGTGAAAAAAAAAACTAATCAGATTCTCCATTCAAATTTGGATCTTTTCTGTGACTTCTCTGCAATGGATGTTCCTGGCCAGAATTTTCATTTCAATTCACTTTCTGTGAATGCAGAATAAACTTAAAGTGAATTCAATTATAAATTTGCCCAAATGAATATCTATTACAATTATCAGTACGTGAGTGTTTTTATACTTTTTTAAATGTATGTATATTATCAGTACAAAATAGACAACTTCTATAAATAATCTATGGAAAATGGAAATGTAAAAATTGAAATAAATATCATCCCATGTGTAAATTATCACCTGTAAATCAGGGAGGAAATGCGTCTAGACAAGTACAGGATCAATCTTTGATCCGTAGCTTGGTGCGTCTTCATTTATCGCTCTGTGTCATCGTGTCCGTGGATTTGTACAACTTCCTCCAGAGCAATTGAAGCATAGTATTGCTTCCTGCATTCTGGAGTATTCTAGGGTGAGCTCACAGCAGCTTGGTTGAGAGATGAGCTGGAAAGGACCATCTCTGATTCTCATTTGGCATGTTTTCAAACCCAAATACAGTGCTCACAGGCAACTGAAACATAAAGGTAATAAGAGAAGTGAGACTTGCATCCATAAGAAGCATTTTCATACTTTTCATTCACTGGTGTACATTTCCAATTGTTTGTAGAGTTGCAAGGCTAGAAAATTAAAAGAAAATACAGGAAGGCCTAAATATGTATTATTGCAAATGAAATGATAGTCAAATCAGTAAAAAATGTTATGTGCAGCATGTAAACCAAGAAAGCTAAATAGATAAAAAATGTTTTTCAAGAAATATAGAGAAAGAGATCGACCATTAACTTTTGCAAATACTATGCCACTAACATTCTTTTGCTAAATGTGCTATGTAAAAATAAAATTTGAAAACATTGTACAATAATAATTGGACAATAATCTACATTGCCACTCTCCACCCAGGTGTAAATGGGTACCTGATATGCTTGAGCGCTAGTTACTTTGGCAGCTCGGCTATAACCAGGGTAATATGTCTAAGCGCCATGAGCGTCACTGCGTGACGGATATGAGCGCTATATAAGTGGCCATTATTATTATTACAACAAAAGAAAATGAACATCTCTCGTAACACAGTAAAACAATAAATTGGCTTCATACTTTTGAACAATTTTTGAACAATTTTATAATATATATATATATATATAGAAAAATTGTTCTTATTTTCAATCATGACATGATTAGTAAGAAGTCTGAATTACTTGGATACGTTTTGAGCTCGACTAAGACCTTTCAAATAACATGTAGTTCTCAAGGGGATTGAAATCATCAACAGCAAATGACAGCAGAAATATAAAATGTAAAAGTATTAGGGAATCTAAAAGATATGTTGATGTAAATGGATCATGACCATATTTCCTCAAATAAAGTCTGGAAAATGTAAATATCAGTTGATGGAGAATCTGAAGAATAAATCTCAAAACTTTTCATTTTTTTGAAGATACAGTTTGACTAATGCTTGTGAAAGGAAAATACATCTATTATACTAATTATCACGATGTTACACAGTTTCTCACTATCTGGGCAGTGAAAAAAAACTGTCCAACAAAAATAATTTTAGTTTTCATTTTTTTTCAACCTTGGATCTTGTTCCCGAGACCTCAAGAGTTAGACATCTACAACTTTTTGTAGTCATCAAAATAGTGAGCAAAGTGAAATTTACTCCTAGTTACTTATCCCACCAATTTCATTTTATTCATCATTTTTGTTTTGTTCTGGGTTTCTTTTTTTCTTTGCTTCACTTTTATTTGATATTATTGTTCTTACATGAATAATACCTCAATACAAAATACATTTTCCTAGTCTTCTGCATGCAAAACAATTGGACAGTTCTGAAAGATATCATTTTATATGGATAGTACCTTGAACATAATAATTACTGATTTCAAAACTGCATCAGATTTTGAATGACCAAAGTCCATACATGTAGGCCTAGACTTAGGGCAGAGGATCTGCATTCTCTGGAAATGAAGTGTCAAATTTCCTTAGTCTCATTTGGTGTACAAAATTTAGTTTGCATATTAAACCAAGATTTAGAGCAAAACCTCCCCATTTAATCATCAACACTAAAAGTGAAACTGATGTAAAAATCTTTCCTTTTTTTTCGCTTATTGACCTGTAAATTTCAACTGAAACTTATTAACCACACAGACATATATGCCTAATATAGTAACAAACTTCTGTCCAAATATTGTGAAGTTAGAACACAACATCTATGTAAAAGTTAAAACATAAATCATTTGAGGAACAACGTTGGCAATTGACAGAACAAGACAATGTCATTATCAATGAAAAGATGATCAGTTTGTAAACAGGCATTTACCGAACTGTCAAGAGATTTATCGAAGTGGAACAGATGACAATAGCACACCATAGCAGACAGGCTGGTAAAGTTGTGAACTAATAAGAGAGTTCGCTCTTATTTGACCCTTGCTTGGAAGGAACAGAACCTCATTCATCCCTATTCGATTCGTACGCAATGCACACATTGATGCACCTGCTATAAAACCTTTTGTCTGCACAAGTCATGTGAACAAGTCCTCCGTTTTCATTGGTTGATCACTAATTGATTAGCGATGGGCATGTTGGTGACCTCCTACTTCTTCCAGAAATATAGAATGTTTTTTACTCGTATATTTGACTCAAACACATCAATTTAATCATTATCCATCGACTTCACTGCTAAACTTGATCACAATAATATATTTATGGCTATAAATGGTGGAAGATTAGGCACCGTATGCAAATTTGGGATCCCAAACACGGCTCCTCCCAGTGACGTCACGATTGAAGCCATAATACACTGGCCCGCCGGTGGTGTATGCTGTATGAGCGAGACTGTCTTGCAATCACAGTCTACCACCATTCATACACAAGATGCACGGGCTTGGCTGGTGTGGTAACCTCTCAGTACCAAGCTGATGCCTGATCACACGCTCATCCTGACTCGGGAATATACTCCGTCTTTGAGACTCACTGTCTTCTCAATTTAGCTCAATTTCTACCCTTGTTGAAGGAGATCTGTATTATTGGAATACTGCAGAAGATATTTGGTATAAAGATGGGTTGGATGGTGAGAGAAAATCGGCATCTAGCCGCTGGATTTTTACTGACATTGATGGTTGTGCTTTTTGGCACTGCCAATGCACAGCTCGATTACAACGAAGGAATAACACACGGGCGCTGTGAAGCCATAACAATCCCGCTTTGCGAGGATATGCCATATAATATGACGATCATGCCGAACCTTTTGAACCATCAGCACCAAGAAGATGCAGGGCTTGAGGTTCATCAATTCTATCCTCTTGTCAAAGTACAGTGTTCTGAGGATCTGAAGAATTTCTTGTGCTCCATGTATGCCCCAGTTTGTACGGTACTAGATTCGGCGTTACCCCCGTGTAAGTCGCTGTGCCTGAGCGCCAGGAATGGGTGCGAAAGCTTGATGAACAAATTTGGCTTTTCGTGGCCGGCGAGTCTTTCCTGCGATCAGTTTCCAGAAGGAGGCTTGTGTTTTGATCGGAATCGCACTAATGACCGCATCACTATTCCCTCCACCAAAGCTCCAAATGTTACCAAGGCAACCGAACCCTCGGTCACGAAAGATATTCCCTTCACCTGCCCTTTACAGCTGACTGTGGATCATGATTGGGATTACACATTTATGAGGGCCCAAAATTGTGGGGCCCCTTGCAACATGTACTTCCACACGCCCAGAGAGCAGAACTTCGCAAGATACTGGGTTGGCTGCTGGGCTTTCGTCTGTGCAGCATCCTCACTCTTCACCGTTCTGACATTTCTTATCGATCGCAGCAGATTCCGCTACCCAGAGCGACCCATCATTTTCCTCTCTGGATGCTATTTTGTCATCTCAGTTGTCTTCATCGCAGGATTCTTTTTGGAAGATAAAGTCGCTTGTAATGCTCCTTACCATCCTGGTGGGGAATCTACTTTGGTACAGGGGGCGAAGCAGCAATGGTGCACCATCCTGTTCATGTTGCTCTACTTTTTCCAGATGGCATCGTGTTTGTGGTGGGTTCTGCTAAGTCTCACCTGGTTCCTTGCTGCTGGACTCAAATGGGGCCACGAAGCTATCGAACGCAACTCCCAGTACTTTCACTTTGCTGCCTGGTCCATTCCAGCTGGGAAAACAATCGGAGTCCTCGCAACTGGCCAAGTCGACGGCGATTCTCTGGCTGGAGTCTGTTACACTGGTATTCGCGACATGAATGCACTGCGTGGATTCATACTTGCGCCACTCTTTGTCTATCTCATTATTGGATCCTTCTTCTTGTGTGCTGGATTTATCGCGTTGTTCCGCATCAGGACTTTCATGAAAAGCGATGGCAACAAGACGGATAAGCTGGAGAAACTCATGATCCGAATCGGTATCTTCTCATTGCTTTACACCGTCCCCGCCACGATAGTCATTGGATGTTACATTTATGAGCAAGCTAATAGGGAAATTTGGGAGGTGTTCTGGCTAACAGGAAATTGCCACCATTACAGTTTTGCGTGCCCCCAGCGCTTCCCGGAATGGATCTCGGTAGAAATGCTACAATCTCTCAATTTGCCAGGTCCAGACTATCTTGTTTTTATTGTTAAATATCTGATGATGCTCATTGTGGGAATAACCAGCAGTGTGTGGGTTTGGTCTGGTAAAACTGTTCGATCATGGACCCAGTTTTATTCAAAACTCTGTAATTTTTCATCGCATCCAAAAGGTGCACCAGCAAATGTATGATCTGCAGTTAAGAAAGAAGCTAGTACTGACATTTTTTGTGGACTTGTACAAAATAATATTTGACCTTTGACATGGAAAACTGATATGAAGAGTGAGAGATGAATCTCAAAAGGTAAAATGGGGTTCATGGATTGCTCCTTTAAAACTTTGATTTCTGTATAAATTTCCTATTTAAATTCCTTGTGAAAGTAAACCCTGATGCCAAGTGGGGAATGTCTTGCATTCTGATCATGAGTTCTATTTAATTGTAGGCATGTTAGATGTCCAAAAATAAGTGTGTTTTCATAAAGGTGCTGTGAATGGCAAGACAGTCATGTCTCTAACATATTTGCTCAGAGCCTGAGGTAAAAGAGGTTGGGTAATTTCTTTTTGATATAATTTTATTTTATTATATTTTACTAATTTGATAATCCGACAGAGAATCTGAAATACTTGTTTGCCATTTAGTTTTGGTTCTTTATTTTTCAAGTTGATATGAGGTTTGCATTAGCAACAAGGATTTCCCTTTCTTTTTTTTCAGGGGGGGGGGGGGTGGGGAGGGGGTCATCAATTATTCACTAGTCTAGATCTGAAAGATAAAAATGTTGAGGATTTTATAGAGCTGTCATTGTGCAAACTTTATGATCACTACATGCTCTGTAGTTGTACAATTTATTTTATTAAGAGCGTAGCATCAGGTGTTGCCAACTTGTGTACATGTTACCTGCTTATGAAGTATTATTGTTTAATTAACTGTACATGTATCTTGATATGCCTTTGTAAATAAACAATTTATGTAAAAAAAATGTACAGCTAACAGAAAAATGTAAACAAACTATGCTAGAAATGTACACTTGAAATAAATCTTCAACTTTATCACAGACGTTGATGTGTTGATAATTTGATATATGTTGTAGGAAAGCTGTAGAATTGCATGATGGTGATGTCCAATTAAAAAAAGTATAAAGATACATTTTAAGTACATTGGCTTACGTGAAAAATTCCACATAGATTCAACAGTAACTACTGGTGAAAATTAATTGTCTTATATTGTTTCAGTGACATAACAATGTTCAAATAGCAAGTACATGTAGCTAGACATTTTCTGTTGGTTCTTATTCAGTACAATTTGAACCTTGTCTACCGTGCACAATGGCTGAATCAAAGATAGGTGGGGGGGGGGGGGTGGTCTTAAATTTTTTTGTATATTCTGGTTTTTCTTTCATAAATATGAAAAATAAGATACAATTTCATGAATCAGTCTTTGTTTTCATATATAAATCCATCTGATATTGCAGTAAATTGAGTAAGGTGTGCTATTTCTATTGTGGGTTTAAGAGGAATATCACCAATAGGTGGTAAAAATCCATTGAATTACATATGATTTGATATACACATGACTTTTTTTTATATATTGTAAGCTTGCCTGTGGTATTCTATGGTGTCCAATGTCTTGACAATCTTTGCTTTCAATTTTTGTAATATGTTACAAAATTGGTCTTGGATTTACTGCCTGTACTAGAGAAACATGTTGCGTATTCATATTTTCACTACCAAATCAATTCAATTTTTTAATGCTTTCACATTCACATAATGTAGGCTTGAAATATCAGTCCATTCATTTGTCCAGAGGGGTATGGTCTTGATTTTCTCCAACTCTAGTTACATACTTGTAATAGTATGCACTTTTTTTTTATCTTTGATGCAAAAATATGTGGTTGTATTTCTCAATATTCACAAGGTTTAAGGTTTGTACTGTTTTTAAGAGTTCCACAGGAAGTTTTAGGAATGTTGTCATATATGTGATAATCTGGTTTATGCAAGGAGTTACTACATTGTAGGCTTGCCTAGTACTTCCTTGGTTTATGTGGGTTAATTGTATTAAAGTATATTTGAATTCCCATAAAATACATATTTTCCAATTGCTTCAGTTGTTATGGTTAAAGTTAAGTTGATAACATCTTGGTTTCCTCAAAATGGTATGGTCTTTATTTGCAAGGAAGTACATGTAGGTGATTGAACAATCTTCATGTCATTTTAATATTTGGCCAAAAGAAAATTCAATCAGTGTTCAGTTTTTTTGTGCATTTAGGCCTTCCAGTCAAATCATTTGCATGATTTGGGGGTGCCCTTTAAATACAAGGTAATCCATAATGTGGATAGGAGTATACTGTAAGTTTGGATGTAATATCAAATTGCTTTAGGTGTTCACAAATTTGTTTAACCCATTGTTGGGAGACCCATGTTACATGTATGTTCACAATTGTTTTTCTATTTGGTATTTAAAACTCTTTGGGAATATTTACAATTCACTGCTTGCTTACAGTGCATGAAGTTAGGAATTGTGTTAGATTTTGTGGATAAATCAGGATAAATCATTCATATTTTCATACATGTATATTCCCTTGTATTTCACTGCAATATGCATCCCCTTGCATATTGTTTTATTGGTTTTATTACATGGGCAGATTAATTATGTCAAGAATTTTACAAGCGCCATTTGTAGTCAACTTTGTACGAGATTCTGTGATATGTGATCGAATCGTTCTTGAGAAAGCCAATGTGTTCTACTTGTGTATCACTTCTGTAGAAAACTGGAAGATTTTCTTTATTAAGATTGTTGATGTTAAAAAGAATAGAAAGATATGTGAAAATTAAAAACGCAAACATTTCTTGTATTTAAATCTTACATTTGGATGATGGCTTTTGTTGTACTGTATGTTATCGTTCATGCATGGTATTTTAGCCTAATAGAGGGTTTAGTTTCGGTAATGAGTTTAATTGTGAATGGTTGATATACACAGTACATGTACATGTCCATAGCATATGAACCTTGTGTGATTTGTTTGTTGTACGGTTACAAAATGTATGTTCGCACCCTGAAAAAAAACACATTGACGACGACACTGAAGTCAACTGTAATTAATCACCACACCAAAGTATATTGAATATACATCTAAATAGGAAATTTTACAGCTTCAAACAGTCTTGGGGCCACATATACCTGTATTGGGATGAGTACGCATGCCATTGCATTTTGGGTTAACATTGAAAGAAAGAAAAAAAATGTTGCTTACCATTAACATTCAAGTTATTCAATTACTTTCAATTTTTTCCAATACTTTGCTCAAAAGTGATTTTGTATATTCCGCTGGACTTTCTTATACAAAAGGAAAAAAATGATACCGGCAGTGCCTACTGTAAAGTAAGAAAGAAAGCGTGCTAAATTTAGTGGTCCTGATGTTGCCAGAGTTTCTTGCGACGAAAATATACCATAGTACATGTATATGTAGCTGCTGTTTACATACTGTAAATTTATTCTGACTGTTATGTTAATGACTTCGATTTCACATTACCAGTCGGTCTGTATACATGTAAGTCTCCCAGTTTTATTATACTGAAACACAGTAGCGTGATATTAGCTTCATAGTGTATATAGTTCATGAGGTTATGGGTCTCGGGACGGAAAACACTCTTTCCCATAATATCGAATGGTGCCAGCGCTCTATGACCCAAACAGAGTGGAACTAGAATAAAAGCAGTTTGCATTTGACCTGTAAATTCCCAAAGTGGCCTGCCATATGCTCACCAGTCTTGAATTTCTCCACGGGAGAGAGATGGGATGAAAGGAAAGCGGTCACAAGTAGGGGCAGGGTGTCGAGTGAATCGCTGGAATTGCTCGGCAAAATTCACATGGAATTGCTTCGGCTTTATCCTTGGGCTATGATAATACAGTAATACAACAAAGGCATGCACTGCACAGTTTTATGTGCATGTAGTGTGCTATATGTTGTGTGCATGTACAGGTCTACCAAAGTCAATTTAGATTGAGGTTTGCCATCCCTGAAAAATACCATCCACCATTTTTCTTCCGTTTGTATTTCATAAACGATTATCAAAGCGGTGGGTGTGTGTATTTTGTCACCAAATTTCATGGCTGTGATGTGTTCTGTGTTTTTTTTTCTTTCTTCTTCGGTCTCTCCTCTGCTCCAAGGTTTTCAGAAGTTTCAGGCATTCTTCGTATTTGTTTGTCCCAGTAGGACTAGAGTGTTTTTCTAAATTATGAGAGTAGGACTTGAATAAACACATGGCTAACAGAGCCCATTCAGCCCTGTATGTATTTAAGGCACTTTGTTCTGTGGTCTCTTTCTCTTCTTTATTCTCCTCTCCACAATTCATTCTCTCTCCCCCTCTTTAGGCTTTGAGAGAAAAGGACCAGCATGCTTAGTTAAAAGCATGCATGGATGCAACTTGAATCACTGGGGCACAATGGAGCTGCATTGAAGCATTTTGAGTTAGATTAAGAATAGAAGGATCCCATTCAAAATCTACTTCTTCCCTTTACTGTTCCACAGGTCATCATATCATTGTTGAAAATCTGTTGTACAAACTACATTGCACAGTCTGTTTGCACATTTGATGTATGATGTACTTGAAATATATTGACAGGCTTTAGCTTAACTACTGTGACTGCATGGTTTTCTTATTACATTTAACATTGATGTATGTGAAATTAGTGATTAATAAGGGATTAGTCATCTAGTATATAGAAATCAGTGTTTGTATTTTGCTACTTACAGTAATAGGTGTGAAGATATAGGGAATAAGCCTCTTATAGTGTGTACAGTAGGCCTATTATAATGGGGTTTTTTTTAATCAGGGAGGTCTTACATGCTACACTTAATACTGACATTTATTTGCATTGGGTTTATAAATAATATGCATTATCAGTACATTTATATCTGCTTGAGTCAATATATTGCAATACATTTTTCAAAGTACCATTTATAACACACAAAGTACTAGCAGATCTTCGCGAATCGGTCTTATCTCCCTGATAAATTATATTTTCTCTGCAAAATTATTGAAAAGATCAACATCAAAATGCCATTTCCATTTGCAATACATTGTGTTACGTCACAGGTTTCTCGGATAGAACTTTAACTGGAGGCTCCGAGTGTAGGAGAGTCGCACCTTATGCACGTTAATACGCTACACTTCTTGCAAAGAGTAGGGTGTTAAACCAGTGTTTAGTGTGCCTGTATTACACAACTGGAAGTGGTACCATAGAAAAGACTGCAGTAATCTTCAGAAATGAAGGATGCAGTTGTACCCAAGAAAGGGAAGGAAAGGAAAGGTTTTGATAGGTTTCAATTTCAAATTATTGTATTTTTACCAGCAATAATTCCATCATTTTACACTTTTAAAAAATGTAATGAAAACATAAAGGAAACAAAATTATAGACAGGTACAATGCACATCATTACATGACCATCCTGAATATTGGTTGGTTGGATTAAAGTAGTAGTGTCAGGTTTGTTTTACTAAATGTCTTGATAAGTACTTGACTTGAAGGGTGTAGAATATCAATTTGAAGTGATATTGAATTGTGTTTGATGTGTGCAAAAATGACACAGTAGACCTCTATGCTGGTACCATGAATCTTTAGGCCCATGCTGGTACAGTCACTTTAATTTTATGTACCTGATATATGAACAGGAGATTTGCTGTAAGTACTACAGTCAAACCTGTTTTAGTGACCACCTGTATAGAAAGACCATAATTTTGTTTCCATTGAAAAGTATTTTTCATTAAAACGTGTATTAAAGGAACCTGTGCTTAAAGACCATCTGCTCATAAAGACCGCTTTTCTTGTCTCCCTTGAGTGGTCTTTATAGACAGGTTTCACTGTAGTATCATTATTTACATGTAAATGACAATGAAACTGAAGACATTTTATAACAAACTACTCTACAGAGTAGTATTATTACCCTGGCTTTAGCCCAGCTGCCCTATAAGGCGCTGAAAGCATTCAAGGAATAAGTTCCTACCAGTTAATCATTTACTACACCTGGGTGGAGAGTGGCAAATGTAGATTAATGTCTTGCCAAAGGACGTTAGTGCCAAGCCTACGTGGATGTGTTTTTATGAACATATACACCAGAGATGAACCTCTAGCCTTTTTCTTTTCTTATTGCTCTGAAAGAAGTCAGGCATTTATATAAATAAGCCTTAAATGGGCATTGATGAGCTGCCATATTTAACAATTTCGTTATATGTTTTTTAGGGGATGGAGGACTTTGATTCATAGTCTCTAATACACCTTTATTTTACACGATTATTGTGTTGATGTAGGTACATGAAGACCTACCGATACGTGTGTCACATTCATGTACGGTACATGTACATGGATGCCTCCATGCTACAATTACGAAGTCGGTTATATTACACTGCACAGTAGGCGAATACATTCCTTTGTCAAGAAGACAGCATTGCATTATGCTTTGCACAACCCTATTCCATTACTCATCCCAAGTCTGCAAATACATCTTCCTTTGTTCCATCAGTGGTGGTTCTTAACAATAACATCCAGCATGCAGTGGATTTATTGTCTCTGAGAAATCGAGACCACCTTGGACAGAGTCTTGGGTATGTTGTCCTAAAACCTTGGCCTTCGGAGAGTCATCCAATGTTCCTACCAACACTGTGTAAACTTGTACACCCTTCCATCAGCAGGCCAGTGGCTGTGGCGCTATAGTATGAGTCAGACCATTTTTCAGGAGTTGGGTTTCCAATAAGCGTGACTCACACTTACAGAGATAGAAATCACATTCAATTCTGCCTGCAATCGCAAAATAATTAGCCCCCCAGTAGGATGCACTGGCAATTAGTGCATGTTAAATACGATGCTGTATCCAAGATTTCTAAAATGCAGATGTTGAATTTCATTGGGTCATTAAGCGCAATGGAATTGGCTCCTGTCATACTGGTCCAATGCTTGTCTTTATAATAGATTTTCCCCAACTTAAATTACATTTAAGCCTACATGCATGTTCTAAGATATAATGCTAGTTTTCCAGCTTCTATGTGAATTCTAAAAAGCTGAATGTATTAATCATATTTTTTTTAAACTAAGGCCCTCTAAGATGCTTACCAAATATTTCCATTCACCATAATAATGTAGTTATTTACAGTTTAATTGCAGTATACATCAGATTAGTATTTTTAGTAAATAAGTAGATATCTCTATTTCTATGCTGAGATTAATTACATATTGCTTCGTGACTTCTCCCACGGTCCTTTAGCAGTGATATCAATATAGACAGTGAACATAGACTGTAATTAATGATATCGGAGCGTCAAACTGTCTGGTCATATGATGTGCATATTTTTTCCTCGAAGGCCATTAAGCTGTCTGATGATGCTTTGCTTTTCCATTAATGATATAAACTCTCTGGTGCCAGTGTCTTTAATGTTGCATGTGTGAAACGTTTCAAGCTCCTGTAATTCTTTTCAGACTTTGTTCCCGTGTTTCAGTGAGTAAAATAGGAATCTGAACAGGTTTATCTCATCAGCTGACAAAAGAATTATGAATGTTCATTGTTTCAACATTTCAATGAACTCTAGATTTTAAACCATATCAAATGATTAAGAGGTCAAATTCATGTTTTAAAAGGAGCTGTTAATTTTCTGTCTTCCATTTCTTTATCGTATAGGGGCCCATCACTTCCACACAAACCACTATCAAATAATGCAAGTCATCTAGGCTTTTTTCGTTTTATTTTGTCATCTTTATTTTGTAGCTTTTATTCTTGCCATTGCCCTTGTATAATTATGTACACAATTACACATCACACAAAGTTATGTGAAAGGCACTGTCCTCATACAGAATTATGATGACTGAAAGTACTTGTAGTTGTATATATGCACTCCACTATTTCAAGAGCTCTTGAAATGCTGGGAGGTTCAGTGTACATGGGGCAAAGTCTAAATATGCTGGATTAATCTCCACTGGCACTCTCTATCTTCCCCTCAATTTCTTTTTACTGGTGATGGTGGGGCTAGCAATATGCTATCTACCAAGAGCATGCCCTTTGTTCTTGTAATATTATATGCTTTGTTGTGTAATTGAAGATTGAAGTGTTGACCTTCTTAATAAGCATGATAAGAATCCTGAACAAGGCACAAGATTTGACTGCATTTGATAGTGACTTCTTCGATATGCACATACACAATCATTACAATATTAATATTTCAGAGCATTCCACATTTACCTTAAGGGGTAGAAACTTGAACTGATCAAAAATAAGTCATTACACAAAACAGCAAATACTACAGAAACTTGAGCCTGGATACAAAATTATATTGTATGTATATTTGGTTTTGTACATTTTCAGATTCTGACACAAATAAAGGGGTAGCATGGCTAGGAACTTCTGGACGATACACATATTTTATATTCCAATTTCAGGGCCAAATAAACAAATAAAAATAAAGAGGCCCAACCTACCAGCTCAATATCAATGTTATAAATACAGCAACAGTTACACAAAGGCTAAAACGCTATGCGAACAATGTAATGAACCGTATAACAAAGAATCGGGACCCCGAAATGGCTATGGCGAGAAATGGATATGTTTTTGTTGGTGTCGGCTCATGGTTTATGGCATTTACCTTTACCTGTCAGAGTTGCCCTTATGTCGTATTTCATAGAGTGCTGGGGTGGAAATAGAAGTTAGCTGGGTGTCGTAAAACGCGACATACCGATTTATAGATAAGGGAATGCTGTGTGTTGGGAGGTTAGAGGTTACACGGGGAGAATTCCGTACTGCTTTGCATGGAGATGGTGGTTAGGCCATAGTCCTTATATTATTCACCACGCATGTTCTCCATGCTGTTGGTAGACTTACGTCACATGAAGACGTGGACATAGGTTTACACGCACAAGACCGCTGTGGTGGTAGTGGTAATGGATTACAACGATGATGATGGTGATGATGATGATGATAACGATGGTGGTGGTGGTAAATAGGTTGTAATTGATGTTAATGATGCTGCTGCTGCTGCTACTGATGATGACGATAATTGTAATGATGCTGATGTTAATGATAGGCATGATAATGATTGTGATTATGATAATTATGTACTGATAAGTCAATGAGAATGATTATGACGGTGATGATTTCGAGAAATCTGAGAACAAGTATACAACGAGGATGATATTGAATGTGCTAATGATATTGGTGAGGATTTTAATGATGATGTTGATTAAGAAATCTTTCGCCGTACGTTGCAAGTTAGTGGACTCTCACATTTGCTCTTGGATATAAAGTTTTTTTAATTAATAAAAAAATAAACAGAAATAATCAAAATAGCAAATCCGTTTAAACAATTAGCAGTGATTAGCGTCCTGTTGTTCAGTAAACACAAAAATAGTTTTAAATAACCCCTATTAAGATTTTTAAAATATTATTGAGGTCATGTTTGATCAAATTTAAACGTTCGATCACACATGAATGAGGTTTTACACCTCTGCACCACGCCCTCGCTGCTACAGCTGACGATACACATTACATTCTTTAATGGGAATAGGAAAGTTTTTAATTCTTTTATACTTGTTTTTCTGGTGATTTCTATGGGTGGATATGGTTCCCAAGCTCAGCCCAGACATCAATATTATGACATGGCAACTCATACTTAAAAAAAAACTAAGGGGTATTTTACATTTTACAGATCCAGGATTTTGTAAAAGGGAATGGGATCAATTTCTGAAAAAAAAAAAGGCTTTCAAACGAGAAAAAGAAGAGGTTATCAGATTTTTCAGATGCCTTTTGCAATCTGGGTACAAATTTTGAAAGGGCTGGGCGTGAAAACACAATTAGTGGGAACATTTTCCCTTCTTTGTTTAAAAGGGGCATAGGCCGAGAGTGCCCCCCGCCCCGCCCTAAACCCGCCAGTGGTATTATATTCTAAAATTTGAGAACATTTTCAATTTACACAGATCTACATGTAAAATGTGACCTTCGTGTCATAGTGAGACCTCAATATTTACAAACAGACAAGAAATAAACACGGCATCGATTCCCATCCTCCTTCCAAAGTCCAAAGACTTATAATATTAACAACACTAAAGTAGATGTCTTGTGAATGTGTAACTGTATGTTTGCTCTCTCAATCTCTTTGACAAGTTTTCAGTAATGTATAGCTCTGATATACGATTTAATTGTTTTTAGTAGCAACAGTGGCGGATTTCGGGAGAGCCTCTTAAAGACCCAAAACCCAAATATGGCATATACAGAAAAACTAAAAATGTGCTATTTCTCTTTAAAAGCCCATATGTGGCATATACACAAAATAAAAAATTGTGCTGTTTCTTTTTTCTTTCTCTTTTCTTTTAAAAAATTGTTGTCTGTTAGATGTTTTTTTCGGAACTGCGCCCCTCTCCATTTACAGATCCACCTATTGTGCCAGTATTATCTCTAGTCATGTGAGCAGTACATAAGGTATTTAGGTGAAGACAAGAGGGACCTCTATAAAGCGTTATGCGACCCTGATGGTCTGTTTGTCAGTATTATCTTCACCAGCGCTACTCCTTTGTCTATAAATCGGGTGAATGTTTGTTTTAACTGGCGTAAACTGAACTGTGGAGAGAGCTTATGTACTGATAAAGATATTAAAGGACTGGGGCCGTATTATGATAATTCCCTAAGCTAACATACCCTTAATACCTCTAGTCTAAGTCGGTATTCTGAAAACTATGTTAGGGTATTTTAGCAAAATTAACTTGACTGGAGGAATTGGGCCTACATATCTCTCGTATTGATACATGTATTCCATTACATTCATGGTGGATTAGGAGAAGGGCACAACCGGCACATGTCCTATTTTTAAACCCAATCTAGTACACAAGATTTACACCATTATTGTATTACTTCTTTTCCTTCTTCTTCTTCTTCTTCTAAAGAATTTTTCTGGAATTGTAGCCTACCCCCTGTTTTATCACGGACCCACATTCCAGAATTTGATGAATAAATCAATCCACCATTTGTAAAAATTAATTGCATTTGAAAATATATTCCACTTTTCTTATAGGATTTTTTTCAAGATGAAAGCATAAAAGTTGCGGAATCGTATACATGTACCTTTAAAAAAGATAAACATTTACCCCGAGAGTCGAATGTCCTCACAAACCAGCTTATAGTATTCTCTACATATTGTAATAATGCGTTCCGGAGAAAAGCGTTTTTCCAAGCACCATGTTCGTGTATTAGCATAATTCCCCGTACGCAGACAGTTTTGTGTGTGTTTTGGCGCCTTCCTCGGTGCAGCGTGAAGTGCTATTGCAGAATAATGTTCATTTCAAGCCACCTTCTCGCATTAATTATGGAATAGCGATACCCTGGGCTCGAACGGGCTATGGTAAGAAGGAAGGATGTTGTTACCATTTTCACATAATCTTCCTTGGAAGGAATTTTCCCTCTCCTACAACTCTTTTTTAGAAATACATGACCAATCATGTTAGTAGATTTTTTTCTATCAGATACATGTAGGAAAAACCTGATATGGTACATAAAATGGAGATATTAAAAAATAATTAAAAATCTTTGTTGTTATTTCCTATGATTATAGGTGTGATTATGAGTATGGTGGTTGTGATGATGATTTGGGTGATAATGTGAATAAATGATAACGACTAAAATACTGCTGATAGTTTTGAAGGGGGGAAAATCGATGATTGTGTTGACCTTTGTTTGATGATATCAGTTATGCTTATCAAACGTGACATCTGTTTAAAACAATGCTGATGATGGTAATGCAAATGTTTGAGCGAAAATTAATTATGGTATTCAATTTCCAAATTGTGGCTTAAAGATGGAAATCAACATTGATATTAATGAATATACGAGTTTGGCTATCACCTGAAATGACAGGTGTGTTGTATAGAGGTTTATAACAAAAATAGACTGACAAAAAAACCCCATCTTTTTAAAGAACTACATGATGAACCGCGTCAGGTAATGGCAAATAGCATGAGATATAAGGAAGCTGATTCCGGGGGATTCTATAATGCAAACACCAGAGCTTTAGTACAAGCATGTGCTAGAAGCTATCTTTAGATGGCATTATGATAATTAATGTTCCAGTCGTGATCGTCATGATGGTATAGACTATAGGCTCTCATCTCTCCAGGTTGATATGACACTTTAAGTACAGCTCCAGTAAATCTATGGCGGTGACATTTGAAAATCTATGAGAATGATGACGATGATGATGATGTTGTTGTTATTGTTGATGAATGATTATAAAGAAGTTGATATGGATGATGATGGGGTAGTGATTGTATAATGGAGAATGAGACGAATAATCGTGACGTTGCTGGTTATTGTAATCTAATATGAAGATATAATATTTTTGATGACACTGGTGATGGTAATGTTAATATGGTGATTATGATACAGGGTATGATTAGATGACGGATTGTGGTGTTGATAATGGTGACTGTGATTGTGAAGAGGGTGTTCATGATACTAGTGGCAGTGATTGAAATGTTGGTAGAGATGTTCATCATTAATGGTGAATATTCGGAACCGATAACTACACAAAGAAAAAGAAATATCTCACTGTAACTTACAACTGACTACGGTAAGAGAGATCTCTTAATGCGTATAAGCAGTTTTCCAAAGTCTTATTTGACTGCAGTAATATTTTTATAACATAGACACATGTTACCGGTATAGGTCAAGACACATATGTAGTAACATTTCGATTGTTAATGGTTATTCTTTTCATCGATTCTTTAAATTCATCAACATCATATACGGGAAGTAAAACTAGCATATCTCCTTTGGAAGAGCTGTAATTAAAACCTGCATTCTAACGGCTTAATTTATCATCATGGAAATCCAAGAACTAGTTCACGTCTTCACTACCATATCTTCGTCAGGATAAGTCTTTGTAAGGGCAGCCCCAAACCTCCGACTCGGTAGGGACTCGGATGAAGGCAGACAGCGCGCCATATCGCACTACTATCTCCGCTCAATCCCCCAATCTGCCGTCCAATATTAAAATCCATAACTCGAGCATAATTTATGCCCGGGGAGACGGCGAAACCATCTCGTCTGTTGTGACAAGGGGAGATAGATGAATCAGGCTGGGCAGGATCCTCGCGGAGCGATAGATATGAAATTTCGTTTCACGTTCAAGCTACTTTATGACTCCTACCACCACCCCCCCCCCCCCTTGCGTGATAAATCGCTATTCCATTCACGAATAAACACTCATCAAAAAAACATATCAAATTACCCATGAAATAAGAACTGTCATGTCGAAGAGAATACAATAAAACTCTCATTTTAATGTTTCTGTTTCAATGCTTCACAATCAGCATGATTTAGCAATCATGTTTACATTTTGATTCGTACATGAGCTCGTCCTATTTGGGATAACACGGCAAATATTGTTATAAATTTTGCTCTCAATCTAGATAACAACCATCATGAAGACAACAACAAATGTGATCGGCTAAATATAAAAACAGTCTAACAGTACATAGGCTCAAACCTTTATTTCCACCAAAGTCTAGCGGATGTGTATATGTATTTCGTTACGTTGAGCATAAAAAACAACAACAACGACGAAAAATTAAAATTGAAATCTGCTTTTTCTTTTTACCCTTTTCTTCTTACCTTTGACAAACACAATAAGAAGAAAATGCATATGCATATTATCTTGAAATAATGAATTGAAACTGAATAAAATTAGAACCATGGGGAAGGTAAAAATCAACTACAAAACTTCAAAACAAATCAGTGATTTTCAAACATGCCTCTATTTCAATGAAATAATATTCTGCGAATGTATAGTCCCAAAACATTTTTTTCATTTTCACTTTAATAGTTAAGCACATTGTATAAGACTGTCATTATGTGGAAACTCGACGGCTTACAAATACAAATAATCCAATAGATGCGTGGAATGACAGATAGACCTGCATTCAAAACATCTATTTGTGGATGGCCAAGCAGAAACGTAGTGTAGGCATACGGTACTGATTTAGCAGCATACAGAGTACTATACAGACAGCAAAATGTAAGTACAAATCGGCCTATGTATACGAGACAGACATGTTGGTGCGACTAATGATAGCACACCAACCATATAGTTATTGATTTCATTTAATTAATTGTAATTCAAATGTCACCCACGGCCCGTCACTCGGCCCTTGTCTGTCCCCAGCTCCTGGCAATGCTTGAGACATGGAGAACAGAAAGAGGATCCATTTTGGTATCATTGTACCCCCCTCAGATGGGTTTCATATCATCGAGGGGCAGATGTGGAACTCATTGGCGACTGCCTGATACCCTCCATTATACAAACATGAAAATAAATAGCGTGGGACTGTTGAGGAAACATCTATCCTTCATCTGCCCCTCATTTATCTCTGTCTCTGTCTGTCTCTGTATCTCCTTCCTTCTCTTCTCACTCCTCCCCATCCTCTATCTCTATCTATCTCTCTCTTCATTTATTTGTATTTTGTTTTTTCTGTCTCTATTTCATATTTCCTCACTTTTCCTTTGTCTATATGGGCTCATTGCTTCCGTTTGTTACGTAATTATGTCTCGCTTACAATAGACCTATCGTTTTCATTTTTGTGCTGCAAAATAACCTCTACTTGTGTATTCTATTCTGTCATTTTCTCTTTTCATATTACAACGTCTCTTTCCTTCTTAATATGATATTAATTTCCCTTTACTCATTATTCCCTTATATCCCCCTCTTTATTTACTTTTTTTTCAAATAAAAATATAATATTTTACCTATCCTCAAATCCCTCTCTCTCTCTCTCGAGATTTCTTTCTGTCTGTTTCTCTCTCTCTCTCTTTGCCTCTGTCTCTTTTTCTCCCCTTTCTTCCTTTCTTCTTTATTACAACCATCCTCCTCTCCTTTCTCACCCCATCCCACCCCAAGTATGTGAGAAGACAGGAATAGTAATAGCGTGGGACTGTTGCAGGCTGATCAAAAAGACATCAAGCTAGGCGGGCTGCGTTAGACATCGCCTCCAATCAAGGAACAACCCAACACAAATTGGTCTTGACATGTTCCTTGGACTGGAACCATGGAACTTACAGACCAAGCACAACCAAAATCTTGGATTCATTCTCATGACATGTAAATTCATCAACACACTCCCCACATTGACACATTATTACTTCTTCTTGTAGTTAAAGGACCACAATGTTGACATGCATTTTTTAATAGTTCGTTACAAACAAACATCGTCTTTTATTTTTTTTTTTAATTCTTAACCATTCATAGATATTACAGACCTTTATTTTTTTATTACAATACAGATTGTAAAAATCGATAAAACACCTTGAAATCATATTTCAAACAGTCATCTTTTTCATTCTGATTATTCATTTCATTGGAACATTGCAATTATTATGAGGAAGTGCCATTTATAAACATAAGACCTTTATTTTGACAATTCCATCCTCAATGTATTTTGTGAAAATAGATAATCACACTTTGAAGAAGAAAAAACTCCCAGAATTCCAAACAGTTCAATGTATAAGGTGTTTAGAAAGGCCGCTACTGGAGACGAAATTGACCACGCGATTGTCGTCATCATCTTTATTATTCTGATTATGACTTTTATTTGAAAATTGATGATATCATAAGGAATCTCCACTTTGTCACCAGAAATATTCTTCCTTTCATCTTTTTCGTCTGGTACAATTCTTCCTTCTGGATGTTGCTGTATAGCCCCCACATGGTGTGATTATTGTTGTTGATCAAATTGTTTACCAGAATGGAGAATCCCCCATTCACTTTAAATCGGATTTCATTTTTTCTCCATTCGAGCAAGCGACCACAACGCGAGAGCTATCTCCACTTTACCGTCACAAACCTAATAATTCCACTTCCTTACGATGACTACCGCTGCTTTTCCATCACTAAAGTTTCCCTCCTTCATATACTTTCCCGCTCTTTATTTTCCCATCTCGCTCGGAGCTAAAAAGCCCTCCAAGCTTTTCCCTGCAAATAAATCTAACGTTCCATTATAGGCACATTAATGCTGCGTCTACTGGAGCCAGCCTAAGCTAGAAAGCATTAGGCTCGAATTGAAGGGGGTTCAGTTGGGAGCACTCAACTTTTGCTCACAAAAGGGCCCCAGTCTTTGCTTCACCACAGTATTCCCAACCGATATATTCATCGCTTCGAGAATCGAATTCACTTCGACAGAAATGGAATTTATTTTACTTCCTTTCCTTTTCACATCTTCTGCGGTTAAATTACAGCAGCAGAAGTAGTTTTGTCATTACGACGACTTTTTTTTAATTTACTTTTATTTTCCATAATATAAGTAAATTGAATTGAACTAAAAAAGATTACTTTACATCGATATTTCTATAATATATCACAATAAGCAATCATTTCTTTTATAATGGTAACATCGATTCATATTGAGAAGGCTATGCTTTAGAAACAGTATAACATCATAATATTTCTCTAGTCGTTTCAGATCTTTAAGTAATATAGATCATGTCTACAGCGGTTGAATTCAACACAAGGATATACGAATTTATAAATTTCAGTTTCTGATATATCTATATGAAAGAACAATGCAACATTATAAAAGAAGATTTAAACATGAGGCGGAATTTGTTTGTGAAATAGATATATTCAGATAGCATATATAACTTTGAATGTATTATAAGGGTATGGTCATCACTGGTTAGTGTGTATCATATCTATATGATATTAGATCTTATAATCATGTCAACGTGGTCAATGAACACATCTGCAATGATAAAATAGCACAATATATAAGATTATGTCTTTCTCAGTACAAAATGCTTTGATTTAAAGAAGGAATTGCACGCTTAAACAAATTAATTTTAATATTTTGTAAAATATTATCAAGAATTTTAAAAAGGGCTTTTCAAGATTCATCCAGAGCTGTCCTATCTTTTTGAAATTTTTGCAAAGGTTGAAAAAATGTTTCCGTCGCGAGTTGAAACTGGGCAGTTGGCTTATACCGTATATTATATATACATGTATATAGAAAATGGAGGAAGGAAAGAAGGAGAGAGAGAGAGAGGGGGGGGGGGGGGGGGGAGAGAGAGAGAGAGAGGGGGGGGGGAGATAATGTACATTAAAACAGAGATTGACATTTTAACACATAATGAGACATCTGCTATTTGCTCAGCATAATCAACACACTTCATGCACTTGTAAAATCAGTACATTTGTACTTCTCGGCATTGCTATGGCGAAGCTGTCAAGATTAAATATCGCCATGTGAGTACACCTTGGGTAAGCTCTTAGCGCGGGTGGTATATGCTACAGAATGAATGCCTGTTGTCGCCCCCACTTTGGCCAAATACATGGATTTATATGGCAGAATGTGCCGGGTGTTTATATACAAGGATTTTAGCCCACTATACGTATTGAAGTTGAAGGATGGAGAAAGAAAAAAGGGGGATTAAAGTCTTCCGCTTCCCTTCTCGAGTTTCTGCAATTTAGTCTTCATTTTCAAGACCTTTTTGCTGGTACGAGTGCATTCCTGGTTGGCGATTGCCTTTTCCAGCATATTTAGACTCCTAATCAGAACTTAAACTGACACCTACTTTGGAGGATAATCCGTGAAATGAAAGGACATACTCTAATGGTCTGTCCTAAGTAGAGGTTATAATCTTCTTAATCTCATGGAAGAGAGAATGTGGCTTTCAGCTGCTAGCCTAAGTAAAGCCTTTACAACAATGGACCTCCTTTCTATTTTACTACATGTACTTGTATTGAATTTCAGTCGTAATCAACGAATATATTGTTAAAGGACACCCGTGGATCTGGTTAAAGGATAAGGGAAGAATAAAGTAGAAAGAACGGAGAGAGAAGAAAGAACGAGACATAGACATACAGAAATGGAGAGAAAGAGAAGATGGAGTGAACCAGAGAGAAAATCGGATAGAGCGAGCGAGAGAGAGAGAGATTTAAAAAATACGATGTGTGCCTAAACACATGTACGATTGAATGTGAAACGTTTCCTATAGGCCTACACATGTATATACTCCTTTTTACAACACTGTCACTACTTTTTTTACTGCTAGCTTTGGTCGCCATGCGAGCCTCAGCTGACAGGCAGATTCGGCGCCATCCTACTACATCTTCTATAGGACAATCAAATCTGTGTTCCGATTGTGACACCACAATCCCCTATAGCTTTCTATATACCACAGCTGACATCTCAAACTCAAAGACTGCCTGGGCTGGGTGTGCCTGATCTGGGTTACCCTTGTAACATTTTGTCGTTAAATCAAAGAGGTTTTCAGGAGAAACCTTTGAATAAATCTCACTTCCACTAAATTATCGCATTGTGATTTTGTGTGTAGACTACCTAGAAAACATAAATGTATAAGCCTACGTTTGCTAAAGAATTCTTGGGTGAAGTCACACATGTCATATCTTCGTCTTTTTCTCTGTCTGTTTGTCTGTCTGTCTGTCTGTATTTATGTGTGAGGGTGTGTGTGCGTTTGTTTAGCATTATGTCCGAGGACATTTTCGGACAGAGAACAAAAAAAAATCATGACAACAATGGTCCTCGGAAGCCGGACACTAGTCCTCGAACGTCGAACAATGAATTTATGCCTTATTCCGTCGACTGTCCGAGGACGAGTAACAATAGAGGAACAATAGTTGTCCTCGGAAGTAAAGCCATGTAAACGTGTGTGTGTATGTGTGTGTGTGTGTGTGTGTGTGTGTGTCTCTCTCTCTCTCTCTCGTTCTTTCTCTTTCTCCTCTGTCTATCGGTCCCTTCCCTTCCTGTCACGCTGCTTGTCTCTGTGTCTGAAGTCATGACTTTAAGCTGCTTAAAATCGTGACTGATCTATCCCTGCTCCTTATATCATGTATATAGGCCTTTGATTCAGAGAATAAATTTAAAGACAGGGGTCCGACTCTTCGGTAAAAACCATTATTCTTGAGGGAGGGTGTGTTCGAAGAAACTCTAATAAACTCTAATCACTGCTTTTCTTTGAGGTTAATGCTATAATTACGAGGGCATTAATGATTTCAATAGGGCATGCTAATCCTAATCCACTGTTTTACAATCCCTCTTTCTTAAATCTTCAGTGGTAATCATGGTTTAGCAATGACCGATGGACAGTCCAAAAGGGCCCTCAGGAGACAATTTACATCTACCCGCTATCATTACCTATACCCAATATCAGTGTCTAGAAAAAAACATGTCTTGGTGAATGTTGGCTGTGGTATGTAGGGGATCAGAGCTGAGATAAACACTCGACATGCTCGAAGAACATACAGGAGTAATAGAAATCACTCGAGTACATTTCCTGAACACGAATGCAATCAATTGCCACTTTATTTGTTTCTCCCGACGAGACTTTCTGTTGTGGTAGATCTCGATCTCTTTCTCACACGCACACATTCTAAGGGAATAAGAAGATAGATAGAGGAGATAGTTAGGTAGAGAGAGAAAGAGAGAGGGAGAGAGAGAGAGAATTGTTAGCTATTATAATTATCGTCATGATACACCGTCGCCTTAATACAAATGGCAGCATTATTTTACGTCGAAATGATTATTTTTATACATTCCATTTCTATTCACCTTTAGAATGTAATTTCCTTTCTTTTCCTCTTCTTTTTTTTTTTCTTTTCTTCTTCTTCTTCTACTTCTTCCTCTCTTTCTTTTTTTCTTCTTCATGAATTTACCTATATTTCATCTGTTCTTTTTGTGTGTGTTATTTTTCTTTTCATCCCTCGATGTTTTAAAAATACATTTATTTAAATACATTCTTATTCTCATTTGTTTCTAATATCATTAATCTTCGCCTACTTATTTTACATACCTTTTTCTTCTCATTTGTCCCATTCTTTTTTTTTTTTTAACATCATCTTCTTTTTCTTTATTTTTTCTATTTCTGTTTCGTTTTGCTCTCACGAATTCATGTTTTGCAAATTATATTTGCCCTTACATTTTGTAGGTGCAACTTAGATAAACTTTATGACCATGATGACATGGTAGGGCGTAACAAAATTAAAGAAAATCCCAACGAGTCTATCGCCTGCTGCTTGCTGTCGTTGTGTGGAAGGGCTACCGTTTTCGCATGGAAATACAAAAGAGAATATCTTCATGATTTTTAACATGGATAATTGTTTTTGCCATGGAGCTTCTAAGTTTTGCATCAAAATTATCAGAGAACAAGCACAAAAAGATAGTACAGGGTCAGCGAACGAGGGCAGTCGGCAGCTTGACGAAAACTACCACACATTCGCCGAAAATTCTCGAAAATTGATCCAATCAAAAACAGGTGCAAAGCAATTACTCTTCCAATAATGCTCTCTCCAGAGAGCCAAACTCCTTATCATCGTTACAAAAAGAGGGGCCAAAATGTTCCAATTCATGTTTTGGCATCCAATTATACTGTCCAATCCTCGGTGATAAGTATTGCCCCACGGGTGGTGCTGTTGTATTATTTTCTTTTATCTTCATTTCACAACTACCAAATCATGTTCACTCTCCCAATCTGTCCCGAGAGTTTAAAGGAAGTCGCAATTTCAGTTGAGATGTTGTGTTTTCTTTCTCCCACATTAACCTAAAATATGCAACATGTGCCAGATAATGAGACTCTTAACTGAGGGAATAATGTATTGTCGTGTCCGGATATTAAATCATGAGCTGCTTTTAAAGAAGATAATGTCGTGTATGTTTGAAAGTCAATGTACTTTGATCATGGAGCTTGCTTAGAGCCCGTTGTTTGATGAATATTTTGTAAGCTATATTAATATTGAAGAACATATGTCGTTTACAAAAGCATGTGTCATCGTCCTAATCTGAATTCAAATGGACTATTTTCACCATTCTATTGTTTGCACCTGTGTGTTCTCTTATTTACATATCATTTGTCTTTTATTTGCGCACATCAAAATATAATACACGGCACATGATTATATGCCTACACATATCTTTTTAAACATTGTCGTAGATTTAACTACCCGATGCCAGAGGATGCATACTGATTAAATTAAGGTTAAACTTTAATGCACTTTTCCATGATGTGTGTAAGCTGAATTTAAAAATGGCTCCAGAATGAATATTTGTCAGAGGTAAAGTTGAATTTATCTGGCCGACCTCCCCGACCCTCACTTCAAGAGTTAAAATTATTCTTTGAATAACATCAGAAATCAAAACATACACGGGAAAATACAACATGCTGTTAGTCGCCCCAACTCATGCGTATTTGCTTCTTATCTAAAGTTACATGTTAAGCTTATGGCCCAAACATCAAATACAGAGATTAATCATGGTATGGTTTGATAGATAATTCCTAATTTTCTATAAGACACAATTATCTTGGAATTTCATATATACATTTCAAAAGTTCCATTTTTAAAAATACATTAATGTTTTATTACTCATTTAAAACACATTAATATTGTACAAGTTATACATATTTTAATTGAATTACATCATGATTTAGTGACTGTTGGTTAACAGTTGAAATTTCTTCCTTCTCTTCAAATCAGCAGGACGAGGAAATCGAATAAAATTTGTCACATAACCTAATACAAATCTTAGTATTTCTATTCATAAATAACATGCACGGAAAATATGCTTTTATAATAAATGCATCTGCATGGTTACGCGAATTGCACATTTTAGCTTTGTAAACGATTGGTCTTGATCATCCAACACGTTATTGTTGGGTTATCACTGGCGGATTTACAAGAAGGGCACAATCAGCCCGTGCCCCCTTTTAAAAACCATCAGTACACAACCAAAGAGACGTGCCCCCTTTCAGTTTTTCGACTCAAAGGGTCTGTAATCGAATCTGATAACATTTTTATTTTTTTGCTAAACAGAATTTTTTTTCAAAAATTGTGCACCCCCCTTACAAAATCCTGGAGCTGCCACTAGCTTGCTATATAGGCCATGGACGGTGAGATATGATTTTGTATATCTATTGTAATAATTAGTGGTTTTATTGAAGACGTCGTCTCCTCATGAATGAATAGTAATGTCATGAATGTAATGACATGGTCAGGACGGTGTTCGGAGGTCGGTTGACCCTAATAATGACGGTATACATGTACATGTACCTTTAAAAATGTAGAGGCGATACAGGAGGGACCCCGCTGTTCC
Source organism: Heliocidaris erythrogramma (assembly GCA_025617745.1). Classification (NCBI taxonomy): domain Eukaryota; kingdom Metazoa; phylum Echinodermata; class Echinoidea; order Camarodonta; family Echinometridae; genus Heliocidaris; species Heliocidaris erythrogramma. The sequence continues at coordinate 14,030,783 of CM046856.1, forward strand.
AATAGCTCTCTCATCTGTCACCCCAGCAGTAGGCATCGTGGACCGCGTCTGATGCTGTCACTCGACCAGTGAGTCATGTGGACATGATGCCAAAGATGACATCGGTAGGAGCAAAATGGGAGCATGGGAGGATTAGGGTTGGATGTGGAAATGGAACGGAGGGGTGGAGGGGGTGGTCAGGGGCGAAGGAGAGGGGTAACTCAAATTTGATATTGGTGGAAGAAAGGGGCACGGAAGAAAGAAATTGGAGGCTGAAATGGAACGGGGGCACAGGGGAAGAGGAGGGTGACAAAGAAATAGGGCTAAATGGGGACATAAGATAATGCCATTGGTAGGAGCAGAATGCCAGGGAGGATGAAAGTTGGCATGGAACGAAGGGGGTGGGGCGGAGGAAGAGCGCGGGCTAAAAGGGGGTAGAGAGAGCAAGGGCGAAAGGGAGGGATGATTGAGACATGACATTGGTGATTTCACGCTCGGTGTTGGTGTTTGGTGTTAGTGTCTATTTTGCCCCGAAATCGTGATCTAACACCGACTATGAAATGAAAAAAATCAGTCGGTGTTAGGTGTTGACCTCTGATTTTTTTGACGTAGTTCCGGTTGCCGGTGTTTGTTTTTTGTTAATAATCGTCTACTGAACCGAGCTCGGCCGTCGGTGTTTAATTTCATGTACAAATTCCCATTCACTAACACTATACCCCTAGGGATTAAGAAATACCGATTTCACGGTCGGTGTTGGTGTTGGTGTTTCTACCTATGGGAAATTTTGCTGATTAGTCATGAGAAATAAAGACAGTAGGCGCTATTCGAAGTGTAATTTCATAGGCGTTAAGAGGTATTATGTTCATATAGGCCTGATATTAGATCTAGGCCAGCATTTGGTCTAACGTTCGATCTAGAGCACACGGAAAGGAACTACTTTTGCTTTTTAATGGGTTTGAAGGAGTGAATAAAAATTCCGACCTAATTTTCTTTTTAAGATAGATTTAATAAAAATGACGTTAGATATTCCGTAGTTAAAGACCCAGAGAATCCACATCATTTATCAGGATGAGATCTAAATCAACATTTACAATACAAAAGCCATGAATCTTCACGGCTAATCTGTGCCAAGGCCTGAAATTTGGCTGTTTGCCCTGTACGCGCTACGCCGTCCGATCCGGCGTCTAGCTGCATTAGCTACCGCAGCATTTTCTGCTAGTATGCTGCAAGTGAGAAATTCGAGAGAAATCATATCTAAACTTACTGTTCCTGTCAAGACCATCCATTTCTGTGAAGTTTCTTACCACACTCTAGATCAAATAATTATTTATTTTAGAATTGCCGGACTACTCGTGTAATTTACGGATATTCTAGACTAACAATTAAATAGTTTTAAACAATTTTTTTCCCTTCGTTAAAAACGGTGCTGACGCCATTAGCAGTGTTAAGCTATCGATGTGCTTTGTTAGGATATCGGTATCGGCTCCTTAATCCGAATAGCGGTGTTTTAGCTCGATTTTAGGATAATTTTCGCTCTAAACACCAACACCAAACACCAACACCGAGCGTGAAATCACCCATTCTTGGCGCCCATAAATGACATGGCTATCAGAGTGGGAGCATTTTGGTATATTATGATTGGAAGTGAAAATGCAAACGGGGTGGGGGGGGGGGGGGGCGGGGCGGTAGGTGGAGGTAGAGGGGGAACGAATAATGAGGGCTGAAAGGGGGGCATGTTACTGGCTATCAGAAGGTTTGAAAATGAATATGGGATGGAGGGGTGGTCTTGACAAGAGTAAAGGCGAAGAAAGAGGGGAGATTGGGGACATGATACCCAACATGTTGATGATGCCGTGGGGATCAGAATCGAAGCACGGGGATTAGGGTTGTAAGTGGAAACGGATCGCGGAGGGGGGGGGGGGGCGATGAAGGAAAATAGTAAAAGCGCTGGAGGAGCAAGTGGATAGTGGAATCTCGTTGGTGGCAAGTTTTAACAGAAAGATGTTCTGAAAGAAGTAATGATATAATATTTTCTCTCCTATCTTCATATCTGTCCTCTGTGCCTCTTCATTTCTCTCTACGCCCCCCCCCCCCTCTATCTCTCTCTCTCCATCTACTCCGTCTGACCCTTTCAGCCCATTTCTCTCCATTGACTCTTATTCAGCTTTCATCCAGGGTATGTGAAAATCGATTGATGTTTCCTTATTTTGACGTGGGCATAACCATAGTTTCAAAAGGCCTTCTGTAGTTCCACGTTGCCATAGCAACAGTGCAAGTAGCTATCTATTCATCCACCTCTCTTCATCGATGTGAATAGATAGAATAATCCTAGGAGACAAATTCAACTCTGAATTACCTCTACCCTTATTTCTTTTCCACTTCAGTGGATTTTCTCCCCGTTTGACATCAAGAAGACGTGAGATTCTGTCCTCTACTTCTCATGCAATGGATTCGTCCTTTCCAATGACACGTAATTACAAGCCATTATCTGCTTGTTACTCGGTAATGATTTCTAGAGGCCTCAAATTAGCCATAACAATTGAAGCTCGGCTTCGATAAAGGAAGGTTTACTTTCAGTCCCGTGCCTGCAAGTATGATGATTATGAAATACAACCTAGGGGGTAGAGCTAGATCTCACGAAGATTATCAACACAACTATGTTGGACTAAAACATGCTATGATCATAATAGTAATGATCTAATAACACAGAAATCGGCTAAAATTAGTGTAATAGCAAATTAGGGAAAAGCGAAAATAGCACACTAAATGTGAGCTACTACCTACCTAAGACCAGTTACTGTATTAAAAAGTTCCTATCCGAATAAAGAACAACAATAATACAAACACTTTCTGTCCGCACCATTATCAATCTGGAGTGCGTTATTATTTTAAAGCAAGTTAAAGCCCAGGCTTTGATACACAGAAAAGGGCACCATCACTGTAACATACCACAGAGAAAAATACCACAGTCCAGTTCGTACAAATACCTCTATTGGTAACAAAGCAGAATATTTCAGAAAGTGATAGCAGCCATAAAGCGTCAGATTTTATGCTGTAGTCTGTACTTGTGAATAACAAAAATACGGCCTAGAGATATAAGTTGTTTTAAAGGTATATTATACACACATATAAATCACGTAGTACTATAGGTATTCAAATGCTTTTTAAAGCGTTGTTTGTTGGAAAGGAAGATTGTTACCGAGCATCACTCTTCATGCAAAACACCAGGACTTAAATAACTGACGTTCTCCAAGTCAATTCAAAGAATGAAAAACATTGCTCAGAACTGTGTCTTCCCCCCAATCTCCTCAAAATATTTGTGTCGACGTTAAAGAAATTGAAGAGGAGATGTCAACATTTAGAATGATGTACTCAGTGGTCAAGATGGCATGTGTCATGAAACCATACTACTCTAGGAGGAGAATGGTGGCGGACCTGGGCACCTGACCCTCAGAGAAGCCTTACAGTGTCTCATTAGAAAGTGATGTAGGGAAGGGAGAGAGACAGAGACAGAGATACGGAGAGAGAGAGAGACAGAGAGATAGAGAGAGACAGAGAAAGGGAGAGAATAAGTGAGTGAAAAAAGCAGGAAGAGTGAGGAAGCTATACAAAAAAAAGTAGATAAGTTATAAAAAAGAAGTAGACAAACTGAAAAAATATGAAGATAGCTATATGGAGAGATAGATAGAGAGAGATAAAGAAAGAGAGAGAGAGAAAGAGAGCCCTTTTTAGTGGTTAGTAAGGCTATAACAAAAGAAATCACTTCCATGTTACGTTATTGTATATTTTCCACTAGTAATAAAAAGGGATATCGCTCTCAAATAACATTTAATCAATAATCAGTATTCCTAATGAACATTACTTTAATCATAAATTGATTTATTCATAGTGTGACCATCTCTTCTGTATTGTACAGGTATTTATTTCCGTTTCCTGGGTAAAATTGAATACCAGGAAAACTTCATTTCCCCTTGCATTGTCATTGTAACCCTCATGAGACAAGTCTTCTTATATACGGGCAGGTTCTAGGACTCCTACCCCCTGGACAACCACCCCCCGGATAACCACCCCTAGGATAACCACCCTCTAGGACAACTACCCCCTAGGACAACTACCCCCTAGGGCAACCACCCTCTAGGACGACTACCCCCCTAGGACAAGTACCCCCCTAGGACAAGTACCCCCCGGATAACTACCCCCCCCCCCAGACAACTACCCCCCTAGGACAACCACCCTCTAGGACAACTACCCCCGGACAACTACCCCCCGGACAACTACCCCCCGGACAACTACCCCCTGGACAACTACCCCCTGGACAACTACCCCCCGGACAACTACCCCCTGGACAACTACCCCCTGGACAACTACCCCCCGGACAACCACCCCCTAGGACAACTACGGGGGGTAGTTGTCCGGGGGGTAGTTGTCCTAGAGGGTGGTTGTCCTAGGGGGTAGTTGTCTGGGGGGTAGTTATCCGGGGGTACTTGTCCTAGGGGGTAGTCGTCCTAGAGGATGGTTGCCCTAGGGGGTAGTTGTCCTAGGGGGTAGTTGTCCTAGAGGGTGGTTATCCTAGGGGTGGTTATCCGGGGGGTGGTTGTCCAGGGGGTAGGTGTCCGGATACGATACGGGCATATTACCGCTGTTTTTGAATGAATCCTCATAACATTCGGGCCTCTTTACTGCTCTCAGATTTCACATCCGCTACGTTTGTGTGTACGAATCTTCAGAAGATATCAATGAAATCTTCCATAGATACAAATCCAAACTAAACCCTTTCTGCTTTGCCTGTCAAATTTGAAATTTAGTGTTACGAAACGCGCCCATATATATACACACAATATGACATCGTAGGGAGGGGCAGGGGCAGGCCCATTAGGAATTGACTGTGTATCCTATACGGGATGTTTGACTGTATTTTTACCACCCCATAATACTGAAGATGCATCAGTCCCCCAGTTACATCGAATGTATCAGGATCATTGATCAACCGTCTACATGAATTTGGAGATACCTAATTATATCATTGCAATAGTTGAATGCCCGCACATCTTCTTCCCGCTCCTATATTTTGCAAGAAGCCATTGGCATGATTGGATTTGTCAACAATGTTTTTATGCATGTGTGCGTAGGGTGTGCTGGGGTGGATTAATATGACATGTTAGATGACATGTTAGAATTCAAAATGTAACTTCATAATATTCAATGATTATATTCTGCTGCCCATTAATGTCATAAAAAAATAATGCCACCTTTTCTGATAAACAACGAAACCTCAAATTCGCACAATAGATATGATAGGTAAGCCCTACATAATATAATTATGTAGGGCAGACGATAGTTTCTAGACAGAGTAGTGTTCTTGGAAACGTGGGGCAAATCTTATGAGGGCATCGTATGCCCCCAAATGAGATGAGGATGGGCCTCTGGCGGCGCCTCCCTTAAAGATCCATGAATACTTTCTTGCAAGTATGTAATTGCTTCCTAAGTATATATGAGGTAAAGCAGTACATGTGTTGGAGGCGCGGGTTAGGGGGAGGGAGGGCTGAGGGGAGGGGCGGGTGGTAGGGTGACTGAATATCGGCAAAGATGCATACTTGTGTACAAATATCGCATAAAGTGTTAAAATAAAGACCAAAAATCCGAGTAATTCACATAGTGTTGTGCATGCAGACCATTAATGCTTTGAAAGAGTTGGGACCGGGGTTACAGTGCTGATACTAGGTTGAACAAGATAGCGTTATGGAAATTACTGCGATGGTGAATTTAAACGTTAATGGCGAGAAGAGAGGGGTGGGGTGGGGTACGTGGTAAGGTGTGATTCAAGGTGAAAATCAATATTGTTATGTAATGGTTAATATTAGTATAGTGTTGTGAGATACCATTGACCAGGCATGTGTTAAGATGAAGAATCATAATTATAACAAACCTACAGCATTTGGAACACACTAAACAGTGTGCATAGAAAAACGCCATTGCGTTAGTAGATGCCAGGAAAACATCACTTACGGGGGTTCAAAATAGCAACAAAAAAAATCGGCTCGCCGCTTGGCGGCTTGTGGATCGTCGTTGGGTCACCCCCCCCCCCCCCCTTGGAAAAAGTTAGATCCGTCCCTGCTAAAACAAAATAAATGCAAATATGGGACTGGCTACTATGATAAACCTAGTTATATTTCATAGTTTCAAAGTTACTCAAAATAATTCATGGCAATTTTCAGAGTAAAACCTTGTTTATTTCTAGCTTATGCCAGGGAAGGGTTTATTCCATGTTAAGCATAGCTTAAGAAAAGGCTTTTGGGACATTTTCAGAACTAAATCTTGTCTTTAATACAGCTTTATTCCTTGAAGAAAGGAAGGCGACCAACAAGCTCTATCCATAGGTTCTTGCAGAAGTTCTGTGTGTGGAATAAACAACGGTCTTAAAAGCTGGTCAAGAAAGTACAGGGCTTAAAACCAGCAGCTAGACAAATGAGTGACCAGACAATGGACACCAGATCCTTCTCTTTGGCTACTCCCTAATGGCTTCTTTTGTTTGCCCATCAATGGCCAGCACTCAGATTTCAATTGTAGGGTCACTTTGGAGATGTGAATGTATTGAGAGCCCTTTGAGAGGGGTGTATTAATTCGGTCTGGTCTTCGGAGAGTTGAGTGTCCTGGGCAAGCACAAGAGAGTTTATAGCTGGGACAAAGTGGTTTGGGAGGGGCTTCTATCATTCTCTTAGTTTTTAATCCATTCCAAAGAAGAATTCTTTTATTGAGGGGAAGTAGTGTCAAAGTGGGGGTGGAATTATGCTTGTTTGTGGGGGAGTGGTGGATGCGGCGGTAATGACTGGAGAGTTTGATCAGCCTGTTTGAGGCAAGCCGTGTGGTCTACATAAGTATGTAAAAAAAATATCAACTGAAATACATTGTCTGTCTTTCTTTTTTTCTTTTCTTTAATTATCGACAAATCGAATTTGTCGTTTCATATACCTCTGTCTTTGGCACATACTGACAGTGGGATAAATCTAGGTCTATGTGAACAGGTTATTCAAAGTAAATGTAATTTACCAATCAATACTTATATATATATATATATATATCGTGATTGATGGAATCTATACTACTCCACAGCTTCAGGAATAATGAAAAATATAAAAGGAAAATGTTACACTGTTATTATCTTGTATAATTGACAGTGAGTATCATATCAAATTGTAAAAGTGTAAAAAAAAAGGGGGGGTGGGTAACCATTTAAAGGTACAATTAAATGTTCTTATACTGTAAGGAGAAAGTGGTTGACTTTTAATTAGATCTATCTCAAGCTTCTTGAAAAAGGAGGATTTTTTTTTTTGCAAAAGGATTTGATCATATTGTGTGCTAGATAAGAAATGTGTTTTTTTTTATTACCTAAAAACGCTTCGTAAACGTGCAAACGGGAAACATAATCATAAATATCATGTCTCCAATAACTGTTGTTTTTTCTCATTCGGTATTTGGTTTTCCTGATGTTTCTCAGCGATGGGATGAAATTCATCCCATCGCTGAGAAACATCTTCATCTTGGCCCAAAGTGTTCGAAGAGTACCTTTAATACAATGTTTTATAAGTTCTAGTGCTGTTTCAGAGGAGCATGCATGGACAGCGTCTGACGCCCAATCTTCCACGCATTCCCGTTCCCTGAAGACACTAACTTTGTCAAAACACGTACAGCTAAGTGGAACAAATTTCGGTCCTAGGCTACATGCTTCGCGCCGCCATGGGCCCATAAACATCACATCCCCTAACGGTTTGTGCACAGTCTCAATGGTTTAGAGAATAAACAATAACCAGCTCCTAAAAGACACAAACCTCGGAAGAATTGAGTTTATGGATCCAAAAGAGGGTTTGGGGCTTGGAAAATGAAGGGAAAAGGAAAGGGGAGAGTGCGCTGAGAATCAATGTCTTATGAACTTACGAGGGAAAGATATATGGTTGAAAAAAAAATTGGAAATGATTTTTAGGAAAGAATATAAATATAAGTATATAAATGGAAAATAAGCTAGGAAGGGCAAGACAATCAGAGAGATAATCGGCCAGCCAGACATACAGATATACCAATAAACACTTTTAATTTTTGGACACGTTCAAATGTTCAGTAATAACGTTTTGAAATTACATTTTTCTATAGTTTTAGACATGATTTCAAGTTTCCTCAAAATGTTTATTCTAAATACAGCAGCTCAATGAAACATAAATTATGTTTTTGATGTCAAAGTCATCACCATGCACGACTGGCTGGTTCTAATCAACCTAGTCCTATGGTCTTTGTAATCATTATCATCCCCGGTATATCAACCCCCATCCGCTATTATCTATCTATTTCGATCCTTATTTCCTTCTTGGAAAATTTTATTTTCTTATATTTCTAAATTCTGTTCCTTATAATCGTCTGATAAATCTTACAGTTATTGCCTTTTTCTTGACGTTTCTTGATTGTTAGACACGATTCAACGGACGCATGTTCGTGTCTCCATCAACAAAACTCTCTTTACTCAAATCGAGCAATATTCTTGAACACCATTTTCTCCATTATGCCCGTAACTTGCGAATATCGATATGAATCACGAAATAAGTTATTTGAGTTGCTATGGCAACCAGGTAAGACGGAAACAACTTGATTATTTACGCTCAGTTCACAATAGTCTGTATCCAGGGCATGCATGCCATTTTTTTGTTTATTCCAGAATTTTCAGTTTTTTTACTTTTCTTCTGAAAATCAGTGTTTTTTAAAATGATTGCTGTAAATAACTTTTATTACACTTTTTCACAGTAATCTCTTTTCACCGCATTATCTGCATCTCAGCGGTGGCTTGGGTTCTTTCTACTTTCCTCAAGGGAGCGAGAAGCAGAAATAGCAATAAAGCGAGAAAAAGAAGAAGAAGAAGAAAAGAGAGAGAGAGAGAGAGAAAGCGGGGGATCTTCAGTGGAATATATATATGTATATATAGAAAGAGACGATCCATTGCACTTAATATCACGATGCCTATATAGATAAGATCTCACTGGCTACACAGTTGATGTCCCTAATGCAGTTGACCTTTTCTAAAAGCCTATACCGCTTAAAATATAGAATGATGTATCTATTTCACGACAATTCCTCCTACCGCTTGCATCAGAACCCTTGATATTTTCTTGGCGACCCACTCTCCATATTTCTAGCTTTATGATTGATTCTCCATCTTTCTTTACCTATAACCATGGGCCCACTAGTAGGTCCATGCTATAATCAAAAAAGTAGATTGGTATACCCATCTGATTAATTTAATGTAGACCTATATCCTACTTTTATCTTCATTGCATACTCTATTTATTCATTTCTGTGCGTTTTTTTAAAGCGTAATTCATCATTTATTCTGGTGAGAGCAGAGAGAGAGAGAGAGAAATACATGTATATTCATTTTTTGTGTATATAAACATATAAAGTATCTAGAACTAACTCATTGAATACCATCACGTACAGGAAAAGATGCTATAATGTAGCATTTTGTCACTGATATATAACACATTCGCCTGGCATGGTTACTTTGCATAACCCCTGATTGAGAAACGACGTCATAGACACCTTCTTCGAACCTATCTATCAGATGCATGCATTTTTGCACGTACATTTATTTGTAGGTTTATTTTGTGGAAATAGTTGACCTACGTTTCATTACGTGCCATTACTTCTTAATTTATTGTTATCTTTCGTATTCGGTCTTTATCAAATGTAAATCAGATTTAAGTCTTACATCGGAAAGACAAAATCATTTTATCTTTGTACGACCGAGATGGGAGAAATAGAGCGGAGGGATAGAAATATGGTGTATATGATTTACTAAGTATTTAGCAATTAAATTCATATTTGTAATCTATTATAAAGAAAAAAATGTACTTTAACGAGTAAGTATATGTGCTCAGGATGTTGATACAGAGACAAATTGATCAAATCATATCTAAAATAAGAGAGGGAGAGAGAGAGAGAGAGAGAGGGGGGGGGGGGGGGGGGGGGGTACAGTGTGTGACAGAAATACAGATAGACATATAAATGTTTTCATCAAGTTGCCGAATAAAATGCATTCATATCTTGTCAAGATATAAGAATGTTAACTTTGAATGGAGGTTCGCCCTGACGCTAAAAGCCTTCTATACATACCTCTTTCTTTACCCATTATAACCTATTTAAAGAGAAAAATAGAAATGCATCAACGTTACAACTAAAGTTTATTACACTAAAAGGGATTCGATAACTTTGTGGAGGCTTGATTTAATAAATTGTTGAATTTTGATATCTGTCTTGTATAATGATGTTCAGAAGGATAAATGAATAGCCAGGCGTAGAAAGGTTTTTCAAATATATAATGCTGTAATTTAAGATATCTATGACTGAATTCTCCCATTTACGAAAGCGTATGGCCATACGCTTTAGTCTAACACTGAGTCTATGGGAGAAAATGAGTCTGGCATTTCCGGTCACTTGCATGTTTGTGAAGCACATGCTGATTTTGAAGTGCTTTTTCCCCCTGGGCTTCATTTTTACACCATATTACATAGACGGATAGCATGTAAGGCCATGCAGCTCTAATTTTATCAATCCTCTACAAAGACAGTTACAAAATCACTTTAAGGACGTATGTGTAAATGTCTTATTTCTTTACTCAGTATCTGTTTCGCCGTTCAATGAAGCAGCTTCAAAACAGAAGCAAGTAAACAGATATATATACATTCTTAAATACCTTGTCATTAGAACGTAATATATAGAGCTTAGCCTGATCAAAGTGGGATCATCCATTTACCCTTGGGACATATATCAGATAAAGAAAAGCGGATTAAGAAGATATCCGTGAAATCTACAAGCACGTACACACAATAATGCACCCACTGGATATGTATTTTTAGGATACTATTCAAACATTGTCGGAAGATATAAGGTGATTAATTGAATCATGATCGGTGATGTTCAAACACGTAAAAGCCAGGGTCGGTCAGAGGTCAAAGTAATACATGCTATGATTGTGGCTGAGATAAGCGGGAAGCACATACTCAAATGAGCAAAGAAAATGCATGCAAAGTTTCTTATATTTAGATCTTTTGTTAATAAAATATTCTAATTTATCGCAGTGTACCGTTTTTTCAGTTGTTTTAAGCCATGGTCAGTTCCGCTAACACCACGTTCTATGGAATCACATGATAGTATACTATACTGAAAAGTGAATCGCGGGGGGGGGGGGGGGGGGGGGGCAACAGCAGTATTCTCCGTGGTGCACAAATTGTATTCCTTTCATTTTATATTTACCCCGATCTTTACCTCTTGAATATACATGTCAGTATAATCGACGAGCGTTTGAGAAGCACCTATGCTAGTCCACAATGCTCCATGTCGTGTTCAAACTTGCAGTTCATCGACATGCAAATGAATGTTAGACAATTACATAACATTCTCATGGCTTTTCAGGAGCTGTCCAAGCTCTTTAGACAACAACACAAATCATTTTACAGTCCACCCCGTCTCCTATAATCAACTCCTTGCTATAATTACTCAAGCTGATTAATTCGTCCTAGCTCTCTGTCTAAGACATCGTCGCCTGGGACGTAATCTACCCGAATGATGGCCCAATTAATTTGATAAAAGGGACTAATGTGATCAGACACGATCATAGTGTTACTGCTCCTCTGGCTTACTAATGGGCATTCGTTATTTTGTTGATTAATTGTTCACACATGTCAGCACATCCTTTATGTTTTAACATATACAATATGCACCACAGTTGTTGAAATACATGTATAATTCTGTAAGAGAAACTGATTCGGGGCTGGGGGGGGGGGGGGGGGGGTGGTGCGCGACCAACTTATACTTATGCAAGTATGTTCTGCTTTTGTCCCCTCTCTTGCATGTATATGAAGTTGGGCGGCGAGGTCGTGTATTCTCTATTTCGAAATCGTGGATACGCCACTGTCTGTGGTAAAAATATTTTGATTATATATGTTATAAGTTGATAAGAGATATTGAACTCTCTCTCTCTCTCTCTCTCTCTCTCTCTTTCAAGATGCTATGAATTTTATTGTTTGAATAAATATTTGAATAGATGTTTATGTTTTGCTTTTGATTGTATAGGCCTATATACTGCCTCGAGAAATGATTTCTTATAGCCCCAAATAATTATGTATAACAGTAACCCTGTGAAAGAATGAGACATACATTCTGGGAGTTCTAGATGACAAATAACAAGAAACACAATGTTTATCCTTTTTCAAAATTATATACATATTGCTTTTAGTCGTCATCCACACAACTGTATAAGGAACATAATGGTTTACAAAAGGTTTGTCTGTTTTGTTTGTCTGTTTTGTTTGTCTCCCTACGCACGGCAGCCGAGACGACTTTTATCATTACTAAAACAACATGGCGATTATTTTTTAAAGATAGATGAGGGCAAAACAAATCAACATCGTTCCACCGCGGTCAAACCTGAGTTTGCTTGTTGCTAGATAGGCCTACACAAACAATCTCAACGGACTAATTGATGGCAAATAAACTATCCATTTAGGTTCGGGGTCGGTTAAAGGTGAAATACGTCATTCTTCATGCATTCCATATGTACACATAATAATAATGCATATCGTCTTGGGTAGTCAGTCGGTGGGTACTATAATGTAAACCACACGAAACAATGGGATGCGAACCCTTTTCCTTTTATTGGTATATCGTCGTGCACATTGCAGATGAATTAAATGCGCACTTTTTGAGACAAAGGAATTGATTGATTTTTTATTTCAACTCCATAAGCACAAAGTCGCATTTCTTCCACATCGGCTGAACTTTGTTTTAGTACAGTACTATACCTCCCGCAGATTTAGAAACAAAAGCCGAATCTCCTAACCACGTGACTTTCAGGTTTCTGTAAGTATCATTTCTTAATCACATTTCCTTAATGTCTTTACTAATTTTGTTTTCAATTACTAATAAATACGTGGCAAATATTCCTCAGTAGTTCAGGTTAATACTTGAGAAGCATACTCCAAAGTTTCATAAACTTATGTCATTTTATGTGAAAAAAAATTATATATAATTAGTAAATTACAATTTTTTCAAATAATATTTTCAAATATGGTAAAATGTCATGTCATTCCAAATTCTTCAATAAAATGGTATTTGATGTGCAATTGAAAAATTAATAACACACGTCTATAACATAACCCGTCTGACTGGACATTGGGTTTCCCAGATGAATTTCCTACTTGTTACTGATTCAAATAATATTAATAATAATTTTAAAAAAAATAGAAGAAAAAAAACTAAAATAGAAACTTTAAATATGGCTGAACCGAAAATGTCAGTCCACATTACGTTAACTTATGCAAACATCTAAATCTTCATCGTATTTTCCCCTTCATGTTTTTATTCGAACTTTTTCCTGGATAATTATACAGTGAGACCCGAGTGCCCGGGCCCGAGTGGGTAATACTAATAATCTACCCATCCACCAAAATTCATGGGTTTCGTCTTCGTAAGATGAGTCAATCCAGATACAAAGAGAACCTGAAAGAATCCTGAAAATAATTCTGGTAAAATGTGATGATTGATTGAGTCATTTTCTCCCAGCATCGCGTCATCCCGGGAGCTGATACGCTCCTGTAATCTGTAAAAGATCGCGTGAAGATGTGACGGAGATGGGGCATTATTAAGATAAATACGAAGAGACTGTTTCTGACGTACTGCAACATTAGATTTACAGAAGACGTCTTAATTCATCAAATATGATAACTGAATATACCTAAGACAAATGTGTTTTGTTTTTCCGTGGGCAGAATATGACTCAGATCGAAACGAGGCGAGGGGAATATGAGACGGAGATTATGATTGTTACTTATCGATAATTTGGGAGAAAGGGGGCTTTGATTACATAAGATATTTAACCATTCCACTATCACAGCTCAATGAAAGTATAAATCAACAATGGAATATTGGCCCAGGGAATGCTTATTTTTTCGCGTTCACACTACAGTGGAATATGGCTGTCGCCATTCCGTGTCTAAGTTTCTTCGTAGTTGGTCCTTGTTCTGATAAAATTTATTTACTTAGCATACTTATAAAGACCTAGATGTTTAAGATCTTGGATGGTATATTGCATGGATATAATCTTAGTATACTCTTTCCCGGCGTCGAAATTAAACACACGTAGCCAAATTTAGGCCAAGGTATAAACAACTACTACTGTAGACGAAGTGTACAAAATACCCAATACATAAACAAAATGCTATTAGGCGCACTTTTTCATGTTTGTGACGCTAGACACTGCCTTATTGTCATGCCAAAGGCATTCTAATAAAGCTGCACAAATACAAATGCCACATTAATCTATTTGCTCCATATCATTTGCAATTTGTTTACAAAGTGGGACATTATAGTGCGTGTTGAGGCTAAGGAGCTATCCCGATTGAATCTACGTATCAAACAAGATCGATGTTTCCGATATGTCCATGTGAACGGTCCCCGTGTGTTATTCCACCTGAGGCGAGAGTAGATGGGTTAATCGGGTGAAATGACGATGGGGCATTAAGAGAGAAAGTACAATACTTCAGTGAGATTGATGACAACGAAGTGTGGAGAGGTAACCAGCATCATCCCCACTGCCTCCCCCGTCGAAAAATATCACCCCACTTTCCGTGGTGTACAAGACATCAGGCAATCGCTTTTCATTCATGTGCAACACTGCACAACCATAATGGGTGTGTACATATCACGTGTAGACTTCTAATGTCTGGCTGTGGGAACGCCCTTTATAAATTTGCCAAGTGAGTTTGGTGAGTGATGGATGGAAAGGAAAGGATGTACAGACATGACTGGAATGGGACGGAACAAGGAGTTACAAAATGGTCACCCGAAAATGGGCGCGAAACCGATTTCTCGCGCTCGAGTGAGTCATTCATTGCTGCCATCATCTTGAGATGGGAAACGAAAGATGGTATCCAAAGAGATTGAAGATTCAGGTCGCATCTTCTTTGGGGATGTCTTGGTAGCAGGTGCATTCCCTGGTCTTCCTAATAGACATAGATACGATAAATAGTCTAACTTCTAGGCTTTTTGATATACCCCTTTTGGGGGTTTAGTTGCTGCATACTTCTAATCTCAAGCGATTTACATACCTCATGTTACTTATCCGACGTCACCCCAATCATGATAATTATGTGAGAACATCTTACCGATTTATTGGAAGATAGAAGGATTCAAGGAAAATTATTTTTAAAATAAGTATTGGAGCTTGCATATGGTCTGGAAATAAGATAATGATCATGCATGAAGTTTGACCTGACTACTCGTCAATCAGTCATGAGTGGCAGGTCACCGCGACTTGAAGATCCCGCTTACCCCCCCCCCCCCCCTCCCCCGACAAACGTACACGTTTGCAAGATAATTTCTTGTATGTTGTGTTTGGTATTAGAGGCAGAGATAGAGAGGGAGAGACATACCAATGACGTTTCTTAACAGTAGTATTTCTCCATAGTCATGACAAGGGAAATAATCTTTGAAACCAAGATACTAAATCACTTTAACTTTTCATCTGAGCATATTATCATATACGGAAAGAACGTATGTCATATTATTGAATAAGGAGAGAGAGAGAAAAAGAGAGAGAGAGAGAGAGAGAGAGAGAGATGAGAGAGTGATATGCAGAATGACAGACGAAAACACAGAAATATTGACAGCTTAAGACTAACTTCATTAAAGAGGAGCGGGATGGTGAGGGGAGGGGGGGGGGGGGGGGGGTCTTATAAGCTGAGACATACCATCACACCATTCCATATTGACCTGTTCATGCATGCAGCCCAGAAGAAGAGGTCTAGCATAAAACAGATTCAGTGGGTAGAGACGCTAGAATGTTCACATCTAATGAAGACATGAAACATTCAAAATCTGTCAATTGGCAATGTAAAAACGTGTTGGGTAAAAGAAATCTCCCCACTATGCTTATGATTCATGGAATTTTAGTAGACGTATATGTAGTGGAAGAAGAATTGCAAATTTGCTGTTATAGAATTCATGAATTCGATATTAACACCGATTTGACGACCGTGCAAGGGTTTTGACACACCTTCAAGGCAAACATCGGGGAATCACTGCCAAACTGTTTGCTAATTTCATTCATCAAGTCGCAGTACCATTACACCATACCAGTGGGAGGAAACGCTGAAGGTACCGACGATAATTATTCAAGTCCCTTGTGGTGACCGAGATGACCGTGGATGCAAATTGCCGCTTTGAAACACTTCACAAGTTGCCGTTCTGAGGATTCCACCAACCCATTATCACCATGAGCTCACGGTGCTCACCTGTAATGAAATAAAAAGAAACGATATCCTAATCATTCAAATCAAATGCAAATAACAGCCGTCCAATTCGACACAGAAAATTCAAACCAACTATGACTAACGGGCTCTTCACTTTCTTCATCTAATATTAAACGTCAAAAGGTAAACTATGGGAAATTTCGGGTGAGTCATTTTCTTGTAAGAAGCCGCGAGGGTGGGGTGTCAATAACCTGATATAAATTCCTATGGTGTCGTGACTGTCGTCTGCTTCTGCTTGGCTCTATGCTTTCCCGCGTGCACAGGTGCAAGGCTAGAGATCGATCGACGCTCAGTAGTATAATACCGATACTGGTTTAAGTAATGAGATACAACTTTGTGACCTTTTGAGTTTTACTCATACTTAATAAGGTCGTTTCGTCTACTTTATTGTATTGTTCAAATCTACTTATGATAACAATACACATAAATGACATTATTCATATTCGTTTGGTTGTGACTATGCTCACCGTTACTCACCGTCCCGCCGCGGCAAGACATTAATCTACATTTGCCACTCTCTACCCAGGTGTAGTAAATGGGTACCCGGTAGGAATTTATTCCTTGAATGCTGTGAGCACCGAATTCGGTAGCCTAGCTACAGCCGGGGTAATAATACTTCGGCGCTTAGAAACATTTGTATTAAGCGCATTATACATGTTATGTATTATTATTATTATTACTAAATCACCATGCTCCTTTTACTGTTTGCTTGTACACAAATTTCTTTCTATTTTAAGCGGTATTGATATCTAATTCCATCCTATCATCAAAATAAGAAAATATTATTACTATACTGCTTGAGATTATAAGGTTACACATGCAAACCAATACTCGAAAAGTTGCCCACATATCCCGATCACAACCCTTCATCTCACCATCCCCGTCCACCTGAGTTTAGTGGTAGATTCGTCACTTCTTATGTTATTGAAACATATGATGACACAGCGGTCCCTTGCAGTTGGCGTGACATTAATGGGAGTCCGCTTTTTTTTGTACTCCATATTGTCCCAGGCGTATATTGCCGCTGTACCTTGTCAAAACACCAATAAACGCATTTCTCACTTCTTAGTTTCTAAGTGGTGACTGATCATGAGGAAGTAAAAATAACTTTAATAAAAACACAGTACTATAATTGCAGTTAAATGTTTTAAGTTCTTCTTTTCACACTTTCAATGTTAATTTAGTTTTATTTTTAAGCATTCCCTACCTGTTAAGTGTGATATATTCGGTTAATAAGTAAACATTGAGATTTGTGGTTATATGGTTTGACCTCAAGGTCTTCTACTAGCAATTTAAAGGTCATGGGTTCAAGCCTTGGCAAAGAACCTATGATCTAGGGCATGACAATTTAGCTACAACGCCTCTCTCTACCCAGGGGTAGAAATTGGCTCCCATGCAGTAAGATGCGAACGTCATTGATTTTAATTAGCATCTGCTCCCCTGGAAAATGACAGAAATGCTCTAAAGGTATAGTGAAGACTGAAGAGTGTGCAGAGGTGTAAGCTTACCCATTGACCTCAGCTTCTTTGATGAGTAATCGGAAAAGTGCCATAAAAAGTTATTCCACAAACGATTATTATATCCTCTTTCTTCGTGGACCACCGCTCCCCTTCATCATACTCTTCAATGATGGGATCGGTCTGGTGGCCCTTGATGGTAGTGATAGTCATAGTGATGATGATGATGATGATGATGATGATGATGATGAAGATGACTTCTTGAGGAGATAACACATCGTTAGCAGGTCACTGGATAGGGTTCATTAATACTACACGACCAATGAAACGATGGATAGGAAACACCATCGTAATATTTCCCCAAATTTGATTATTGAAATTGTATAGCGATAGGCTATTCTTTGTAATACAAGGCTGTATCTAGTCATGGGGGGGGGGGGGGGGGTGTCGTGAAATATAATGAAAACCTCAAATATTACTATCAATCAATATCGACAATTTGAACAGACCTAGATGTTACCACATTATAACCATCCAAAGAATTCTTGAAAATTGTCAGGTTCATTTAAGAAGTAAAGGAAAGATGAAGAAATAAGACGCGATTCTATTTCAGGGGTTGGGGAACATTGATTTGGTGAAAAACGGGGAACAATAACTTGAATTGTCCCACCCCCCCCCCCCCCCCAAAAAAAAAAAAAGAAAGAAAGAAAGGAAAGGAACGATACCCATTAACCAATGATGGTGTGCAATCTTTCTCATCAATGCCATCTAAACATTGTTGACAGATGAAAACAGGCTGGCGATGCATGTGATATGACTACTTATTTGCAGACGATAATCAAGTCATAGCTTAGACCTGTGAACACTATCTGGATCCGTTTAATTCACACGTCACTATCCACTACATTTCCAGGCATGAAAGTCGTATAGCGGAGCCAGTGGTAATAGAGAAAAGTATGCTGTTTCACTTTTAATAAGTTGAGGTCTACCACAAGCAATAATATTTACGTTTTGTCTACATATTTGTGATATACCATTTGATCAAAGATATCGAGAAAAATCTACCAATTTCTTTCCCCATCATATTCACCCCTTCATTTTAGGAATTTAATACAATCGCCATGAGTGTTGCCGAAGGTCATTCAAGGTTCAAGTATTCATATTCAGCGGAAACTACTCGAATGAAACTTGTCAAATATGATATCATATCGTCCATTACTGATCAAGATTCACTTAGTAATCCTCTGTTTCTTAACAAATTCTTTCATCTATCATATATCTCTCACTATTTCAAGTTCAGTCATCTACTAGCCCAATTAACATTTTTAGTATCCAAAAGAAAGTGGCAATGTCTTCCTTCATCCCCATCCGTCCCTGTCTCACCCCTCTTGTAATATCTCCCTAAAACGTTCACCGAAAGTAGACATTTTTATGGGGTCACATAAACAGCGATATGGAAGCCATCAAACAGCTCCTAAAAGCTGACCTTTCAGTTGAAATTGGCCGTCAATATGACAATCAGGAATTTGTCCAGGTCATCGGGGGCATGTCAAAGTGCCCTCTTCGTCTCGACATTGAACCCGAAGGGATGAAAAATAGATCACAGGGTGGGGCGATCGAAAGATGGTTGGATGTGGGGGTGAGGGCAATACCAGAACGCCACTTTAGTTTATTTTTTCTGTCAAATAAGACAAGGAAGGAATCTATTATCAGAGAGAGGAATACATTTAGCTGTTCGTACGATTTGGAAAACGTCCAGAATGGAGGGGCATGTTAGCAAATTCGGAATGAGGGGGCGTAGCGTTGGTCCAGTTATGGACGGGGCATTGTCTGTCATTTGGAAAGAGGATGGGAACATGGGTCTTACTAGGTTCATGAGATTCGAGGGAGCAAAGTGACGGAGGTGTGGGAGGTTGACATAATTATAACCATCTTTTCTTATTAATTTTACTTCCCTTCCTTTCTCTCTTTTTTTTTCTCCCATCCCCCTTCATTTTCTTTGGCCATCTGATTTGGTACAAGTACCCCCTTGTCCACAGGTGGGTACACCATTGTATGTACCTTGTTTCTGGGACAGAACTTTCAAGGCAAATAAATTCTGTCTCGCTTTCTGACGCCCCACCCATGCCCAACAATACCCACCCTCCCACACATAAACACACATGTGGGCCACATATAAGTAATAACTGCTTACCCCTTGTAAAAACCATGAAGCTACATATAGCTTCATGTAAAAACTATAAGGAATGGGAAAGCGGTTACCTATAATATGGTGGGAAGGTGTGAGTTGAAATTGAGCCATTCACCGGAAGAAGGGGCTTTTGACTTGTGGTAATTAGCTTCATCAGAGTTGTTTTAGTGTTTACAAGATTTTTGTGTGGATATTTTCGATAAGATGTTGTCTAATAAACACTGCCCAGTAACTTTAACATTGAATGTAAAGAGCTTTCCTCATCCCCAATCGAACATGTCTGGTGTTAATTCTGTTTCTTCCAATTGTAGTGAGCATCAAGTTGCTTCTAGGATTGTATGGGACAATTCCAACGGGTCAGATCTTAGTGGTGCTCTAGAAAGTTTTGATTTAGTTGAGTTACAGAATCTCTTAGATTCACTAAAGGGTAATGAAGTCTCCCAATCTGACATTGATAAGGTTGCAACATCTGTACAAGAGGTGTATGTTGATGCTGCCACTAAAGCTAATATGTTTTCCCAAACCGTCGTTACTAGCACGCAGGTGAATAAGAATTTTTGTAAGAGTGGTGGACCATGGTTTGATTCTGAATGTAAATTGTCTAGAAAAGAATATTTTAAGGCCAAAGATAAATTTCGAACTAGCAGGCATGAGGTCCATAGGACTGAAATGGTTGTGAAAGGGAGATTATATAGACGGTTTGTTCGTGGGAAGAGAAACAATTATTATAAGTCTTTGCATAAAAAACTCCGTGCTTTAAAATCCACAAGTCCTAAAGATTATTGGAAGTTTTTGAATGTGAAAAGTAAGGCAAAGAGCTCATCTGTTAAAGTCTCCTTAGATGATTTTCTTAAACATTTTCAGGATCTGGCTAAAGTGCATTCAGGTGATTCAAATGGTGGTAATCCTCATGTGGGTAACTTATTAGATTTGAATAATGATGATTTAAATATGGAAATCTCAGAGGATGAGGTTGTCAAGCAGATGAAGAAGTTGAAAAACAATAAAGCCCCAGGTATTGATTTGATTTTGAATGAGTTATTAAAGTCAAGTTCTGCCCCTTTATTGGTAACAACTGTTAAGCTTTTTAACCTTGTTCTTGATACAGGAATAATCCCTTCAGATTGGTCGATAGGTGTGATTAAACCTTTATATAAAGGGAGGGGTTCTCCGGAATCTCCTGATAATTATCGGGGCATTACATTATTAAAGTTTGAAAACTTTTTACAGCCATTTTAAATGAACGTGTAGTTAAATTTATTGAGGGTAATAACCTATTGGGTGAAGAACAGGCAGGATTTAGGTCAGGTTACTCTACTATGGATCACAATTTTACATTGCGTTCAATTTTAGAATGGTACTTAAGAGTTAAGAATAACAGGGTATATTGTGCCTTTATTGACTACAACAAGGCATTTGGTTGATCGATCATCGCTCTGGTGCACATTATTGGCTTATCGTGTATCAGGGAAAATTCTGTTTGTAATCATTAACCTATACAATTCGGCTAAGTCCTGTGTTTTTCATAATGGCCGGAAATCATGTTATTTTCGAAGCAATATCGGCGTGAGGGAAGGGGAAAACCTTTCTCCTATTCTTTTTGCTTTGTATTTGAATGATTTTAAAGATTTCCTGCAGAATAGTTATAAAGGTTTGGATAGTCTCTCTTCTGAGGTTGGTCATTATTTTAATCAAAATGGAATGGATTGTTATATTGATTTAGTTGCTCTTTTGTATGCTGATGATATGATTGTGTTAGGCGAGAGCCCTTAAGAGCTCCAAAAGCTCTTAACTCTTTGTTTGATTATTGTCGTTTATGGCGCCTAACAGTTAATACTTCTAAAGACGAAAGTTGTAATTTTTCACGTGGTAAGGTTAGGAAAGTCCCAAAGTTTGTTTTTGGTAGTGATGAGTTATGTTACGATTATACCTATCTGGGGATAACTTTTGATTACAATAATGTATTTAAAAGGGCTCTTGATAAACAGGTTTGTCAAGCGTCAAGGGCTTTCTATGCTACGAAGGTGAAATTAGAGTCCTTATGTCTCCCACTTGATTTACAACTTCAATTATTTGATCAACTGATATTGCCTATATTATTATATGGATGTGAGATATGGGGATTTAAGAAAATAACCCAGATTGAAACCTTTTAGTTGAAATATTGTAAAGGTCTCCTTGGTGTTCATAGGGGGACCCCTAATTGCATGGTTTATGGTGAATTGGGAAAATATAATGTTAATGCTAATGTCTTGGTATAGGTTAGTTCATGGGAAACAGGGTAAATTGGCTAGTATTATGTATTCTTTTTATTTTTCACTGCATCAAAGTGGTATTCACACTATGCCATGGCTTGGAAAGATTAAAGGTCTTTTTGATAGATTAGGGTTTCCGTATATGTGGGATAGTCAAGCACGAGATATGGAATTTTCTGTATTTAAAAATATCGTGTCACAGAGATTAGGTGATATCTGCCAACAAGACTGGCAGAATGATGTAAATACAAATTCGCACTGTACCGTCTATCGAATATTTTGTCGATTTATATGTTTCAATAATAAGCTTCCAATAGTAACTGGGAGGTATGCAAATGTACCTAGAGGGGATCGACTGTGTGAGTATTGCTCTCTGAACCAAATCGGGGATGAATTTCATTATCTTTTCCAGTGCCCAGTTTTTGATAATTACCTTAAGCAAGCATTAAAGAAGTTCTTCTTGAAAAGACCAAATGTATATAAAATGGATTTGCTGTTTAACCATTCCACAAGACCAGTGATTTTGAGACTGGTGAAGTTTTTAAATAAAATTATTGATTTTTTGATAAATAGTATAAGCTAGGTACTTATGCGGTGGTGTTCTTAAATATTTTTGGACACATGTAGATAAATGTTTATAGTGATTTCTACTGACTATAAATGTCATGAGAATTAACCAACCTTTTATAAGCAGACACAGTGCCTGATGTAAAATTTGATCTGTTTAGCAAGGTAGTATGTTCAGCTCCATCTCCGTATATAATAACCATTTCATGTTTTATAACTTCATATACTGTATATTGTTATTCTTATCTTAGTTTGTTAGGCATATACATTTTTTCTTTATATGTATCTCTTGCCAGCTTACACCAAAAGTGTAACCTTTATTGTTCTTTTGCACTCGCATACCCCAGGAGGGTGATTGAGTTAATAAACTAAACTAAACCGGTCAATCTGCTTTGCCCCAGTGACCAACTTGTTGGATTAAGTGGCGTAGCATGCATAATAGCCATATCCATCATCAAATTCTAGAAAATTACTTGTTAATGACTCAATTAAAATCAGACGTCGATACAATCTGTTCCGTGAGAAATATCATGCGGTTATGTATTTTCATTCGCGGGTACAACTGTTTAAGTGCTGTAATGGGTATTCATATTGCTATAAAGATTGATGTGTATAGCAAGTGGATTGTAATGGACAGCTGGTCATGAAGCACTGTGTTCAGATATATAGAATAGAGGAACGAAGACAGAAAGAGGGAAAAAAAATTTGCCTCGTGGTCACGAAACCGGTCAGGGGAGCGTTTCATCAAGTGTTTTGTCAGTGATTTTTACTAACAACTGTTATAAGCTACTGAAATCCTTGCATATGATTGGCTGACAGCAAATTGTCACTCAAAATCACTGACAAAAAGCTTGATGAAACGCTCCCCTGGGCTCCACATCTTTATCTTCGATTCAGATAACTCTTCATAAGCAGGCAATAGTTCAGGTTCCATGAAAACCGTAAACTATTCTTGTCATCGTTCATCCAACACATACAAAGCTAGCAGATAGTGCTATCGAACGGTCAGTCGAAATTGGGTCAAATCTTTATTTCAGATAAAACCAATTCTGAGATTATGATCAAATATAGTATCATCAATCTCATAAGATGGATTTTACATCTACGCCGCATCAGAGATTATTTTTCACCTGGGATGGATATCTATATCCTCAATCTTTTATCGAGAAAAAACCCCAAAGCGAATGGAACAAAAACTCAGTCAATACGCCATCTTGTTTTTCTTCAATCCTCAAAGGCAAATTCTGATTTGCCTTGCATTCTTTTCCTTGTTTCGTGACATAGGCTAGGTCTTGATTGTAAAAGTCAATGAAATAAATGTAAAAAAATTGCCTACCCTTAATGAGTGGTGGTATTTTACTTTGCCAAGCAATAACTTTTCAACTCGGGGGTGTGGTTTTAATTTCTCTCCTCCCTCTATAGTCAGTTAGTGACGACTCTGGCATCAGAAATTTTCATACACAAGTTCAGCGAGATATCTAAAAGATAAAATTAGAATAAATCTCGAACTCACATTCTCTGCAACAATCAGATGAAAAAAATATGGTTATGCACTTTTAATGACTGGAAAGGTCCCCTTCAAACTCCTTGCCAAAGTGCAAATGATTACTAGTAATATAAACATGAGAAAGTTGTAATTATATAACGTAGAACATGTATAAACAAATATTAAAGCCGATATTCATGCCAATTGATGTACATGGCCAAGGTTTATGAATACCATTCTCTCGGTGCCTTATTCAAGGTCAAAATCAAGTACTTGGGCTGCCCCCCCCCCCAAAAAAAGCATATTTTCACGCCACCAATATATACTCTCAAAAGGCCAAATAACGAAGTATGATTTTATTACAATTATTTATTAAGTGATGTAAATCAAAACCACACACAACATATGCGTATCTAGGGGTGGGCCGAAGGGGCTAGGCTGCGCCCCTCCCCCCCCCCCCCTTGTAGAAATTTTGGAGGGGAAAAGATTTCTCCTACCTCCATTTTATGAACGCTCTAAAACGAGTTCCAAATATATCCCATGCATCAGGATAAATGTGACCCTAATGGTGAAACGATTTCCTCAGATTAATACAACAATATCTCAATTATTTCCTGTATAGGAAATCTCCTATTGTGAAGGTTTCCTTAGCGACTTCCAGCTGCCTGTAAATATATGGCATTACTTTGGAAAATTATTTGATCGACGAAATAATGACGAAGGACAATTTGACCTCAACCTTCTAACCTCAGACCTACTCAGAAATTCTTCTTTCACCTTCTTCAATTCGTCCTGCAGGATTTGCAGGAGTCCCTCAGCTTGAATTATCTTGTATATACTAGTAGGCTACCGATGGCAGAATGTGTAGCTGCCGTTAAAAAAGGTCTAGGGAAGAAGGGGGTAAATAGAACACCCTTTTAGTCCGGGAGACCTACCACTTCACCCTATTCACTGGCTTGGTTTTGTAGGTCTATGTGCAATCCAGGAGGAGTTGGTGGTGACTGAACTGGAGCTTGAGTTTCAAGCGAGAGCCAGATGCAGTAAGGTGACGAGAAGGCGAGGCACGTACCGAGGGTAACCCGGGTCAGGAAGGGTCGTCTTTATTTCTCACTTAAAGGAGAAGTCATAGTTTGATGACAACATCAAATGTGAATGCCATATCCCTTTTCGGCAATTCCCCTTCGGATTTGGCACGCTTTTTGAATTTATTCTCAAAATTAAAACAGCAGGATATATTGAAGTTGAAGAATGAAAATACCAAAATAAACACGCAACAGAAGAACAAGATCTGGAGCAAGAGAAGACGAAGAACGCAAAAAGAAGCTGAAAATGACATTGAAAAAGAGAAGAAGGATACGGTATGCTTGTCACAAAATTGTTTGCCAAATGGAGTATTAAGATCATAAGATGCCGCTATTATCTGATAATGTATTATTTGAATCAATTTTATTGCTCTGCTTGTTGAGACATATGCCCTTAAAAGTAATCCACCCACACCTTCACCTACAAGTTCTTCTTTAGAGTTCTCGAACTCAATGTCATGGTATTATCCACCAGAGACTTATAAATACTTTATAAGTGCCCTTTTTTCGACGGCCAAGGAAGTTGTACGCGGGAGATTTATTGATATCTTTCAGATGTTGGGCGTGTTAATGACTTTGCCATCTGTTTTACTTTTTATTCCATGGTGTGAAAATTATCTTTTTTCTGTTTTCGTCGGGTAGGAAATGGAATAAATGTGTCAGACTGGCAGCAATGGCCTTGAACACCTGCCAAGCTGCAAGAAACAACTGGGATTTGAGAAACGACGTTTGTTTTTATCTCTGGATTAACCCAAACTCTGCGAAGAAAGCTCCGCGGTAACACCCATCATCCTTTACTAAGCCTATAACATCTCAATAGCAGATTACAGTCGGAGTATAATATCCGGTTTTGATTTCACCTCTTGTAATTCTTGAGGAAGGAAGTTTTAATGAATCGCTAATATTGATAAAGCTTAAAAAAACAACATTTTTTTCCACAGGAGACATGATCGAACTTTTCCAAAAGTGAAAGTAAACTTGGAAGAATGTTGGCGAAATTGAAAATAATTATGCAAAAGGTAATATTAGCAGAAAACAACATATTTCTCGAAGACATTTTAAAGGAGATATATTCGTGCTAAAGAAGGTGTTGCTCATATTGTTTACATAAATTATGTTTGTTATCTAACGAGGATAAAGGACTACTTAATTTTGATCATGTAGGTCTACTCTTTACTTTTTTGCATGAATATCTCGCCTATCAACCGAGCGATGTAATAACTTGTCAATGTAGCTCGGCCATCGAATTTACATAATTATATAAATAGTATATTTTATTTGTGATCGAATCTGACGGACATATTCATTTCAATTCGCTCAAACCTATAGGTTATATGAATTGAGAAGGAAAAAAATATGCACATTTGTGACTTAATGAAAAACTAACTGATAACAAGATACTAATTGATTTAATGTCATGACAAAATGATTTGATAATGAACAGCTTTAATTATAGGGTCTGAATGTTGTGTCTCTCTATTAGGTCATCATTATCCCGATGCCAGACCAACAAGCGGAGACCAGTGCCATGATAAATACCAGGCACCAGCAGAAATAGCTTCCTCTTTCTCCCCAACACGGACGGGTCGTCATTATTGATTTAACCCGGTCGATAGTTAATTAGGCTGATTAAGCAAACCCATGATATTTTCAGCGGACAGAATTACAAGCCTGAGAGAGAAATTGTTTTCATTTAATACGCCAACGGATGAATCATTCACAATTGCACAGCAACAATCGCCAGACACCATTACAATCACTCGGGACCATGCATACACGCCGGATTCCTCGTGCCACTATGCGCGCACTTGGACTCACTCAATCGCAATGAAATTATCATAAAATCGTTATCAATTATGAACCCTCTTTCTTTTTTCTCGTGTTGCTATCGGACTAAATAAAGCATGATTTCATGCTTGATTTGACTAGCATCTCTGTCTGTCTCCTGTTTTTGTTATTGGAGCCCGGGAATTATGGAATTAATTTGATCACGTGGTCCGCCGGACCGGCCAGCCGGAAACGCCAAAACTTCCATTGCCTACACGCGTATCAACTACACGCATGTTTTTCATCACATAGAAAGTGCTCGTCGCTTGGCCGCATCACCTGCGCGCCTGATTGGCAAGGGTTCATGAACTTGGACATTTTTCATCGGGAGTCAATTTATCTTGAAATTCCGAGCTGCTCTTATCAACCTCTTCTTGATTTCATCTCGTGATTCAACCGCCCTTCAAGAGGAAAACAATCTACGTATATATATGCCCCTACTATGGAGTCACTAGCTCCTACCGTGATGGCCGTGCCTTTATACACGGATAATATTCAGGCCTTATTATGTACATCGATAAGATGTTTTAGTTATAAGAATATTGTATATAGGTCTAACCTATTATGATTATTTTCCTTTAGGCATCCGTCCCATCCTAGGAAAGTACAAATGTAACAATAACAAAATGCTCCAAAAAAGACGTACGTAACTTCATAGCCTCAATGTGTGTTTTAAAGACATATAGGTTTGTCCCTTTAAACTTGAGTTGTAAATGGGCTATTTTTTCATGATTACTTTTGACCCGTTCGTTCACTGTAAGTAGGAAATTGCATAATGCGACAAAGCTATCGAATCAAAGACAAGTTATGAAATAATTAAAATAGCCTACATGTTATATGGATCATGAACGGCACATGTTTCTAAATTACATGTTTTAGATGCGGAACTGAAGACGAAAACTAAACTTGAAATATTTTCGTTTTACTGGTAGTTCTATATTCTTTCCCTAAATACAGTACATAATTGCAGTACAACCAAGTCTGTTATGCTTTTATTGCTTAAATTAGGATAAGTTTATATTACATATAGGTCAAATCTATCGATTAGAACTAATAAATATATTGTACACACAAAAACATGATTTGGGAAAATTTTCTGATCATGACTTTGTATCATTGGTAGTCTAATTTATCCCGGTATGTTACATATCATTACAGCTTTTGCATTGTGAGCAGTGCAGCCGATATGCCCATATCCTCATTTCCCCGCACTTTCTAAAACCAGAAAAAAAATACCCCCAGATGAGTCACCAGTGGTTATATTTGCTTGGGACATCGCGACAGAGTGAAACAACTGCACGTCTCCTGATCAATTTAACGGAAGGAATGCCCCTTACCCCCAGCAGATAAATTTGAACATTTAATGATGGGTACGCAATTTCATTGTGAATTTTTGTGACGAACGGGCAAATTACGCGGGACGGGGCCAGCGAAGCGAAAGGATAACGTTTGTTTTGTACGTGCCCAACATCTCGCCGAGAGGCTTGCTCGACAAACGCGGTATGCGGTTACAGTACAGCGAGCAATTTATGTGTATTGGATGCATTTGTGTCCGGTACAATGTGATTCATATATCAAATAAAGCGATTATTAGATGTGATGCATGCACTGAGGTGGAAGCTTGGAATTGATTTTCACAAGTTCAGGAATTCTGCCTATGCATAATTCAACATACAAGCAATTATATTGGGTTCATTTGTTTTACCCATTGCAGCCGCAATAATAGCATGTTAAAATGCAAAACAAATAACCATACCAGAATTAACAAACATTATGCATGTATACATTGCAGACACACTTTGAATTTTGAAACAACTTGCCTTGTCTTTAAGAATATGAATTCACATGATGATATCATCTAAAGAAGTAATATCCCCTTGGTAATTTGATTTGAAGGCATTTAGGCCAAGCAAAAACTTGTGTTGTGTTTACATTTCTATTTATGGATATAATAAGCTTTGAGCTTTGCCTGTGAGAATCAAAACTTATCTCTTCATAACCAAACTATGTATTTTACTTCAGAACGAAAAGAAATAGTATAATATATATGCCACATGATATTGATTGATGTAAGGGGACTTGAATCCACAAAAACCACATGCATTCTTAAAATCCACACGAGTTAGATATATTTATTGTGTAATACATAAATATGTTTCAAATGAATTAATGACAAATTGAATTTTTAAATTGAAATAAAGATGCCTGGAAATATCTTCATTGCTTTTAAAGTCTTAAATGTATTCAGTAAATTCTATACCCATTAAACTATCGAAAACACCAATTTTCTTGAAAGAAAGATATTAATGTGGTTGTTGTTTTGTTTTGTTTTTGTTTTTGTTTTTATTTAGATCTCGGATCGACCGAAGTAGAATAGTAAATACAAGTGAAGAAAGAAAACTAGGTTACATGATTTGAAAATAATTAGACTAAGCCATGTTTACTTTTTTAGATTATATGGAAGAATTTAATTTAATACAGGTTTCAAACGTAAATCCATTCATAATAAATCGCTCCAAATTCAATGGAAACAAATCAGAAAATGGAAATCCCTTTGTTGTTATGCATACAGAAGTAATACAAATCGATCGACTTGGAGACATAATTCAGAACTCGATTAAAATTAAATCCCGGTCTCTGAAGCCCTTTATCGGCTAAATACAAAGAATGGTCTCTAGTCGAACGTTATCCGTTAAAATCGGAGACGAGGGGCCTATATCCATATTCATATCATTTCCTAATATCTCCAAGCAAAGCCTCCTCTTGAATTTCAAATGTGCTGCTGCAAAGAGATTTGTATAAGCGGAAAGAGAAGGCTGTATATACACGATTTGGTAGTTGCATGCATGGAGTAAAAACTAATAACCGTCATACTCGTCTTCACGGCGTCTTCAATGCAAAACAGAAATTTGAATTCTAGATTGGAATGTAAATGAATCATAAAATGTGAAAAGAAAGTGTATATAAAGGCAAGTATACAATAGTATATCACGTTATGATAACTTTACAATATGAATTGTAGGGTGGCATTAACGTGGGGGTTATACTGTGTATTTAAATGAAGGATGACAGGGTCGTTGTGGAAAAAACATTTGAATGTGTCTGGAGTTAATGACATAGATAAAAAGAAAATTAAAAAAAAGCTTCAACCCTCCACTCCCTCCTCCGGAATGAGGACGATTCTGTCATCCTATTTTGTTTGTTTGTTTGTGTGTCTGTGTTTGTTTTTGTTGTTTGTTTGATTGATTTTTCACCCTCTGAAAACGCAATTGTGAGTAGTCTGATTATACTTTTCAAACATTGCAAAAATCTTCTTTTTTCACCCTTGCACTTTCATTAATCACAATGAAACTAGAAGGTATATGGGCAAACGGAGCCTCATGCATTATTAATTTAATGACTGTTTATCATTCGGTCCATGTAACCAATAATGCCTTTACATTCTATTCTGATCGTAATTCGACGTACATCTTTCTTAGTTGGGAAGGATGACCTACGTGTCAAGGGTAACAAATCTATCCTCTCCTTATCTTATACAAGTATGCAATTTGTATGCATGGAGATCCAAAATCATATATTGTTGAATTATTTGTGCTTTTTTTATTAACATGCTTCCTCCTGTCCTACATATTTTATAAGCGGTGCAGTAGCTTATTCGTTGTTGTATTTGTTGTTGTTGTATTTGTATTTGTTGTTATTGTTACTTTTCTTTATTGTTTTAAATATGTACGTCTTGCTGAAAAACAGCCTTGCGGCTGCATGGAAGCAGGTTTTTTTATGCCGTATTCAAATAAATCAAATAAAATCAAAACCAAATGAGAATCACAATGTCTACCGGCTATACCGAACAAAGGCTGTATGATAAATATGACGAAATGTATTAATATGTTGCACGATTATCATTCGAATCAAATCGTTTCATAATTTTGTTAGAAATGAACATGTTTAATTTAGTTTTAAGAGGAGATGGAGTTCATTCGACATGATTTGTGATATCCATTTTGCCATTACCATTGTGTCTATAGCATGGAGGTAATAGAAAATGCGAGATGTCTGGATTGCACAGACTAAAAATAAGGGATAGGGTCTCATGATTTGATTGCACTGTCATCGTATAATAGCACAACGTCATCTTTAAAATGTGCGTTGCCATGGAAACGAGTCCATTAGGAGAACGTCTTGGTAGGAAGGGGATTCAAGCGGCAAGACGATGAGATAT
This sequence comes from Heliocidaris erythrogramma, assembly GCA_025617745.1. Classification (NCBI taxonomy): domain Eukaryota; kingdom Metazoa; phylum Echinodermata; class Echinoidea; order Camarodonta; family Echinometridae; genus Heliocidaris; species Heliocidaris erythrogramma. The sequence goes on from CM046856.1 coordinate 14,062,192, forward strand.
TTTGAAAGCAATTTCAACAAAAAGCCACCAGTTCAAGCGACTGTGGATTATTCCCTAAACTTCCATTCCTCTATCCATTATAAGCATGCATGCCTGAACATGTTATATTCCTAGTGTAAGTGTATTTTAACTGTTGGGTTCTTTCATAGGCTAAGAATAACGAATTTATATATTTTCTATTCCTCATTCCGTTCACCTCATGATTTATAAAAACACAACTATACGATAGAAAACTGTGATATATTTAGGGTACTAATCACCATTATATGAAAGATACCCTTTTTGTAGAAATCGTATTGCTCTTAAACTGTTATCATCATGTGATCAGTGTATCTATTTTCTATTTAAATGAAAACCAAATTGAATACATGATTATTATAACACATACTCTATTTCTCACCATGCACATTACCAGTACTATTTCAGATATAATAATTCATAAGGGTAATGACAAATGATACTTTTAATACTCACAAAATTCGTATTAAATGTCTGGGCGATAATTGGTGTCTGATGTAGTGATTTTTATAACTGCTGGTGATAGTTGTTTGGGTACACACAATTAGTTTTCCGTATAGATACCTGAAATTTGAATAATTTCATGTGGATTTCTTAATATTTATATTGCCATTAAATAACGATAATTAAAAAGCTGTTATTGCTGTAGCATTGGTCGGTAAGCTATGAATTATAAACGAGTTAATTACAATCATTCTGTTTGACTGTTCCGCCCGAATCAGGTTAATGGCCTCTTTGTACTTTGCCGATCTGCCCTTTCTATTTTTTAATGATTAATTATATCGGGATTCAGGTTTAAAGGGTACAGTTTTATCCCATTAACGTTCCGTTAGCAGAAAATAACCATATATAAACAGATGAAATCTCATAATTCGTCCACTAAGTAAATTTAAAAGGCACTGGAACAAAATGTACTAATGTGGCATCTATATCAACAAAGGTATTCTTAGTAAATAAGGGAGGCAATTTATTAGATGACAAATATAACCTCAATAAAAATGATATTTTTTAATTGAATGGTCTGATACACTATGAACTATTTATTGCCCTTTGTTTCATCATAATTCTATATGTCTTTACTATTTAAAGAGCAGGGTTCATAGATTATCAATATACCATTGTTTTATACGAAACGGTATTTGATATCAAATGCAGTTCACATTTTTCTGTTTTGCCAAAGACTCTTCATCCAAAATAAACTGTCATCATACGATTTGATTTTTCTTTTATAATTTTCATAGTCTATATAAGTACGCTTAACATTATTTACCAAGGATTGTATTCTTGAAACGCAAAATGTGAAAATCAAGTGCTTGACTTCGAAATCCTACTCATATTTCACCTGCAATTCATTTCAAAGATCTTTTTAAAATAAATTGAGTACAACGGCTTGAAAAAAAAGAAAGAAAGAAAAACATTTATCACATTACCAAACATGTGACCGTATTATGACCGCAATTTAGGTTTAATTTTTTTTTTACAGGATTAATGAATAGAACGTCTGATCTGGAGGCAGAACCCATATGTTGTCCCAGTTTCGATTTGAATTCCTGACAGGTTTAAATTTATGTAATTTCTTGCATTTTTGTCTGGTCCTCTGTTGTTGTTTTTTTTTCATTTGCTTTTGAAAGTTCTAATAAAAGTTGATGAGGCTGCTGCCAACTGCAAAAAGATGTTAACGCATACACTGGTCTCAGTTATATCAATTCATATAATTATAGTAAAATATCAAATAGTGGGATGTTTGTAAATGAAAACTTGTTGCATGCAAATTAGTTCCATAATTCATACTTTGAAAGCAACCAACTGATTAGTTGGTACTTTTTCACAAATTTATTGTCATTTTTCAGCCTTTGCATGTTTAAACCGAATGTTACAGATTCACACTGTTTAACCTCAGTACTTCTTTTAGGATATCAATCTCTTCTTATACTTGCATCGCATATAGCATGCAAGAAATAGAAACAGAGAAAGAAAAGGGGAATGAGAGAGAGAGAGAGAGAGAGAGAGATGAATTGGTTATTATTATAGTGGGGAAATACTCTTGTGCATTGTGAAGTATCCGATAACGTCAAACATTTTTAATGTTTTGTATTCTCTCTGTCTGTTAAACACCTCCTGCCCTTTTCTGAACCCCAAATTCGCCCCCATTGTGCTCCGTAAATACCAAAGAATAGAGGGGCGGCCTTGTCCCAAATACCGCACAATGCTCCCCCGGTTTTATTACTGCATTTTTTCACTGTTATGACTGTATGCGCTCCCTCAGGTTTTTCATCGCTATTTAAGGCCTTTCTTTATTCATTTCTATAGAAAGGCTTTTAGCAGCGTATTAAACCCATACTGTCATTTCACTAAAACATCCGCCCTTCCACTTCAGCGGATATGCCTAAACTATGGTTTTGCAAATGGACAGTGTTCAATGTAATCTTGCTTTTGTCAAAATTTCATGTTGACATGCTGTTGTAATCATGGTAATCGTCAATATTAATTTTTGTCGTTTAAGATTCAACCGCAGAATTTCTTGATTAGTGGTTAGGGGAGCAAAAACTTTGAGTAACCATTATTCCTTCATGCTAACTCACTAAAATGCAAATAAATGGCTTCTCTCATCTTCCTCAGCACACCAACCGCTACTACCATATCCCATCTTCCTAACACCCCTCTTTCTTTCTCAAGTTCAAGTTCAAGTTCAATTTATTTCTCCCTGACATCACCCCCCCCCCTCCTATTCCATTTCTCTGTCCACTTCAAGTGCTAGTATTTCAGTTCGTCTGAGCATTTTCCCTTCAGTAACCCTCTTCACCCCAGCAAAAAAGAAAAGAAAACGATAAAAAAAATGAAAGGTCGCCATCTATAGGGAATCTTCTCTCTCTCTCTCCCTCCTCTCTCCCTGTCTGTCTGTCCATTCTATCTCCCTCTCTCTCAATTTCTCTCTTTCTATCTCTCTCTCCCCACCCATCCATTTCTACGTCAAAATCAAGGGCCATAGACTGACACAGAGAACGCATAGGTATTAACCAATATATCAATTAGCGGTAATGCACAGAGAAAATTGATATAATATTCATTTGGAAATTTGTAATCTTGCCCTACTTATACCATTCTCGGTACTGTAAGGAGTTATCTGGTCTCAGACTAAACACTGCCAAATGGATAAAACCTCAACATTATATGCGCTCAAATTAGAAAGGAAAATATGCATTCCTTTCATTTGACGTCGACAATACTGAAATAGCCATTCTGAATTGTATGTACATCATGGTTTTGACCCCCCCCCCGCAAAAAAAATCAAAACTAATGCGAAATATGGTTTTCTATAACAGGGAAACATGAGAAGCCCCATTTCATTTTCAGTAAGCTTTTCTTGTAAATTTTGGAACTACCACACAACTGAAAATGTGTCATTGATGATACAAGCTGTAAGGAGTCATAGCTAGAGATCGGCGCACTATTGAATGTAGATGCAGCTCATGTGTTAAGATATCTTCTCAGTTTTTATCTCTCACACATCAATCAAATATGAAATGGCTCATCTTCATTGTCACATCCTCTTGTCCTCCTAAAAGAGCATTTGTGGTCTCCGATTAAAGACCCTGTAGTTAAATTATAATACAGAAATGTGAGCCTTATGCCTCCAAAAGTACGTTGCAATTTTGTACTCCAACAATGTTTATATTCAAAATGTAACAAGATGTTATCAGATTTTCTTCAAATTATAAAAGTACAATTAAATTATGATAATAATATTGAACAAACATTGTGCACAATATAGATACTCATTGTTTAAAGATAAAACAAATAGTTTTTTTGTTCAGTCAGGCATACAGCTTATTCATCTAACCCAAAACTATAATGAAAGTATATTCATATCTATAATCTTACGGGATTTTGCTTTATAAAAAATATAAAAACAAACACACAATAAAAACAAATAAAATGTCTTAAAATAGATTGCATGCAACTAAAGCACATAAAACACTAAGCTGAAAATGGCAAATTGTATGAAAATGCAAACTAAGATCTTTCTTGATCGTGACAATGCTTGTATCGCTGATGTATATAGGATGATGCATGATTTAATGAGAGTAGTATCTTGTCTCTTGAATGAGGGCAGTATCTTGTCTCTTTAATGGTGGTTCTGTCACCTACCAGGCACTGGAGATGAGGCATGGAATATGAATGTGTCTGGAGCTAATGACATAGATAAAAAGAGATCTTATCTTGTATTCTAATGTGAAAAGAGATATAATGATTGATCTATATCTATCTAACTTGGATAATTTTCGGATGAAACGTAGATGATCACATTTCAGAAGCAAAAAAACAGAAAATTATTGCACACACGTACACACACGAAGACAAACAAAGACAAACGCTTGTTGCCGAATTTTCAATATTTTTATCCTTTTCAGTCATTCCCCGCCAAAAATGAAATGAGGAAGAGAGAGAGAGATGGATCGTACTGGAACATAGGCCGACCAAAAAAAAAAGTGACCAAACGTAATGATCACCTATTCAGCTAAATACATCCTTCTTCCTTTTCAGAAGTAATGATGCCGACTCATACAATAGTCTATTATATTTTTGTACCACTAAACGCAGTTAATGGGTCTTAATTTATCATCGGACTTATGGATCAACGAGGTAGATGGGACACAAGACCTTTCTATTCTCAACAAGATGGTATTCATGAGAAATTCAGTTCCGCTCATTTTCCAAAGAACATTCGAATTCTTTTCAGCCGTTGATATCCTAATACGTTAATCACGATCACATTAAAATAGTTCCTTTTGTTAACAAGCTAAATTCGAGAACGCAATTTAATGCTCTAAATGGAGATAATTTATTGCAACAGCGAAAGTGTTCGGCCTTATATATTCCTTGAATATTCTCGAGAGTATGTTGTTAACAATAATAGTTATCTCCCCATAATGTAGGCTTACATGACAATTGCATTTACATCGATGTACAGATGTTACACGAGGCAATTATTTTCTGTAATGAAAATCTTTACCGGAAAAGGTATCTGGAAATCAGCAACTCACGCAATGTCGTTTATACGTTAACATGGTGAATCTTTAAGAAATACCAACCTGTGACTGATATAGTTGATAGAGTTATAAAGTTGATTTTGATATAGTTATATTGATAATTATGATAATCGCATTAAACAAAATATCAATTTGGAATGATGCATAGAAATTAATCTTAAAGTAGAACACTCAAGAAAATCACAAATATGGCAATTAATGTATCACTAGAAATTGGGAAGCTTACAGATGGCAATCGTATAAGTTTTATGTCAACTGCGTATATGATGATTATAAAAACAACATAAATAAAAGCTCTTCTCAGCATGTGGAATATCCGAGGATTCGCCAGAAATATAGCGATGTTTTGATGTCGTCATACGAGGGATCGATCCTGCTTAAGCAGACGACGTCCTATAATGAATGAACGTAATTGCAATGCAATTATTTATCAAATTATAAAGAGTTTGGTACATTTAAACATGACCTTATTTCACACCATTCGAAAAGGGAAAGTGAACTGATTCTGATAACTAAAACCGTTTGATTGTAAATACACAGGAGAAGGGTCAATGATCAATGAAATAAACCCCATTTTCAAATTGAAAAGCCCTGCGAATAATAGCTGGATGGTATTCGTTCCCTCTTGAAACGCCGAACATGCCGCGGTGCAAGCAGCTGAAAATACAATGGCGTCTTATTTTGTTTACAAGTGACTGATTCCTTTATTTTTTTAACGCTGCATTTTTCATCAAAATAATACCATACACGAAGTTAAGAGTGAGGCAACAGATTAACATTAAGACTGACGCTAGTCAAGTAAGAGAAATAAGTGAAGAGGAGATGACAAAACAGGCACTGAAAAATGTGTATAATGTTATGGGACATCGTCTGCTTAGACAGGACTCGCCCCTCTTGTGTCGTCACACATCTCAGCAGCGTTCAAGGAGCTTTTCAGCTGCTATATCGGGGGCTGTATTTTACCGTTTTATAATTGATAATAATCATTAATTCAAATGTTTCCAAGCTTTAAATTTGGATAACCTTGTTTAATTTATGCCATCTATGCAATAATAAGTATTAAGCCAATATTTAAAATCATCAGTGTTCTACTTTAAAAGTGTGGAAAATATGTAATTTTCATGATGTAATGTGACATCAATATAAAACTTGGATCAGAGTCTTCACTTCATTGCATGTTATATGATTCTCAGGAAAAGAATATCAGCTGAGATTTTACATATCTACATGCTATACTGTGTGTTTGTTCCAGCATGCAAGGTCATGTTTTTTAGGTTGACAACGGAAAAGCTATCATTGGTTTTTGATCACGATGGCTCTAGGTCTTCAACTGTCGCAAGAGCAAATGTCATGGAACCCTTCAACTATATACTTTCTTCATATAAAGCGAGGATGGATAGAAAAGGAGAAAGGGTGAGAGAGAAAAACAGAGGGGAGAGGAAAAGGGGAAATAGAAGAGAGAGAAAAAAAGATAGAAATAGAGATGGAGAGGAAGGGAGAGAAGAAATTAAGAGAGAGATAGAGGGAGAGAGATGGGGAGGGGCTATACAACACAATTACATTTTGCACTAGTACAAGGCGCCGAGTGAAAAATAGGCCGAGAGATAGTGAGAGAAAAAATGTTGATACATAATGTCAGTAACATTAGTAGAACAGGAAGAGAAAGAGAGAGAGAGAAAAAAAAAACATAGAGAGAAAGACAGACAGAGAGAAGTAGAGAGAGAGAGAGAGAGAGAGAGAGAAAGAAGAGATGAACATTTGTCATTATTAGCCAGTCAACTTAGGATCAATCAATAAAAAAACGTCTCGTTTCTCATTTCTTGCAAGTAGTGGGCTTATACTTTGTTATTTAGGTATTGTTCTTCCAACTGAATGGTATTTTCTATGTCATCATTGTCTGTCTCTCATTCATACCCTACTTGTATGTTTTCCTTGTAACCTTTTCTTCAAAATTCCACCTGCTCCGTCTTTTGCTGGCTCTTTATATCTCTTAGAAATGAAAAAAAAAACCTTTTTGACTGCTCTGGTTACCTCTCTCATCTCATCCCAACCCCTTCATTTTCTTGTAATATTTATGCAATTTTGCTCACTTTATAGCTTCATATCTAACCCATATCTAGATTTGAAAATTTAAAAGAAAAACAATAAAGATACAATGAAGCTACATCGAAGAAAAATAATTTGGAGACAAAGCATGATAGGAATAATAATAATTTATTTGAAAAACACGATCACAGCAAATTAGGCCAAAAGTTGTTTTAAGTTATGTATAAGAACTGCTAACCCTATTTGTATTAGAATTTACATCATTAGAAAAAAAAAATGGACATGTATAATGAGTCATTGAATAAAACATCATTTGTATATTCAAATGTTATTTGTTTGGGAACACCATAATTGCTTTATTTAGTCAATAAGATTGAATATAAACTGACATTATAAATGTATCTACATGTATTTATTGTTTAAAAATCCAAACAAACAAATTAGAAAAAAATAACACGTAAGTAAAATTACTAATCACATAATGTACGTATATTTTTGCTATGCAACATTCATGGAAAGTTGAATGAGGATTCGTATTTAATGTGTACTTATGATTATTCAAAAAGATTTGATATTAAAACTTAAAACATTGACAACAAGTCAAGAAACCAGCAATATATTTACGCTCGTCTGTAAAAATCTAGATGATTTTACATGTAGATAAAGGTATAGATCCTGCTTATATACTGTACAGGCTACCCGTTGGGCACGATGGTAAGATATCTTTTTTTACCGACATTGAAATTAGCATTGGTCTCTGCTCGCAGATCGCATAGCTCAAATATTCATTGACCTTTCGGCCTTTGACCTGTAAAAATATGGCTACTGGGGGTCTTGATTCGTATCTGTAAAAGAAATCATGGTTTGATGGTAAACTGATTTCTACAGCCACCACAGTCATGAGGGGATGACAAGCACGCGAATAAGGGTAATGGGTCGAAATATGTCGGTCGGTCGTTCCTCTTTGTTTCTCGGTCTTCATGGTCATAGCCTTTACCACCCCCTCCCCCCACAAAAAAAAGAAGACAAATCCTTACATATTCTTGATTTCTGCGCATTCCATCTCTAGTATTTCTATGATATCCACTGCCCCTATACTACACAGACATAAAGATAGCATAGATGAATCAAGTGCTGTATTTAAAACATATTACTTAAAAAAAGAAAATTAGAATTGAATATCAATCGTATGTAGAATATATTGATTGACGTAAATACTAAATGATAGTTCTATTCATTCATTTTGTCAGATTGCTGAAGTTGGAAATGAGATGTCCTTATTAGGCTCTAAATGCAACGGTGGCTATGAGACAAGGGGACAAGACAGATTACAGTCAGTAAATACATTGCGTGTTTGAAAGCTGATTATCAGTGCAAGTCTGACACACGAGGACGACGAGAATGTTCCTGGAAGATAACAATTTTCACGTTGTCTGAGCACATTTTCACGGCACAGTAAAGACAGCGCTACATCTACTGGCAGAATTTCCGCAGAAGATTGCATTTTCCACTTTGTCGCTCCGGCCTTCGTCTCATTCACACGCACGTCAAAATCATACTGATTCAGGGAACTGTACCGTAACTCACAATAATGATAGAACATGTTGTATTGATGTTGATCAATGTATAGGCATGTTTATGGAGGTTGCATGATACAACAACGGCACATTCCGAGATTTGTTTTCTAAACAAAACATTTTCTCTGTTTTTCCTCGCTACATCTACTGGCAGAATTTCCGCAGAAGATTGCATTTTCCACTTTGTCGCTCCGGCCTTCGTCTCATTCACACGCACGTCAAAATCATACTGATCCAGTGAACTGTACCGTAACTCACAATAACTATAGTAGATAATGATAGAACATGTTGTATTGATGTTGATCAATGTATAGGCATGTTTATGGAGGTTGCATGATACAACAACGGCACATTCCGAGATTTGTTTTCTAAACAAAACATTTTCTCTGTTTTTCCTCGAATCATTTTGTACGGTGTATGTTAGAACTATTGTACACAGGCGGATCGAGTTACGAAAACCGTTGACAAGCAATATAAGATATATATATATGTAATATTTCATTCTGTGCTAATTAACTAAAACAAAATCTCAGACAAGCACAGAAAAGGATTTCACATTCCCAGGTGTCTTTGGGGTCTAACATTTGAAAGGGGCACAATACCACAATTAGGAGAAGCACGGAGTTTTGAAGGGGTAGGGTCGGTTTTGCCCCCCCCCCTCCTTAAATCCGCCATTGACTATATGCCTATAAATATAGAACAAGAATATCGAGGCCCAAATATAAATTTAATTTACGGTCTTCCATCATCGGTCTAAGGTCTTCCATCATCGGTCTAAGGTCTTCCATCATCGGTCTTTCATCTTCGGTCTTCGTTCTCTAGTTCTGGTTCCTTTTTCCAAGTTCAACTTCTGGATTAACAGCATGTCAATGGCATTCTGGAAGCTTCATGGCCTGCAATTCTGCAATGCCTTTTTTCGGTTTATGGGTTGTTGTTTTTTGTGCGTGTGAAGCTACCGAGAATAGGCCGCACCAGTTACATTATTCACAAGACGTGTCTATCCAACTATGCACTCAATGAATTATTCATTTGACTAAAAAAGGAAAATAGGTTGCAGAAGGACACTACCGAATAAACATTGGATAAAGGACAGAATTAAATTCTCCTCGATCCGTTCTCTTCCCTCTCCATTTTCTTTTCTGTCCAAAGTTTATTTCTTGCTCTGATGGCTTACGAATTTTAAATAATTGATTACCCTTGATTTCAACATCAAAAATATATCACGAAACAGCATTCTGCCTCTCTACCTTAAAATCAATTTAGAGGGGCCAGGCTCGACTAGCACTTGTGCTATTTTCTGGTCCCATTTACCAGCTATTATCATTTAAGTTTCAATCCTGTAACAATATTTACTGTGTGACAAATCTTGTACACATGATGTTATTGTTGGTGAATAAATCAAATCAAATCAAATCAAATCAAATTTTAACTTATTAATTAAACTTTACTTTCAATTTATGTTGAAGTTGTGCTTATAGCCTACTCTGATATAAGGATGGGACGAAGGGGCTTCCTACCCACCTTTGAGAGAAAAATATAAACCCCCCCCCCCAAAAAAAAAAAAGGAATATTGGGGGATGCTGAGAGAAATGAAAGCTGTCGAAGTATTTCAACTGATTTAAACTCATGTTCAGGGGTAATATCTATTTCTCTGATAATAATATTTTGAAAATATTGGATCTGCCCCTTATTCTGCACTTTCTCTCCTGATGTCTGATAAGTCTACCTTCTCTTTGACAAAGCAATGAACTTATATACAAATCAATACTTAACCCGATGACAACTGAAAACTCTTATTCCCATAGCGTAATACAGGGACCACCCGGTTCCCGTAGGCAACGGGTTCACTACCAATTGACCTAAAATGTGTGATCAGTATTATATCTCCCTCGACATTAAAAAAATAAATGAATAAAAAGGAGGCAAAAAATTTATTCACATCTCTCACATGTTCAAGGTCTCCGTTAGAACCCCTTTGAGGGGATCCATTTGAGCCTGTTACATTATTGACGAGGACAAAACATCCTTGAATTTCGGGTCTGTCGCCAGTAGTAAGCGATACTCCTCCCCGATAGGACGAAGGGGAGCGTTTGTGAAGGAAACCCAACACGGTGTGAAGTACATGGGACCGAAGCCAATGTCATCGCTGGGACCTCGTTGATTGGGGACAGGCCCAGGGCAAACGGGTTCCCTGAAATTGACCCCAGTTGACCCCGTATTTTTGGCGCGGTGAAATCCCAGTTGCTACCATCGCCTCTGGCTATGAACGCAGTCCAAACACGGGAAAAGATGGAAAACAAATTGGGGGGGGGGGGGGGGGGGGGGGGGTGGCCAATGGGGGTGGGGATGGGCAGTTCATAAGATAAATATGCTTTAATTGGCTTGTTGGAGGAATACTACTAAATGACCACAACATGGGGATATGAATCTTATCAAGGAGGGAAAATAAATGACGAAAAAGGCAAATTGAATTATTGTTTTCATGAATGGGGGAGTGTAGATGTGCACTTGCGTAGAGCCTAGGTCTGAAATTGATGATGTATTGATGTAGTATGATGGGCTATAGGCCTATGGGTGAGAATTAAGTCCGATGATGACCCTGAGAGTCGTTTGGTTAAGAGAGAGAGAGAGAGAGAGAGACCTAAATTTTACTTCTGTTTCGTATCGGTGGTGTGTTGTTGACCTCTCGATCTCCATTTTCGATGGAACAGAACTTTGTGAACAGTGAATAGGAAACCACAAGAAAAGAACCACCTTGAACTCCCGGTCTCCTTACAGTTACCAGGGCAATGTTGAGGCAAGTGAATAATCATACTCGGCCATCGACTCCCCCCCCCCCCCCCCCCCCCCCTCTTTCTCCTTACACACGTACATTAGCAGAAACACAAACCGTGAACATTATGTTCATTCGTGCAATACTCATTAATTATCATTGAAAAAACCAAGATACAAAACATTTCGTAGCACAATTATCTCTAGCAGGTTGATAACCAAAGCTCGAGATAGACCTATTTAATTTTGTCGAAAATATAACTATCGGGTATTGACAATATTAAGGTGCCTGGAATAAGAGTCGAGAAAAATACATCTCAAAAAAGGACTGTTTCCTTTTTTCGAGAAAAATATTTTGACAACTTTACTGCCTGAATCAACGAGATGAATCCTTATCGTGAAATCTTACAATTACATCACCTTCGTAATGTCAATTCAATGATTCTTAAAAATATGAAAAGAGTGCACGTTGGTCTTTATACTTTGTTTCCAAACACAACCAACGTTTGCTAACGTGAGACCCTCATCGTTTATTGTTTTCTTATAATGATTGCACTTTGAGAGGGGAAGCATACAGAGCCAGGAGAAGTCATAATTCATGTTTTGGCTCAAAACGAGTGAAATACAGTTCAAGCTAAGACCTTCCCTCTCCAGGCAATTTGGAATGAAACATCGAGAGAGAAAGGGCAGACGCATTTATTATTTCTGTCTTGAATAGGAGGCTTGTCCGAATTGTCAGCTTTAATTTCGCACCAACAAAAGGCGATGGGGGCAGATTCGAAAATCATTTTGGAGGGTGCACAAAGGCTGGAGCATGAAAGAGAGATGTATCAATCATACGTCGTGGCTTAGGCAGAAATGAAGCTGTCATTTCGTTTTGGAAATCAAGTCGGTTGATTTAGGTAAAGACCAGATGAATCATAGTCTTCGGGAGGAGGGGATGGGGGGGGGGGGGCACTTCAGGAGTAAGAATGGTCACGCGATGTGAACTGTGTATTTTGTTGACTTTGCAGAAGATCGACTATGATAACTTGCAGCACTGTCATTTACATAAATGTTCGTTACCCCACGGATAAAACATTTGAAGAAAATGCAAAATGACCCGTGAGGCATGAGTGACAAACATACTGATACATGCCTCTTTCTTTCACGAATTCACGTTGTTCGTGAATGCTACATATTCATAATTATAACTCATCATTTATCCATTGTAATTTAGCAATTTAGTAATTGAGTGTATCATCATATGAGACGCAAACGAAGGAAGAGACCCATTTTTCACCGTCTTGTATTTATCATGGAATAACTAATTTGACCGAAGTTGTTTATTTTGTTATTTGAGCCTATTAAATTTGATTATGATAATACTTAACGATTACTCATACATTCTAATTATTAATCTTTTCAATTATGTTGTTGTTTCAAGCGTTAACTTGATGATTCAAATTACGTGTGACCTGCAGCCAATAACAGATGTCTGATGGGTCTTGAATCTATGGTTTCTGTATACAAACATACAACTTCCTCCAATACCTATTTATTTGTTACATTATTCCCTCTATCTAAATCTATCAACAGACACATTTTCTGTCGCGACAGATTATCAAGAGCGGTCTTGAACCCATGACATCGGTTTACCGCACGGCAGCCCCCTAACCACTAGACCCCGGCGCCTCAGAAGTTGTCCGTGAACCTTTCATCCTTACTCAGTGTCTGCAGATTGAAAGAAGAAAAAAAATCCTCCCTCGCGAACATCCTTTGGAATCGCGACAGTTTCGAATAATCGCGCTTTAACACAAAGAGATAATATCCAATAAATCCTACAGATCTGACATATGAATGTCGAATCGTTTTGGATGCCGCGCTCACCCCACCAGATAATGGCCCCGAAAATGAGACCCATTAGCGAGGGCGAATAAATTAAAACAAGGTTTTCACAAGCCTTAATGGTAGCCTCACTCTGTTTGGGTCGCATGGGCCCTATTCACATTGTGAATTTAAATGGCAGGTGAGATAAGGATGACGAGGAGAGATCTTGAGAATGAGTTTTTTTGACAGACTATTGGAAACCTGAATACAAGCTCATGCATGATAACTGAAAGGAAATATAGTCCAAGTGAGTACAAAATACATCATACTCAACAAATGGAATTAATATTGATGATGAGATTAGACAGGGCCCTTGGATATACTGAATTAGAAATGAATATGGATGTTAGTGAAAAACTTTTCGAATTATTTAGCTCCACTGCGATCATTTCTTCATGCATGTAGGCTTATCTTTGCCACTACTCTTTCACTCCCCATTATAATTTCGATATAACCCAGTATACAATCAGTATTGCCATTGGTAGGGATCAGGGGTTGGTCTAGCGGTAACGTCTACGGATAGCTCTTGGTATTCGCCTACAAATTGACTCTGATCGGACCCAGGTTCGAAGCTCAGTCACGTCTTTCGGATGGTGACGTTAAAGGTCTGTTCCAGACGTAAATAATCATATTTGATTGACGATTGATGATTGATACATGTCTGTCAAAACTCAATTAAACTCATACACACACGTTGAATAATTTGGGATGATCATTATCATCAACATCTACGTTAAACGTTGCCCACTGAAATTAGTTTAAAATATGTCGACAGTTACTAACTTCAGTACATGTTCTCTCTATTTTATACTCTGATACCTTTTGGAACAGACACGTCGTATTGTGATATTCGAAAATGGTGAATATGTTAGATTTCTTTGTTATATATTTCGCTTTGATATTTTGAAAATATACAGTACCTGGGCCTATATTTTTTATAATCAGCAACGATTAGTAACGATATGTCTTCAGATAGTCAACAAAATATCCTTTCATTTTAGGTTACAGTCCAAGGCACTTTAATTGTATTTAAGGAGAAACGAATGCATATATTCCACCATCAGAATTATTAGATATATGAAATAAATATAAAGAAATATCAAAATTATTTCATCATATTATACAAATTTCCAAGGCAATCAGAATTCATATTTAACGCAATATACCTTAAAGGTATGACCGTCGACCTTGTAAGGGTATAATATCTGGCGTGTGAACAGGGGTCTAATGAGATAACAGTGAACTCCAACGAAAAGTTCATCGCCATTGTGGCCGTCCGACCGGTGATCTATCATGTCAGAATAGTACATTATATACTAATCCTTACCACAGTACCAAGGAATATTACTGTCTATATACACCCTCAATACAAATAAAGGATTTTTCTCATAGAATAGCATAATTTTGACACGGGCATTATTATACCTTATCACCTATCATCCCGGTGGTGCCTTATCATTGTCATGAAAAGATACATGATCAAGTTCGTCCTTTAGGGGATTATTAAAAAATAGGCCACTATTCTCAAGAATTCTTAATTCTCTGTGAAATATTACATATTCTCTATAATTTCAATATAAAGAATTAAACAAACAAATAAATTCCATATCGGAAGAGATTATCATACAAAATTTTGGTGAAATATAGTTTGCGTTTCAATCTTCTGAGATTGAATTCACGTGTTCACATTAGGCCTATACATTTCACTGGGGAAAAAACACAGAGGGCCTGACGCAGTCTCTGTCTAAACCACAATTTATGGGTTAACTTATAATTGCAATTTTCAATTATTCACACCAAAGAGACCGAGGTAAGCATAGTTGGGTATCATTCTACTCATACGTTGCATTCCAATTAATGACTGGTTAAAATCCCGTTAAAATTTATACTATTCGAGAAAAAAAAGATTAATAAATTTAAAGCAGATTGAAGACAATGGGGGAGGTGAACATCGGTTATCATAAGAATGCTCTTTGAGAGAGAGAGAGAGAAAGAGAGAGAGAGAGAAAGAAAGAGAGAGCGAGAGAGAGATAGAGGGAGAGAGAGAGACGGAGATAGCGACAGAGAGAGGGAGAAAGATAATGTTACCCGCTAAATAAGCGAGGGAAATGAGGAAAAGAAAACAACTCGAACATACCGTTAGGAAAACCATCTTCTGTTGTGACTAAATCAAGCACGATATCGTGTACAATGGAAGCCTATGAGGTATTTGGATAAACTATTTCCTCCAACCATACTCTATCCGATCATTCATTTTATTTACGAGAAAAGAGAACGAGGGTGTATAGCATGTCCAAGTGTAGGAGCGGTATATGTGAATACCTAGGCAGATAAAATAATATAAACTTGTTTGCAAATTGAATTTATTCCACTTGAAAAAGAGTGCCTCTAAAGTCCTAGTTTGACACGATTCGCATTTGCTTCAATGTAGAGACTATTTAGCAGTCACATTTTATAGTATCAAATTATATATTTTTCAGTTCAGTTTATTTCATATTTCAAATCACATAATTGGAACATAAACAATGACCGTTACATTATTACAATAATATAGGGAAATATACTTCAATACTTTCAACAAAAGAAGGAAAAAAAATGCAAGTGAACATACAGAGACACAGATCAATATTTCCATCAATTTACAATTGGGATAGTTTGGCGTGAAATATGAGGGAATCTGGTAAGAAGCTAGGCCTGTAATATATATTGTAGAATATATACATGTATATTCTTTCAATACAAAACTCTCTTTTCTAAAATTCTTCGTCACTGTCTGCTTTGAAAATGGATTCTCCGAAGTGATACGGGTAAATTTTGGAGAAATATTCGACTTCAATCCCGATAGCCAAGGCATTTCTCTTCACAATTTACAGAATGTGAGGCTTCAGCTCAACAGAGGGGGCTATAACATAACAAGCAAAACCGTGGCTCTTGAAAGCGTATCGCTTGAAATGACTCAAAACCTGACAACTATATAGCATGAATTGTTTACAGCCTACAGATTGGATCTTTCAAACAGTTTCACTTACGACACTCCATTGTAATATATTCATCCAGTTATTTTTATATTCATCAAAATAATGCAAAGTCCACCTGTTTTTCTATTCCATATTTTAATATTTCATGTAGGATATTGAGTTAAACGTGTTTTACGTCCCTCTCCCCTCTCTCTCCTTCCTCTATACCAAATCTTATCTTCTCAGACCTTAAAAAAACTCAATTTGCTCTCTCTCTCTCTATCTACCTACTCTCTCTCTAAAAAAAAAATCGAGTGATCACTGAAGTCACTCCCTGGGGGAGTGAAAATATAGTGAAAATTCACTCTCTTTTTTTTAGAGAGAGAGTAAGTCAACATCGTAGCAGAATATGGTTTTAATATACATTATTTTGTATTAATTGTATACATAATCCAGATTATTAATAATGTATTTATCAAACGAAGAAGCTTGACTGGGGAGGAATTTTTAATTTGTAAACAAATCTTTCGGCATTGTTCATCTGGTGGGTGATGGACTGACTTTTGACTCGTCGTATATCCTAACAATGTATTTATCATTTCAAAAATGGAGCCACTTAAGTAATTACCATTGAGAGTAGATCAATAAAAACAACCTAAAGACCAGTCTCACATATGGCACGCATAGAAACCTATGATATACGACGAGTCAAAAGTCAGTCCATCACTCACCAGATGAACAATCCAACCAATCACTCCGGTCAACAGTATTTACCCTTCCAACAAAAATCCCAAGTTCTCCTGGATTCCACCCTAATAAACCAAGAACAAAGATCTTCCAATCCAATTTAAGGATTCCAACCTGTCCATCATACTGATAATCCATCCGTTTGGGATTCATTATCACCTTGTTTGTCTTTTTCATCATTTTAATGCCCTTTTCTTCTCAATTTTAAGAGTAGTTCGGGGCATTTACCTTGCCCCTTTCTCTCCTGACTTATCGCCTCTGGGATAAGCTTAAGGTGGTTAAAATAGGTCGGGCGCTATACCTAGCCTTTTTTCAGGTACACGATGTCATTTTTTTCACCATTATATCATTACAAAACTGAATATATATTATTCTTAAAATATTTTTTTTGGTCTGTGCAGTTATAAATAAGAATCAAAGTCTAGTAACCATACTTTTAACTAAAAATACCTTTTTATTTCCAGTTACTGGAAATTATTTACTATTTGAGTCACAACATAGGAATGATATTCACAATGCATTCTTTGCAAATGGAAAGGAACGGAAAAAACAATTGATATAGTTGCGATTCTTGCAAGCAGCCGCCTGATCCATCAACATGCTTAAAAATATATTTCATAACATGATAAATTTGTTATATCAATAGGTCTTTATATCTGGAACAGAATTGTGGTCAAGGATCATATAGCAACACCATTCTATCATGTCATAAAATATGTACTCAATAGAAAAGGTAATTAATTTTTGTTTAAAGCAGAGATATAAAGAAATAATAATGGCCCGCGACTGAGGCTAGCTGTCTAAGCGAGTTAAGTATAAAGAGCTTGTCAGTTGGAATAACATTGTTGCTCGCTATTGGTCAGAAATGTTGGTTTAAGAATCTCTACAAGTTTTTGATCCGTGACGCCAAAAATGGGACTAATTGGGCGAGATTCAGATCCAAAGTAAACAATCTTTATAGTATGATTTAGATCCTGTTTGCTTAGTCCCGAAAATAAGGTCAGAGCGCAGTGCGTTTTTGGTAGTGGTAGGAGGTGGGGGTGGGGGAGGGGGTGAATGTTTAGGGTAGGGGCAACTAAGAAATTGTCGACCACATCCGCTCACGTTTCTAGCCTCCAATGTATGTCTTGAAACCATTTGTTTTGATAAATATAATTTTATAGCCCCCAATAAATATATAATAAAAGGCTTCAGCCTGTTGCCAATGTACTGTTATTTCTCTTAAATTATGTGTTTTATATGAAGCGGAACATACAAGAAAATAGTATTCACATATTAGCTATATTAGCCTTTGTGCGTCAACTGCAAATTTCTCCGTAATCTATAGTTCATGACAATTAGCCATTCATAATATGTGTAGATATTTAATTAAATGTAATGGGTTTATGGGTATTCAGCAAGGAACGTCACTTCATCGCTAACATGCATATCGAAATCCTCCATGACGTGCATCAGAAATGTTTCCTTATCACACCATGAGGTACCTCCGGATCGCATCAGGGGGTATCTCCAGATGGATCCCGGATAGGAGGGGAAGGGAAGGGATGGGGTTGAAGGGGGTCTTCATTAGGTTCATGATGGAATCCACCTATATACTGATGTGCATCAGAAATGTTTCCTTATCGAATGGTGAGGTACCTCCGGATCGCATCAGGGGGTATCTCCTGATGGGTTATTTGCATGCATCATCTAACTGGAGTCTGCCCAGTCTCGTATTCTGAATGGGGTGGATGCAGGATGAAAACGGAGTCCGGTAGGGGGATGGGGTTGAATGTTGAAGATGTGTGCATGAGGTTTATATTGAAATCTCCCCGACGTGCATCAGCAATGTTTCATTATCGCAACATGAGGTACCTCCGGATCGCATCAGGGGGTATCTTCTTATGGGTTCTCTGCATGCATAACTGGAGTCATGCATACCGGGCAACACGATAAAAACTACTTTCGAAAAATAAACTCAAGACAAATTCAATAGCCCTGTCTATCACCTTTAGAAATGTGCGAACATTACAATGGTGTATTACATAATCCGAACCTGATTTCTATGGGCAGTGTACAAAAGGCCTTTGAAATTGCCCTTGAGTTTATTTTTCGAAAGTAGTTCTTATCGTGTTGCCCGGTATGCATGATGCTCACTTTGAAAGTTTATCCGACGTGCATCAGAAATGTTTCCTTATCACATCATGGGGTATCTCCGGATCGCATCAGGGGGTATGTCTTGATGGGCTCTGTGCATGCATCATCTAACTGGAGTCTGTCCATTCTCCCATTCTGAATGGGGTGGATGCAGGATATCAACATGGTGAAGGAGGGGGATGGGGTTGAAGATAGATACATTAGGTATCAAACATTGTATCGCTTTTTTTTAGAGAGAGAAAGAGAGAGAGAGAGAGAAAAAAAGGGGGGGGGGCAAGATTATTGTAACGAAATTAAATGGATTCCGAATGTTAAAAAAAAATATCATGCTATGAATCATTACACAGTGGAAAGTATCTTGCTGCAGTTTGTATCGCTTATTCATTCATTCTCTTGGATCTTCAACCCGATTGAAACAAATGTGATGTTGCTCTCTTTGATTTTTTTTTTTTTTTTTTTTTTTGGGGGGGGGGGGGTGAAATATTTTGTACTACTTTCTGACCAATATTCCGCTTAACGCTGAAAAATACAGTTGGCGCATTTTCTCTCTTATAATTCACGCCTCTAACATACATTGGAATGGGATTATATTGACTCCATGGACAGAACCAGTCGGTGGACCACCACAGATTTGAAAGAATACTATTGCTATTAGTTGTTGTTTTTTTTAAATATGGAAGTTGATGTTTGTTGGGTGGATCTGTTGACAGTGGTATTAACATTGCGTTCGACATTTCGTATTTTAGAACAACATTAGTTACAAACACACACAAACACACACAAATTATTAGATAGAGGGCGCTCACCCCTAAGACCCCATCATCAGTGTGATGGCGCCAATTCACCGCCTCAAGCTAGGAAGACACCCCTCTATAGATGTAAGGGGTCTTTTTAAATCTAATGAAGCATAGAGAATGACGATTGTAACAGCCAGGCCAGGAACCGTCTGTCCTCCTCTCATTCCGTTTGAGTAAAAGATTTATTGATGATGCTGAAGGCGAAAGGAGAAAAAAAGATGCGCTCATGCATCAGCACGAAGAGATTTTATTAGATGATAATCGAACTAGGCATAGTCGAGCTTCCAGGCGTTACCATTTCATTTTATCTCTCCGCGTCAACCTTGCCAAATTTCGGACTCTATTATTTGATGGCAAGGATTGAATATGAAAATAAGCGACTATAATAAGATAGCCCAAAACTATTATGACAATTCTTTGATTTCATGTAGGTCATAACTATATCAAGGACGTTCTACAAACGTAAATGTTATATTCTACAATGTCAGATTATGATAACTTGATATAGGAAATCAGATTTAAAGTGTGAACAATAAAAATATTTTGGTACGATGGATTTAAGCCTGGTACTAATCACCTTGTTATTTAGCCATATTATGTTAAAGATTATATCTGAATTAGTAATTGGAACGGAGTTAGTGATGAAATATCGTTGAACTTAGGCTAGATATAGGTTAGTACAGTGAGATTAAAATAATGTAATATGTAATATAATTTTAATAATTGAAATCTCTATTTGTACTGAAAATATTTCTCCTTCTTCATCTTCTTTTTTAATTCATAACAGAACGCCTAGATACAAGACTAGGATCGACCAAAAGGTGTAGCGTCTGGACTTTCTGCATGGCAGTGATGTTTTGAGGACGAACAGGAAAGATGTCCACTTCATTTCATCCTAGCTCGTCATTAACATGCATAGTACAAGCATGATGATGATGGGGGAAAGGAGAAAAACAGCGTGATACCTGAAAGCTAACGAGAAAGAATGAAGGGTATCTTTTTTCCCCTCTTTGATGGAACAGAATATAGGCCAGGTTACATCTACAGAAGATGTAGATGTATTATAGAAATGATCGTTCTCTCTGTAATGCACTTTAATTTCATTGTTTAAAAAAAAAAAAAAAGAGGTGTGTGAAGGAAAGGTGAATTATAAGGTAAAATGTAAAACATTGACCAATGAGTGAGAGTGATTTTATATGCACAGGAATATTATATTTGAAATATTATGATTTATATTTTTAAAAATGCGTATGTAATCAGGAGATTGAGGAAGAATATTTTTGTTTTAGTTTGTATATAATGTATGTAAAGTAGCATATTGTCATAATTTAATGTTTCATTGATGTCGAGGCTTACATTTTAAGTGATATTATTCATTTAACCTTTTTTGGGAATTGGCATTATTTTGTCTGTATTACTAACATCAAATTTAAGATTATTTTAATTTTGAGTAGTAAAATCGAGAGGTGAGTAGCGAAACAACAAAAATGGCTGATCTAGACGTTCCGCCTCTTATGGGAACCGGGTGGTCCATGTATCAAGCATATGGGAATGATAGAATCCAGTAATTAAGGAGTTAAGTGGAAATAAAAGACAGAAATGAATAAGGCAAATAAATAAATGTATAAATAGACAAATAGATAAGGGGCAGATAAATAAGAGCATATTATGTAAAGAAATAATGACAAATGTTTTAATGAACAGATTATGAATCAATTGTGACTTGTTAATAATTAATAATTGAATAAAGTCATTGATAATCTTAATGATACAAAATGAATGATCAACCCATCTCATTGGATTATTGTAGAAGGAATGAAGGTAATGAAAGATGAGAGAGAGAAAGAGAGGGAGAGAGAGAGAAAGAGAATATCTTGAATGTTTGTTACGGAAGAATATGCTTTTTATTTAGGCTCCCAACTTTTTACATTCTCTTCTTTTTTTGCCAGTCGTTCATATATCTCTCGAAACTTTCTACCTATTTAACGGACATTGTACTTGATTTGAGTTCTTTACATGTACGTTTTGAAATTGACACTTATGCTTGTAAAAAAGATGAATTGTTTTAGATATAAAAGTGGAACAAATAAAACTGCAAACTTCAAACTTTAAATTTCAATATGCAGAAGTAAAATACACCAAACATAATGATCGTTTACCAAGAATTTACACCAAACATAATGATCGTTTACCAAGAATTTACACCAAACATAACGATCGTTTACAATATTCATACTGCATCATTGTACAAAACAAAGGATGTAGTAATGAGACAATGGTCGTGTCTTCCATTCCCCAGAATAAAAGAAAAAAATGGAGGCGTTGTGGTGAAAAGAGCTTTCAGCATGCCTCTATTATCAGCATTCTCTTGGTTGGTAGCAGAACAATTTCCACGTGGCTAGCATTAGGCACCAGCATGGGCACTATGGATGGGTGATGAGTAGTGGGAATAATGATGTGTGGAAAACCAACTCCACAGTTGAACTGAGAGAGAGAGAGAGAGAGAGAGAGAGAGAGAAGGGGTGAGTGAGAGAGAGAGAGAGAGAGAGAGAGGGGGGGGGGGGGGGGGCAGACAGACAGTAGACCGAGTGATAATATCATCAAAATGTTAATAACTGACAGGCCATCGGAAGAACTCAATTATATCACATTCATAACAAGTAGATCTTATTATGATAAGTTGTGTAAGAACCAGTAATGATACATTCAATCTGTTTTCTTGAAGATACCATCAGTGCGGTTAGAGGTCAAGAACTTTATGAAGATGATACTATTTCCGCAGCGATTAGGTTGAAATGGAAATAAAGATAATCTTTTCAATTTCCAAGTACAGACAAAGGTGGTAAAAAAAGGAAAAGGGGGAAGTTAATATCAAACATTGATAGTCGAATGTAAAGTGATAAGATTGTTAAAATTAAATTGCAATCAAAAAATGAAATAAAACTTTGTACGATCATGGTTTGATGTTTTTTCTGTTTCTTTTCAAATTGTTTTCTTTTCTCTCTTTTTTTTTTGGTTTAATGCATGAATTATGAATAGGCATACAGTATCGGTTCGTAGCCTTTCTGAAATTATTTTTCATTCGCAAAACTGAAAAGTGGACCTCAGACAGATCAATACCAGTCCAAGGGTTAACAATTTAAAGTGACAATACGTCCCCTCGCTAGCGATCAAAATATGTCATTTTCACAGTCTACTAGTGCAGGGGCGGATCCAGGAATTCGTAAAAAGGAGGGGGGGGGGGGGCACAAGTCCGAAAAATTACACAATTTAAGGGACATTCTTTGTTATGGGAATACGGTATTCCACTTGGGTTTCAAAGGGGGGGGGGGGGGGGTTGGGGGCATGGACCGATTGTGCCCTCTAGATCCTCCAAAGGTTATGATCGGGTCCGCTCGCTATTCAAGACATAAGGACCGCGATGCATAGAAAACCGCTATTCATTTAACACGCGTTATGAATAGTGGTCCTTATGAATGGAGGTACTTATGAATAGCGAGGTAATTTGTCTATGGTTTGCTCGCTATTTAGAAGGACCGCTATTCATACAAAACCGCTATCCATTTAGTCACGCGTTATGGATAGCGGTCCTTATGAATAAGTGATCCTTATGAATAGCGGTCCTTATGACTAGTGAGTTTACCCCGTTATGACAGTCTACTATCTACCGTAGTAGATAACTTTTCATGAAGGTCGCCTCCAAATGTATTGCAGGTGGGATGGTGGAGTAATTGCGGTCGGTTGGAGCCGATGACAGCCCTGTCTTCCCCGGTGGTAGGGTGGATCATAGGCCAAATAACTCGACAGGACTCAGAGGGACATCTTCCATACCCCCCACCACCCATAAAAGACACGTTATCTTGCATGTGTTTTTTCAACCCGAAACAAATGTAGAATTCATCAAGAATCTAAGATTTTGTTTTTAAACTTCGACCGGATACACTCGACTATTTTATATTAGTATTATTTTATTTACACAATAAATCACTTTGGTCCATGCTTAAGTACAATTACATTAAAATATCCACTTATTTGAAAGGAAATATTGTACTAAATTGTAAAAGTATAGCTCCATTGTTCGTATTTAGAGTGTAAGAAAAAAAAACCACCCTGAGAATTTTTACAAGAAAAGTTCACTATTACAATAAGTGATTTTTTTCAATAAGAATTTCACTTATATCGCTGGGAAATTAATAGATCCTCGTAGCTAGTGGAATTACTTCACAAAGATTCCATGATATTGTCACCATCTTGCTTCCCAAAGCCTTTACACTGACTTTTCTCCATCTGTTTAAACGACCTAACTAAGCTTAAACCCACTTTAAGCCACCCCACACAAGATCAAACGTAGCATTTACTCTAGACAAAGGTCATCGTATAATCATCACTAAGTAAGTGACATTGGCAATGACATATAACGAGTCATGACGTCACGGCCTATATGCTGACTGGCCATTATAAAGCTTGATGTATCGAGTCGACAACAAGATCGGAAAAGTTACTGCAGACAGAAGGAGCGCTCCTTCTATATAACTATCCGATGAACAATGATGATAATGATAGATAATGGCTAGGAACTTGGTACCCCAGATTCTTCATTGGCTTTTAACCCCTTCGAACTCACATCAGATGCTTTCCCATCCATTTACCAATGATAACACAGGACAGACGACTAAACGGCTTAAGGTACTTTATTTACGTCATGTATTAGACACTGAAAAGAAGTCTTCTGGGTCACATTAATTTAGGTTCGTGGGACTGAGATTTGTAGACGAATTGAAGGACCTAGAAATTACCGATTTATAACGTTTTAAATGAGTGCATATTGAACAGGAAATGAATAGTAAGACGCTGAAAATTGCAAAGCATTTCAAGCTGTAAGACTTAGTGTGATAAAAATCCATATCGTCATGCCCAAATTCTAAGATCGAATAACCTACTTTTGGACTAGAAAATCGCTTTTAGTCTGGCATTATTTTAGCATATATGGGAAACAAACGTTGATGGAAGTGTTTTCTTCTGCAATCCTCTTTTATAAGGATTATAATCTTTAGTAGAAGTGCTATAATCAGTAACAGTATTATGAGTATGATAAGGACCTGTAGTAGAAATGTCCTAAATATCAGCGATAATGGAGAAACGTGAATCTTATAGAAGTATAGAAGTCTTCTCACCTTTTAATGGAGGTAGGCCTGCAATTATCACTCTTCGAAAATGAAAAGCAGCAATAGCAGACATCATCCCATTATCGAGGCTAAAAGAACAGTCTTATTCATCATAAAGTAGACTTAAAATGGCATTAAACTGGCAAAACTTGAACAGCGCCACCTTACAGTAACTGCTAAATTGAGATTATAATTTGAAAATTAATTGCAT